>JASCZW010000755.1:0-375431 GCA_034211315.2 Aedes japonicus
ACTGCGATAATTTAGAATTTTAGTAAATAATCGTTTTCGACTGAAAGTCGTTCATTTTTAACTTTTACCGGCTTGCTATGTTCTACAAAGTTGTTTGTTTAGACATTTGCTACAGTTTTGCTGAATACACCATAGTTGTACTTCTTCTTGTTTTCATTTTATAGTAAACTTTCACTTGAATTTACACCATACTATAGGCCTTACAACATGATATGGAGCACCTGGAAAAAATATGGCAGACCATGACTTGATTCAACACACCTCAGAGTACGTTTAAGGAGAATTTGGGAGAGATGATATTTTTCTATCTTTTTTAAAGCTACTTTCTGTAACATACAGTTTTCAATAAAAACATACATCAGGAGCTCAAATAGAATCAAAACACACAGAAATCATGGCTATCTCTGTTCAGTATATGATAATTACCACGTGTTTTCATACCTATATTGAGCTCAATAAGCAGACCTCCAGTGGAAATCGGTGAATATGCACTGAATACCGAACACTGAGTACACAAGTTATTCACAATTTATTCGTTCACTTACCGTTAATCGTTTAGCAACACACAAAACATTCGATTCTGATAATTTTCTTCCAATTTAATACGGAAAAGTTGCCACTGCTATGTACCTATATTAATAATATCACGAAAACCATTAATCCCATCTGTGTACATATGTTAATCGTACTGATTTTAATCAAGAAAAAATACAAACAAGTTAACGCTCTTCACTACTACACCCAAAAATGAAGTAGATCATTTGACAGCACTTCACGTGTGTTGGGTAGCATGCATATAACCAAGACAAAATGAAAGGGTTTGTTTGTTATTCTTCCATGAGAATATTGACAACAAGGCTCACCATAACGTTGGGCATAGAATGCTCTATGAATGATTGAACACGCACACTAGCGTTGATGTGTATGCTATACAGTATGTGAGCAGTGCAACATCAAGCGATTACGTCGATTGTAAACACGGTTCAGAATAGGTGCAAGCGTATTTAATTTATTGTGAAAATTAATCCCATAGTTTTCTAGTATTTTATCACGTATTCGTAGATTCTAGTGTGGCTAGTGTAATAAGTGAAGTGTGATTTTTATGGTTTGTGCAATTACGCACCGAAAATGTGTAAGGATATAGTGCAATTAAAGAGAAAACTTGGAGTCTGGCTCGAGTATATTCCATAATACGGTTAGATCAATACGACGAATTTGTAGTGCAAAGTTAAGAAATTGTGTTGAAAATCTGACTGCTCATTATTTTTACGAAATTTAAGTCTCCGAAACGTTTTTGTAGCTTTTAATTATATTCAAGACCTAATTTTATTTGCCAGGATTATATATTCTTGGTTACTGCGTCCATTTATTAGAGAAATTAAACATCTTTTTACGTTTGAAGTTGGATGGCTGCAGAATGTGATGGATATATGTACTATGGTGAGAAAAGGTTCCGCTTCCCTACAACCAACGATAACATAACGATTACCTACTCGTGTGCTTTTAGAAATCGCAAACGTAATTTGTGATCGACCCTCGGTCCCTTTCATTTCATGTATCGTAATTTTTTAACAGATCTAGAATTGTCAAGATTGACAAAGAGAAACGTCAATTTGATGGCAGTTTTCAACGTATATAAAGTTCAAGGTATTATATTTGCTGCAATGTTTATGTAGTGGTACAAAAAAGCAAAAGCAAGAACTAATTATGAATTGTCTTCAGAAATGCATGAAATTTAAGCAGTTTCGATTCAAACGTCAGCCAAACACAAGTTTTTGCTTGAATTTATGTATGTAGGTATTAAGTAACTCTTGTACGTTACATAAGTATACAAATTGATTGGAGGAATTTGTTATTTTACTAAATACTTTTGAGTCAATTAGCGCTGATATTTTAGTTGCTCGAAAACGCGACGATGATTGTTTCCCATTTCCGAGTATCACACCTATTCAGGTATTTTTTCTGACTGATATTACGAAAAATCTTAATTTTTCAAACAATAAATTTTAAATTTAAAATTTAATTTATATGATTATGACTATCGTTAGAACATATCGTTCGATTTAACTTTAAGCCAGGCAAGAATCACTGTTTCAGGAAGGTCCACAAGGATTTAAACTCGAAAATTAGATAAAATGTAAACAACTAGAAGAAGCGTTGCGATTTATCATAACAAACATGGATTTTCCATTGTCTCAACTCAATTTTGAGTAATCCCTGTTATTTTTTCATTTTGGTATGAAAACGAGTCGCGGGCCCATTGTTTTTCGAGTATAGTTAAAAAAAAGCTTATAAATTAATGAACAAGAGGAGATTTTTCAAAATCTTCCATAATTCTCAAAATGTTTCTTTCCGGCTTAAAGCCTAGCTTATAGGCTTATAGGCTAACCCCAGCTTATAGGCTCATAGCTGGCAAGTAAAGATCACAACTAGTTTTTGACCGAAAGTAATTTTGACATCTATCTATTCAGTATGGGTGAAATGTAAAACTTCCTTGCGAAATAATCGAACGGAATATTATTTAGTGAGGTTCGTGGAAATCAGAAAACTTCAATTGACGTTTTCCAGAGAAAAAACTGTCAAACCTGTTTTTTTGTTCATTTGTCCATGAACTCTACAAGTGGACAAAGCTTCGTATTAATCTGAGACCGTTCGGACCAAACCTGTACGATAGTAAGAAAAATCCCCTAACCCTTCATCGGTTCCGTGATAAAAATAATGTGTGGGTGAAAAGAATATAATTACTCTATTTGGCAACTATTAGAATGCAGAAATAACTTTTGTTCATCGGATAAAATGGTCAATGGCATAGGTTTCATCCATAAATGAAGTTCCGCTGATGATGCGGCGATGGCAACAAAATGGCTTTTGCTCGTTGATCCTCATGTTATATGTTAGTATATTATGTATATTATGTTTTAATAGTAAAGAATTCGTGGCTCGATTATTACATTTGTAAAATCAAGTGACAACCTAAGTTACCATGAAGCTATGATAGCAAGACATAGGGCATATGAATTACATCAAGTGCCTCAT
Organism: Aedes japonicus; assembly: GCA_034211315.2. NCBI lineage: Eukaryota > Metazoa > Arthropoda > Insecta > Diptera > Culicidae > Aedes > Aedes japonicus. Next base: position 3,037 of record JASCZW010000755.1, read on the forward strand.
TGAAGTTGGGTTAAAGCTGAAAAGGGCCCCACTTAGATCGAACTAATGCTATATATTTTATTATACTATATCTTTTATAATGTCTTATGAATTACTAGCATTATTGCATTGGCTAAAAGCTAATCTAACGCTTCATTACTTGACAACTGCTGAATTGATGAAATTCCGCATGTATGTTGTTGATTGATTTTGGGTTGAACAAGCGCAATAACATAATGCTTGTGGTTACTTGGGAAGGCAAGTGTGATGAAATGCACGCTTACCATTCTTAACACTAATAAATTCATCCGCATTTTATATGAGGCATTTTGCCAAGAAACCTTTTATAGTCTGGTCTCAATTCATACGCTAAAAAGATGTTCGATTTTTTTTTGGTTTGTTTGTAATGTAATATTCTATTAAAATTAAACAAGTCCCTGTTAAGATAGAACACCTTAGTTTTTTTAAAGATACTTTTCCGCATCTACAGTGGCTCCAATCTGCTCCAGATTTAGATTTAGATTTTAAAATAAATTCCGATGCGCAAATTGAGAACAACGTTATCCGACCCATTTTAAATTATTGAAAAAAATAACATGTAACTATCTCGAAATTGAGTTTGGCGCAGTTTTCGTGCGTTTACAATAAAAATGTAGAACAATAAATCAAATTCATAAAACGTCATTAATCAACATTTGACGTTTTAGATATATTTATTAAATTGAGTAAAATTTAATTCAAGAGCGGCACATCTGGCACTATACTTTACCTTGTTATCAAGGTACTTTGGTCTTTGTTTGCACAACGAGGGAACGGCATGAGCACAATTTACTGGGGAGTGCTCATTCGAAAGGGACCGTTTTAAATTTTTGAAAAGGACACTGAAATGAAAAAATATTTGTACCACCTGTTCCATCTTAGCATTCTTCTTTGGTACAACTATGGTGTATTCAGCAAAACTGTAGCAAATGTCTAAACAAACAACTTTGTAGAACATAGCAGGCCGGTAAAAGTTAAAAATGAATGACTTTTAGTCGAAAAACGATTATTTACTAAAATTCAAATAGTCGCAGTAGGCTTTGAAGCTAGACAAAAAATATGTACTACAAAGTTTTTTATAATAACAATTTCTACAACTTTGCTGAACATATCATCTCACGATATTGGTTCATAAAAAAGTTAGAGTATACGCCACTCTTGCGTTTAATGTAAGAAAAAAAATTTCAGACAAATTGTAGTACAATTAGTTTGCAACAAGTTCTCAGAAGTAACCAAAGCTCTAATACCACAAATTTTCATTGAAAACCTCATGTCCGCCTAAAATAGCTTACTGGACCACTGTGCATTGTTAGCCGCTCATGTTGACAAGCATATAAGTGGGGAATTTTCAGTGGTTAAATGTTTGTTTCCAGTATTTAGCTTCAGGGTGAAATATTATTAGTTGGGGCCAATATGAAATAATCGAATTCGACGAATGGAATCTTTGTGAAAGTTCTCATGCCAGTGAGCAATTGAAAATTCTCCCTGAATGAAGTGCAGGAAAGCATGTTAATTCCTTGCTTGAAGATATCAAGATCTTGAACAAAGGTTGTACGGAATCAAATTGCACCACTTTCAAATGACTGTAACTTTTTACCCGTTGGATATTTTCTATTTAAATCTCGGGTTGAAATATTTCAATGTGTATTTGTTGACGCTATGTAAGTTTCACAAGCATATATGCAATAGTTGCGAAGATGGAAGTTGGAAATTTTTCGGATAAAGGGTCACGATCGGAAGCCCAGAAGTGAAGGAAAAAGTATTCCGTACAACACCAAAAATCACAACCGCGTAGTTGGGGCCTTCAACCGAAATCCGAACGCCTCCGTTCGGGATGTGGCTAAGAAGCTGCACCTAAGCCAAAGTTTTGTCCAGAAGGCCAAAACTAAGGCTGGGCTTCGAACGTTCAAGGTACAAATCGCGACGAGAAGCAGAACAAGTCCGCCAAAACCCGTGCCAGGAAGTTGTACCTCAACATGCTGACGAAAGTTGAATGCTGCATCATGGACGACGAAACATATGTGAAGGCCGACTTCAAACAGATCCCCGGCAACCTGTTTTTCACGGCCAAGGATAAGTTCAGCGTTCCGGAGCATGTCCGCACTCAGAAGATGTCCAAATTTGCGAAGAAATTCCTGGTTTGGCAAGCCATCTGCACGTGCGGGAAGCGGAGTGCACCTTTCGTGACCCAGGACACGATGAACGGACAGGTGTACATAAAAGAGTGCCTCCAGAAGCGGCTGCTTCCTCTCCTGAAGGCCCACAACGTCCCAACAATCTTCTGGCCGGATTTGGCCTCATGCCACTACTCCAAGGACGTGCTGAAGTGGTATGCGGACAATAAGGTCAATTTCGTGCCGAAAATGTTCAACCCTCCCAACACTCCGGAGCTCCGCCTCATCGAGAAGTACTGGGCGATTATGAAGCAGCACCTTCTTAAACGACCTAAGGTAGTGAAGACAGTCGAGGAACTGAAGAAAGTATGGGTTTACATGCAAAAAACGGCTGATTCACAGGTTGTGCAGAATCTTATGGCCGGGGTTACGGCCAAGGTGCGGGCATTTGCGTATGGACTGTAAATAAAATACGAGTAAAATGGTAAAATAAAGTTTAATAGTTATTTCTCAATCCCTGAAAATTTGATGGCAATCGGATGAAAACTCGAATTTTGCGAATCAATTTTGTGTGTGGCAATTTCATCGTGGACACCCTTTATCCGGACTTTTTTTATCGTGCCATCAGCAAGAAGCGGGGAAAGGCACATTCTACGATGTCTCGTGTTTTAAAACGGTACCACAAACGTTTGACCATCGATCGGAAAGAGGCAAGGAAACGTGCTGCACTTCAGTCCGGAGGCAGTTACGCACAGGTAGTAGCTCAACAAAGCGTGTTTGAGAAAAAGTTGAACGAACTTGAAGCGGCCACGAAGGGAAAAGACGCAGAACTAGTCAGTATGCGGGAAAAGAGCAAGCGAAAGGACGAAAAGATTAACATAATGGCCAACATCATCAACCAGTTAAAGCAACAAATCGCCATCCAAGATAAACCTCAACACAACAAGGAACAAACCACCATAATCGAAAAATCACACCACAGCAGAGAACTACAATCAACGCACTTGACTACGGGCCCCACGACCCGATCGAGGAATAATTCTCCAGCCGTTCTGGAAACAAAACGCGGACGACCACCTAATCATTTCTATGGAAAACCCGTCACATCACCAGATATAAGTCCTCCTCCAAAGAAAACCGCAACTACACGATCTTACTAAAATGGAGTACTCCAGCGAACGAGACAAATTGGTTTGGAAGTGGGAAATGTGTAGTACCCCTTCCGACCCAAGTACAGCAGGTTGAAGGAGCCATCCGGGACGTCATAACCCAACCCGTCGATGGTAAATTCACCTCTGTAGCCGATGAAATTTTCGATAATACCACCAAGACACCGGAAACTGGGGATAGACGGCAGGGGGAAGGTGTATCCCTTCTACGCCCTGGCCGCCGCCTTTTACCAGAAGCCACACTTACCAATACCGCAATGATGATACTCAATGAAACTTCCGCAACTGACAACGTAGAAACCGTTACTTGGGGGCAAAGCGTCCCACAACCACAACGAAGAGAATCAACTTCATCGTCATCTTGCACCTCTCGATCGATCGCTAACGGCCACCCTGGTGGCTGCTTTGCCCTGCAATGGAACCTGCGTGGACTCCGGGACAACATCAGCGAATTGAAGATCCTCATCGCCGACCTAGAACCTTGCGTCGTCGCACTCCAGGAGACCAAGGTAAATCAAACCGTCGCCCCATCAGATTTCGTTGGCGGAAACTACACGTTGCTTCTGGAGTCGAACAGCGTACACTACTGGCAACACGGGGTTTGCTTTGCCATCCGGGAAGGCTTACCTTCCGAGTAAGTTCGAATCGACAAAACTCTCCACATCATCAGAGCACGTATCCGTGCACCAATGCAGGTAACGGTAGTGTCAATATATGTTCCACCGAGCTCCGTTCAGTGTCAGACCGCATTGAGTGATTTACTCGAGCAACTGGAAGGTCCAGTTTTGTTTTTGGGTGATTTCAACGCGAACCATCTCGCGTGGGGGTCACGAACGTCGGACACGCTTGTACGATTCATCGCCGAAACGACCTTGGACAAACAGCTTGTGATCCTGAAAAACGACACAGCTACCCGGATCGATCCAGCTACCGGAAATGCGTAGGCCATTGATTTGACGATCTGCTCCGAGAATTTGGCCATTTGGCGAACCCTGTCAGATACGCACAACAGCGACCAGTTGCCGATAACGGTGTCTATACCTGGGTGATCAGACTCACGGGAGGTACGGCGAAAATGGCTCTACGATCGTGCTGACTGGCCGTTGTATGAACGCATCACCGCCGAAACCATTCATCCAGACGGTGACAAGGACGTTAACAGTTTCACCGAGAAGCTAATAGCAGCAGCGACGAAATCCATACCACGGATCAGCGGCCGCGTTGGACCAAGATCGGTACCCTGGTGGTGTCCCGAAGCAAAGGCGGCAATCCGACTGAGACGAAAATGCCTGCGGTCCCTCCGATGACTACAACAATATGATCCTGAACAACCCGAAGCATTAGCGAGATTCCAGGAAGCCAGAGCGGCGGTACGAAAAGCTATCCAGCAAGCGAAGGAGCAATAGTGAGAAAACTTCGTGGCGACAATCTCCCCAAGCAGCACGACGACCGAACTATGGCAGACGGTGAATACTCTGCGTGGCAACAGACGACAGCGCACGGTGGTACTCAAGCGAACAGACGGTTTTACAGACAACCCCGAAGAAGCGGCGGAAGAACTGGCTAAATGCTACAGCGAGTGATCAGCGACCTCCAGCTACGCCCCATCGTTCCAGATGGTGAAGGCAGCAGCAGAACGAGAGTCCATAGATGTTTCGCCCAACACTGATGATGTGTACAACATCGACATTACCCTGAATGAACTTCTGTGGGCTCTCGACAAAGGGCGAGGTGCTTCGAAAGGTACGGACATGATAGGGTATCCATTGCTTCAACGTCTTCCTTTGTCTGTAAAAGTCACGCTCCTTGAACTGCTGAACAAAATTTGGCACAGTGGTGAATTTCCTACCAACTGGCGGAATGCTGTTTTCGTTCCCATTCCGAAGCCGAACAGCCACGATTCCGGACCCGATGCTTTCCGACCAATCTCGCTCACCAGCTGCATGGCGAAGCTGTTTGAGCGAATCATCACCGTCGACTGATTACCGAGCTAAAGTCGAACGGACGACTTGACAAACGCTGACACGCGTTTCGAGGTACCGAAACCTACTTCGCAGAGATGGAGAGATCGCTGCCAACCGTAGGTAAACACTCACTGATACCGTCCTTAGATTTGGCGAAGGCATACGATACCACTTGGCGACATGGTATTATGCGCACGTTGAAGAGCCGGACCTACCCCACAGTGGGATGTTAGGCAAAAATGTCGTTGGTTCGAGTACCACTGTACACATGCCCTTTCCGCTCAATTTTCATAAAACATCTGTTAAATTTCCAAGCCTGCCGCACACTAGCGGAACTATCGAAACTTTCTCTTCATATCTTTAATTCTAGCCAAAAACATTGTTGTTCACTCTCGGTGCCTCATGGTGATGAGCGAACATCTCCTTCTACATCAAGAAAAAGGTGAAAGATGCCAAGCCGGATGGACAAACAGAAGTCGATGAAGAAAAACTGGATAAAAGTAGCGATTGAATTACGGAAGAATAAAAACTGAAGAAGAACCGATCAGAAATAGCAGCCGTAGCCGTACCAGTAGCCAAAGAAGAAAAACGTAACGGAATCAGCGGAAGAAGAAAACCGAAGCGGATGGAAGAAAAATTAAAAGCAAGGAAAATGAAGGAGGCACAACGGAAAAAGTAATGCAGAGGAAAGAAGCAAAATGAAAAATTGAAAAAGAAGAAGTCAACGTGAATGAGAGAAACGTAACACAACCGAAGAAGAAGTAAGGCGAAGCGGACAAAGTGGACGAAATGAAGTCGAAGAAGAGAAACGGAAGAGCAGAAGCACAGGTAGTTGAAGACGTTGAGAAACAGATGGAAAATAAATGGAAGAAGATAAGCAGAAGAAAAAAAGTGGAATGAGAAAAAGAAGCGTAACGGAGTCAGTGAAAGAAGAAAACCGAAGCGGATGGAGGAAATTGAAGGAGGTGCAACGGAAGAAGCGAAATAGAAAAGTGAACTAGAAGAAGACAACGTGAATGAGAGAAAAGGTACACAACTGAAGAAGAAGAAAAGCGAAGCGGAAAAAGTAAACGAATAGAAGTCGAAGAAGAAAAACGGAAAAGCAGCAGCACTAGAAGTCCAAGACGTAGAGAAACAGAAGAAAAGAAATGGAAGAAGATAAGCAGAAGAAGAAAATGGAAGCAGAAAAATAAGCGTAACGGAGTCAATGAAAGAAGGAAACCGAAGCGGATAGAGGAAAAAATGAAATACAGATGAAATTGAAGGAAGCAATGTACTGGAAAGAAGCCAAATTAAAAAGTGAAATAGAAGAAGACAACACGAATGAGAGAAACTTAACACAACTGAAGAAGAAGAAAAACCAAGCAGAAGAAGAAAAGTGGAAGGAGAAAAATCAAAAAGAAGGAAAAATAACAGAAAAAGAAAAGCAGAACAATCGCACGAAGCAGAAAAAAAATGGAGCAAACCAGCGAAGAAACAGAAGGATAAGTAGAAAATTAGATGAATAAGGGTTGAAAAGGGCGGAATGAAGCAAAGTGGATTGATATAAGTTGTGAATATTAGAATTTCGTAAGACACGAATGCACCCTTCTGGTGTAAAGTGTCATTAATAAATTTTTAAAAAAATCATTCTATTTAAAGTTATCTTTTCAAAAAGTAAATTACCATTGGAATTGCTTTGAGCATTATTCCACGAACGGTGTTTTGTATTAAAATGCTCTGTGGGACTCCAAAAAATCAGTCCAAAACCAAATAATCAAGCCAATAGCCACAATCCATGTACGCGTAAAAATGAATTTAATTTTTAGGTGAACACGATCAAGAATCAAAACTTCATCAGTGACCAGATTTGCAAAACTGAACAAAAAAAAAAACAAACCTTTTTCCGATTTTCCAGCGACAAATGCTTTTCATTTTCCACTCTACCGACGCTTTCCAAAATTCTGGCCATCGTCCAATTTTCCCATGCTAGCACATTAAGTTTCATTTTACTGCAATCTAATGCCACCCCAATCTACCCAAGTGCTACGCTGACTGCAAATACGAAAATATCTTTCTGTTTTTGATGATACCCCTCAGCTGCGCCACCGGAGCCAAATATTCCGCTTTAATTGGGTACCATCGGAAGTGCCCTTTTATTGCCTTTTTTTTTGTTAAGTATATGGAATTGGCTGCAACATCTACCCCAACAAGGAAGAGAAAGACTCCAGTTTCCGTGTTTCCCACGGACATTTTGCCAGACAGCCGGTGGATTGCATGCAGTGTCACAGTCTAGTCTAGACGTCCCGAAACGACTTGGTTCGACTTTTTCTTTATATTCAACACCCACCACGTGCTGTTTGGTGTTCCCCGCCACGTTAGTGAGTCTCGAATGCAGACATGAGAAATGGTGGAAAATTTACTGCCCGACGTTTTCCCGGGCGGGTGTCGAAACTTTATGCTATTAGAAAGACGAGATGCTTCCTGCTTGTATAGTCGGAGTTGTCTCGAGCATAAAATAAGATTTCTTCGAAGGTGCATCTTATTTGCAAGCTCTGTATCTGCGGGATTGAAATTGGTGGGGGGGATTGAAAAAGGAACTGAAGTTCAAGATCAACGGTTTCTCCAAGTTGGCCACAGGATTCTGAGCCGATGAAGTATCGGGAGAGACAAGAATTGCTATAAGCCTTTCAGGAGGGATTTGAAGGCCATCAAGCTGAATTCGCACATCACTTTTTTAGATTTAATGACATGCGAAATTACAAATGGCGATACAAATCTTCAATGATGGTGGCTATACGTGGGTTCACATTAACGTTAAAGAAGTCGTCATCAAATAGGACAATTGTGAAGCAAGCAATCTTCTTACTCTTCTTATAATAGATAATAAGTCACGATTTATTACATTATTATATCATAATCTGCGTACATTCACCGTTTATCAGACTCAATTTTTCATGCATAAGAAGAATTATTTTCTTCGTATAATTGCCTAAATCACTTAAACCAATACCAATACTGTTGCAGTGGATGAGACAGCAGGTTTTTTTGGGCCGTTTGTGTAAGAAACTTGCTCTTGTTAAGAGCATAATGAAGGCTGCAGCTGTTTATTGCAATTACCAACTAATGGAAACAATATTACCTGCGTTTTCAGTCCTTATTTAAACTGTTCACTGTCTGTCCATATGTCTGCTGTTTTCTATGTTGATGTTTTCTATGTTGTAGAGATGTTTGTTAGTTTAATTCAATTTCATATATCTGTGTATGTGCTTCTTATAAATAAACTAACGATGTAATACACAATAGTTGCTATAATCGGAATTTTAAACTTTCTGCTGGACACTAGCATAGTAGTCGAACAACAAGCAACTACAGTTACCGTGGACAGCCCGGCAACGCGTAGCAACCAGACATATACAAGGCAGTCAGCAAACTGCCAATGTAAAATTCTGTAACTAGACTCTAAGAAATAAAGAACTATTTAAATATTGTATCAAGTACAACATTTGATGACGAGGAAATTATTGAATTCATCGCATTGGAGGGAGAGCTGATGTTTCTCTCAAGATGGCAAAACCTGGAAGTGACGAATTTCAAGAATTCCAGCAAATCCTCCGGCAGAACAAGCAGATGGCGAAACAAAACGCTCGGATGATACGCATGATGGCACGCTTTGGGATTCATGAAAGCGATTCCTCCAATTGATCATCGGGTAGCCCGGAGTTCATCATCGAATCTCTGGCTTTCAACATCCGGGAGCTCGTCTACGATCCAGATAACGGTCTCATTTTCGACCGGTGGTACCGGAAGTATGAAGACCTCTTCCTCAAGGTCGTAGCGAAGTTAGACGTTGTGGCAAAAGTGCGGTTTCTATTGAGAAGCCTCAGTGTAATTGTGCACGACAAATACGTGAACTTCGTGCTCCCAAAGCATCCTCGTGAGTTTTCGTTCAAAGAAACGGTGAAAAAGCTGAAAGAGCCGTTCAGTTTGCGGATCTCCTTGTTCAGCAATCAGTACATGTGCTTCCAGGAGACCAATAATGACGCAGACGATTTTTTGTCGTACGCTGGAGCGGTGAACGGGTGCTGTTTTTTTTTTTTTCAATTAACAAATATTTATTCAACAAATGTTTTACAATTACAATAATATTATAATTTTTACAACTTTCTTCTTTCTTCTTGTCATTTTACATTTTGTTCATACATTTGCATATTTTAAATTTGTCTGTCTTGCTTAACCCTAATTCACTAACTCTAGTATTAACTGGGGAAACCGATTACCCGCGGTGTACTCGGGGTAAGTATCCCATTCACTCATGTCCTCTATCACACAAACCCACGCACTCCTTTCCATCCATACAAAAATACACAATCGCACATTTGTATGAAGGATAGGGGTACTTAACCTAACTTACCTAACTTAGCCTAAAGGGATTTTTACTTCAAAATATATACAAATTATTTTCAAAATGTTTCTTCATTGCATTTCTATTGTTCCATCGTTCTTGACGAATATGATGTTGAAATTTATAAATTCGGGTTTTTCCAAAATGTTTCAAATTAAAGGCGATTGCTTCCCCAACTAACCATAATGCTGCATTCTCTTTATAGCTTTTATCATCTATACATGTTCCAATTATTTCCTCCGGATCATCATACACTAACCCCAATCTTTGTGTGATCAAAATATGAATCCAATTCCATATTTGTTCTGATCCTGTACATTTCTTTATTCTATGCTCTGCTGTATCCAACTGTCCGCAATATTCGCATATATCAGTTACTATCCCACTTATTCTATTCCTTAATAGTTTTACTTTTGAGCTAACAATGTCATTTAAGGCCAAATAAAGACCTTCTCTAACATTCGTCGAAAGAAATGGCTTACTGCAATTTTCCCACAAAATATCCCACTGTATGTTAGGATTTTCTTCTTCTATCTTATTTGTATGGTTACCCTCATTCAGGTATATGCTGCATATATAAGCTTTGTCGAAGTTAACAATGGGTTATCAGCTACCGTATCGGCATAGCTTAACCAGTCGCGACAATTTTTAGTTAAAGATGTGTTACTCTTTTGAGCCATCATAAAATGATCAACTGTGTCAACTTGTTCAGAAAAAAGTACATTTTTTATGAATAACGCTTTACTTTTAAGGTAAGGGTCGATAAGGGAGAGGCCTCCTTTATTCGTATCTAAGAACAATTGATTGCGAGCAACTTTGAAAATCTGTCGATTCCAAAGAAACATCCAGCAACTTGTATTAATTTGCGCCAGGTGAATTTTGTTGGGCGGAAAAACTTGTGCTAAATACCATATCTTCGATAATATAAAAGTATTCAGAATCCAGACTTTTTGTACTAAATTCAAATTTCTTTTAGAATGCGTTTTAAGGCAGTGCTTAATTGATTGAATAACTGAATTATAATTACTTGTTACTGTATCTAGATATTTAGCATGGATCGTAACGCCTAATATTTTTAAACTGTATTGCTCTTGGATCTGGTGCGGTCCAGTTTTGCAATTATTAAAACGCATATAGTGCGATTTATGGATGTTCAGTCTTATTTTAGAATATATGCTAAAATAATTGATGATCTCTAAAACCGTGTCAAACTCATGATCATTGAGGATAAAAATATTGAGATCGTCTGCATAGGCCAATACCTTTATAAATGTATTGGCTACGAAGCAACCTCGAATATTATTGCTAATCATTCGTATAAGCGGTTCTATGTACAGAACAAATAGTGCCATACTAAGTGGACATCCCTGACGTACTGATGACTTTACGTTAATGTCGTTGGTTAGAAATCCGTTGAAGAGCACTTTGGAACTTGCATTGCAGTAAAGATTTTTAAGACAGTTGATGAAAACAATTGGAAATCCTAATTTTTCAAGAACCACCCATAAGAACGCATGATTAACCCTATCGAAGGCTTTTTCTAAATCGAGACTAAGAAGAAGACCTTTAAATCTCTTTGTCTGTCCTGCACGAATGGTTATGTTACGTAATTTTTTCAAGTTTTCGACACATGAATATTTTGGATTACATGCCGTTTGACCGGATCCAATGATTTTGTCTAGTAAAGGATGCAGTCGATTAGCTAAAATTTTCATAAATAGTTTATAATCTGCGTTCAACATACTTATTGGTCTTTTGTTTGCTATGTCATGTGGATTTCCTTTCTTTGTAATCAGGCATATTATACCCTTCGAAAAGTTCATGGACGGACGCACACCATCGGTCAAGTATTTGTTAAAGAGTACCACTAAATCATCAATTATGTGATCGGAGAATCTCAAATAGAATTCGTATGTCAGCCCATCTGGACCAGGAGTTTTCTTTTTAGCAGCTTCCTTTAAAACATTCTCTAATTCAGTTTTTTCAATTGGTCGGATGAGGTTGACTCCGTCTTCAGCAGCCATCTTGGCTGTAAGGTGTCCCAAAATCTCCTCATATTCGGTTTCATCGTTATCTGTTTGGAAAACATAGCTAAAGTGTGAAACCAAAAAGTCTTTCACCAGACGAGGGTCAGACGTTGCAACACCATCAACTAATAGGCAAGAATCAGTGCTGTCCGATTGCCTATTGATACGAGAAGTTAAGTGAAATAAACTAATTTTTTCGTCGTGCAGCAGCGAATTTGAGCTAATTTTCATTCCTAAATTTGATAACCTACTATGTTCAACTTCCATTAATTTGGACTTAATGAAACACATTTCATTGTAAACATCTTCGCCTGCCGACTGTTTTTCCATAATTTCATTTAAACATACATAGTAAAATTGTTTTTCTCTGTGTATTTGTTGGTTCAAAAGATAACTTTGATTTTTGAAAAATCTAGAAATTTTGCATTTAGCGTAATCATTCCACCAAGCGTTGATATCGTTCTGATATAGACTGTTATTTTTACATCCAAGGTAGGTTTGTATTAGAGAATCGCATACATTTTCATTAGAAAGGAGACTTGGATTAACCTTCCAATAGCCCCTTCCACGAACCTGTACTGAAATACCGTCAGGAACCTGATATTTTACCATCACAGCATGATGGTCGGAAAAAGCAATGGCTTTAGTAGTAATCGATCTTACTTTATCAATAAAGTCTAGTGATGCGTAGTAACGGTCTAATCTTGATCTAGAATCACCCCGAATAAAAGTAGAGTTAGTTGTCATGTTCTTTTTCATTTCTACGTCGAATAACCGTAATGTTTGAACTAAAGTTTCCAAGCCTGTGCAATTGTTTGTACTTCAACTATTTGAATCCGATCTAGACAAAACACAATTAAAATCACCTACGATAACATTTTCTTTGTTGGTTGACAAATGAGGAATAATATCAGAAGTGAACATTATGTTCCGTTCATTCTTATTACCTGACCCTGAGGCTGCGTAAACGTTTATAAAATTCAACTGATCTATAACTACTGACGTTAATCGACCATTGGTACTCATAATAACATTTTCAAATTTGACGCTTTTTCTCACAAGAATAGCCGTGCTTTTGTGCTCAGTCCCTATATTAACGATGGCAGTGTGAGAGGGAAGAAACCCAAAATCTTCAAAAGCCACCTCCTGTAAGAATACGATGTCAATATCGTTATTCCATACAAAGTCTCTCAGGAGAGACTTTTTCACCTGGGTGTTTATAGCGTTAATGTTAATTGTGCATGCAGTTCGTACAAATACCATTGTTTTGTTAAGCACTCACTCACTCACTCACTCACTCAAACAATCTAATCAAAACAATGGATTCCACCGTACTCACTTGCCTTTCTTAGCAGCTGAATTGTTACTTATTGTTTCAATTACCTTTTGTTGACCAGTTTTTTTGTTCCGTTTGGATCTCTGATTACGGAATGAAACTTCCGCCTCTTTTTCGCTGTCGCCGTCCGTACGCGTGGATTCTTGTGTGCTCGTCGATACTGGAGAGGTTGCTGCTCGCTTTTGACCTTGCTTCGGATCGCTCTCCATTGATTGTGGTTCATCATCTGCCTTGGGTTGTTCTTCCTGGGTTGACTCGGGTTCCTTGCTTGATCCTGGCTGTCCTTCTTGCATTTCATGTGTGCTGGTTTTACTTTGGCTCAATATTTCATCTTTCTTCCGAGTTAGAGTTTGCATGTTAGCCACTAGCGGAGGTAAGATTACGTTTGGCGTAGGCAATGGTCTCCCGTGAGCAGTGACCGTGCTGTATGACCGTGCACCTCCACCGTTGGATGTTGAAACTGCTGCCAACTTGGGGCAATTTGCCTTCATATGCCCTTCCTCCTTACAGTAGAAACAGCGGTTTTTCAAACCATCGTAATAAATCCGCGCTCGGAAATGCCCAATGAATATGTTCGCTGGGATTTCCTTAGCGATTTCCATATGGACACCACGGATGCCACTGAATATACTTAAATTGTACTCAGCTGGGTAGCGTTCCCTTACCTGTTGCCTGACTGTCCCAAATTGTCCCAAAACAAGAGCAATGGACTTATCATCAATTTCGGGTGGCAGGTTGAAAATTCGCACGTAGCGAAATATGCGACTGGCCATGGCTAGAGTGACTGATGTCGTTGAATCGTCGCCATACTTAAAAGCGTAGACCTCTTCCACGTGGTTACAGAATTCATTGAACCTGCCATCATCAAGGAACTTGATAAAGAATAATCCGTCGTTTTCGTCTTTGTAGACCGAATGCAGGTCCGCTGCGCTGAGATCCAGTTGGCTTGTAACAAATCTGAGGACTTCCAGATGCGAGGGTGCCTTAGCACCAGATTCGAAGCACAGTTTCAGCGTGTTCTTTCGTACACTCGATTCCATTTTATCTATCTTTCAATAGATTCCGTCACACTATCACTAATACAACTACGGCAAAGCCGTGTTCAAAGTAGGGAAATTTACGAGAGCGATTGGAATAGTCGACTGATCGGTCCAACGTCTCATCCGAGAATAGAGTGTTAAGACTCTGAGCTCAACAACATCATGGCGGATTATTTCAAAAGCTTGATTTTCAACTGCGAGTTATGATCTTCGAAGAACGCTGACATCCAAACGAGACTCCTATCAAAGCTCTAAGGTGAATGCACCGTAGAATCGCTCATAACGGAGTCAAATTCGGTCAAATTCTTTTCCAAGGAAAGCAAGAAGACGAAGTTTGATGGACCCTGTTGGCAGTGCAGCGCAATGCACTACATGCACGACTGCACCTACACAAAGCATGTTTGTCGGGATTGCAAGCAAACCGGCCACAGAGAGGGGAATTGTGGCAGTTACACAAAAGAAAATGAAGAAGAACGTCAACGGAATATTCTACATCAATCAGATTAGCTGCTCTTCAAGACAGAAGTTCCTGACGGTGGACATCAACAGGTCTCAAGTCACCCTCTAGTTGGACACCGCGTCGGATAGCTCAATCATTTTGAAAAAGCAGTGGAAAAAGAACCTGGGGTCGCCATCACTGACTCCTACTACACGTTGCGTTCATGTTTTCCGTGACAAAATTTCATCGCATGCTGCTAGGACGCAGCATTACTCTCCAAACGGATCATCAACCACTACTGCGGATTTTCGGACAGAAGAACGTAATTCCGGTTCCCACGGCCAACCGCCTTCAACGTTGGACACTGCCACTTCTGTGCTACAATATTGGAATCGAGTACGTTTTCACTACGCAATTTAGTTATACCGACATACTATCTCACCTTATCAACAGCTAAGTCAAACCCGAAGAGGATTTCATCATCGCCTGCATGGAACTGGAAGATGACGTCGAGGTTCCACTCCAAGATTACCTCGTTACTTGTGACATTCAACTCGGTACGTAGCGCCACTCTAAAATGCGCCGTTCTCCAACAAGTAGTCCAGTATATCCTGCCAAACTCGATAACATCGCCAACACTGCCTTACGCCCTTTCTACGCTAATCGAGATGCATTTTCGGTAGTGAAAGGCTACATCATGATGTCCAACCGTCTGGTTATTCCGGAAAATTCTCATCAGAGAATGGTCAAGCCAGACCAATGAGAACATTCATGGAATGGAGCGGATGAAAGTTGTTGCACGTAGCCACATGTACTGGGTGGGAATTGATAAAAACATTGCTGACTTCGTCAAGAGATGTGAAAGTTGTGCCACAAATTTCAGGATACCACCCAAGGCTCCGTTGCATTCGTGGTCACTCACACAATCTCCATGGGAACGAATTCACATCGACTTTGCTGGCCCACTCAACGGTCTATAATTCGTGGTAGTTGTGGACGCCTTCTCAAAGTGGCCAGAATGTCCCATAGTACGGAAACAATTACTCAGTCGTGAACGGAGCCTTTGGGGAACCAGGGCACACCCCACAGTATCGGATTTCTTTCTGCGCTAATGCAGTCGATCTTTACTTCCCGTGCGACTTCTGGGAATCAAATTAGCAACAACTATACAAAACGTAACAATAGGTACCGACTACTTCTCTCAGCCGGAAAAGATGGACACTGACCAGGGAGACTCTATGGAGCAAATCGAAGCTAATTTAGACAGCAAATCACTGGAAAGCATGTCCACCTGTCCATTAATCAACCTGGACACAAACAAAAACTCCGAGATGGAAAATAGTGGCGAGGACGTCAGAAAAAACGTCACTATCAAATCAGCTGCGGCTAAACCAGGTGAACTTCAGAACCCAGACCGGGTTAAACTGAGTGGAGCCGGAAAAAAATCGTTTAAAAAAGTTGTTGGAGCAAGGCTACGGCAAGGAGGACGCCTATCGCCTTGCTCAAAAATCAGGTGAGACTTCACAGCCACAATCAGCAAAAAGGCCCAGAGCTGATCTATCTAGTGGGGAAAGTAAACCACATCCAAAGAAAACGAAGGAGGCATTGACGCCGACGGGCAGGCTACACAAGGCCGGCAGTTAGCCTTCCAACGGGAATATAAATGTCCAGGATAAACTCAAGAAGGCGGAACGCTCTGGTCAGATCGACAAAAAAGGAGAACAAAGGCCCCGGGAAGCGGAGGTGAGCGTACTCAACCCAGGAAACCGAAAGTTCACGGCAATAAGGTAAAGGAATCGCACTCCACTACTTAAAAACCGCTTTACACGGAAGTAATGAGCCATGTACGGATAGGAATAATTCCAAACGACTACTCAACGACAACTCTAACAACACAACCACTTATTTTGATCCTAGACACCATTATTAATAAAGTAGTTAAGAAGCGGGGAAGAGCATTAAAACCGATCTTCAGAGGCTGCACAATAAAAACAGGCTTCCTGGTAATCAACTGGTCAACAAGAGTGCAAAGAGAGCTCTTAGCGGTTGCCGGAACAGGATATTCCTAGATCGGAAATCATGGTAACCTACCAGCCAAACAGCGCCACGAAATCCAATGAGGAGAAAATGGCATTCATAGAGACCCAGAACTACTTGAGTACGGACTCTTGAAGAGTCCTCCAGAGGACTATCCCCAATGGGAACGACGTCGAAATGGTCCTCATGATGAACGATGAGTCCATGCAGTAGGGGGGGGGGGGGGATTCAGGATCAATTAAATGTATCACACTGCCAAACTACGTCGGGTGAAGAAAGGCAGGACTGACCAGTGCGACAGTAATACTGGCGGCAAAAAGGAGTAGGTGAGAACGGTGGAGACGGAAGTTGCTGGTATGGCTCCTGTAAAAACCCTAGGGAATACGCAAATGGGCCGTTCGGTGGACCAGGAGCAACAAGTCCCTGAAAAATATGTCAATTGCTCCAGGGAACAAAGATCCACAGGGAATGAATAAAGGCCATCCCAAAACAGGCCGATCGGCCGCCAATCACATTAAGGCGAGTCATCATCACAATGACCAACATGCTAGAGGGGCATCAGGCGTACTCTCGCGAAGGTTTGCCAGCAAAATGAACAGTTCATCATCAGATACATGCAATATGGGGAACAAACCATCTTTTGTTAGTTCGAGGTGACAAGAAGTACTTGATCTGACATTGTGTAGTCAAATACTAACGAATACTTCTTGGGAAGTATCCGACGAGGAATCAATCTCAGACCATAGACATATCAGCTTCTCAATAAAGAAGGGAAAACACTGAGGGAATTCTATAGAGACCCCAGAAACACCAACTGGTGTCTCTATAAACCAATTCTTGCGACCAAACAACCCTTGCTAGGCGAAAATATAAGAACAGCAGACCATCTAGAAGACGCTTCTAGAATGGTCACAAACAAAATTCTTCAATCATACTATGAAAGTTGTCCACAAAGGGAAAGAGTTTCAAACAGGAAAGATCCTTGGTGGAACAACGCTTTGCAAAATATGAGGAGGAACGTAAGTAAACTCTTTAATCGAACAAAAGCAACGTCGGATTGAAGTCATTATAGGAAGACTCTATCCGAATATAATAACGAAATTAGGAAGAAACAAACGGAAACATTGAAAGTTCATGTGTGAAATCATCCCATGCGCTCCAGAAGCTGCCAGGCTGCAAAAAGTCCTATCCAAAGAACATTAAAATGGCCTTGGCAATCTAAAGATGGTACTTTTACAACAGGTCCTTCGGAAACTTTGGAAGCAATGATGGAAAGTCACTCCCCAGGCTCAGTTGCTTCTAATGGAAATGAAATGCGACTGTTGAGGGTGAATCCTGGACGAACTATGAACAGGTGTGATGCACTCGAAAAGTCCCGTAGAATTTTCTCAGCAACGATGCTGCACTGAGCAATCAATTCCTTCAAACCTTTAAAAGCCACGGGGGAAGACGCTGCTCTATTGCAGCACGCTAGGGAAATTCTTGTCCCGGTCATAGTTCAGTTGTTTATTAAAGGGTGTCAGGAATCAAATTGCGACACACGCAAATACTCGGCAAAATTCGCCCGTTCAACCAATCATCTTCAAACTTTTAGGAAGTAAAATAAAACATGTTATGAATATTGTCCCATATTTGTTTTATTCAATATCAATTTCATATCTAAATGCACGGACCTTCTTCTTTACACTACTCATAAGGTCCTGTACAACATTTGAACCGACTTTTTTTTGCGTGGTAATCCATTTTTTCTTCATATCTTCCTCCGATTTCGCATCCTTAGGATGCTTCCAAAGTGCCTGCTTCTTGATGGCCCACAACTTTTCAATTAGCCGCAGCTCCGGTGCGTTCGGGGGGTTGAGATGCTTCGGCAAGAAATTGACCTTCTCCACAACCTCTTTCGAGTAATGGCACGAGGCTAAATCCGGCCAGAAAATCATAGGACCATCGTGTGACCTCAGAAGACGCTTTTGGGGGCATTCCCTTGGTACACCTGCGCCTTGACCGTTCCAGTTGTCACGAATGGGGCGCTCCGCTTTCCACACAAGCAAATTGCTTGCCAAATCATATATTTTTGGGAAACTTTGACATCTTCTGCATTATAACGTCCTCAGGGACATCGTATTTATGATGAGCAGTGAAAAACTGGAGCCCAGGAAGCTGACGTTTACATACGTTTCATCATCCATAACGAGGCAATGTGGTTTCGTCAACATCTGAGTGTAGAGCTCGTGCACGTGTTTTACCTACCGTATTCTGCCGTTTATCGCGATCAGGCGCCTTTTGGACATTGTACGTGTGTAGTCCTTCACATTTTTTTCTTATCTTGCACGACATTTTTGGTTAAATTCAGTTTCTTCGCCACATCTCTCACAACTGAACTGTTGGGATTCCTCTTGAAAGCTTGAACTACCGGCTTGTGATCCTTAATACCATACGGAGATCCATTTTTACCCCTTTTTTCTTTCCGATCGATGACCAATCGTTTGTGGTACCGATTTAAACCACGAGACACCTTAGAATGTGCCACTCCCAGCTTCCTACTGATGGCACGATGTGAAAGATCCGGATTTTCGAGGTACTTGCTCAAAACTTCTTTGCGTCGCTGCTGTTCTTCCGACTCCATCTTCGCAACAATTGGCCATCTGCTAATGAAACTTACACAGTGTAAACAAATATACATTGAACTAATTCCACCCAATATTTCAATAGAAAACACCCAACAGATAAAAAGTTACAGCTATTTAAAAGTGGTGCAATTTGATTCCGTACAACCTTTATCACCCTACCCGGGCGGCAATCAAGCGTCTTACTTATTTTTCGGACACTACAATGCGAAAATTAAGAATTAATAACAAAACTACCATAAGTTCAATACTTACTAACTTTTTCTGTTTTTCGAGTTACCCTCCATCTTTATCTACAATCAGGTCTACGATGGTAATTTCGGTAGTTTAAGTTAATTTTTCACGGAAATGACCCGCGGAACATCATCGACTACTCCCACGTGAAAATAAGCCACAAAAAAACAACAGAATCAAAAGAAATCCATCTGTCAAAATTAAGTCTCCTCCGGAGTAGACTTACTTGTGACAGAATGAAATTTGAGGGGAAAAAATCTCATCTGTCAAGTTTAACCAAAAATTTGCCGAATGGCACACAGCCTTAGTTCTGAATTCAAAAGCGCTTCGCCAATTGTCGCATAGGTTACACCACAGAGAACAGCCATTGATGTCCATATACCTTTTCTTGAGAAAGGTGTGTAAAAGTAAATATGGGCAGGCGGTATAACAAGCAAGTACATAGAAAAACAAACAAGAAATTTCAGGTTATGTGCTAGGCTTTTTATTGGTAAACACAACTGCAGCGCCGCCTACCACGAGCATAACGTCATACATTTGAAATGTCGGTTTAAAGTTTTACACAAGTTGCAGACCGAAGATGAACGTCTTTTCTCTGTGATTACACCCTTTTCACGTTTAGAGGTAGTAACGTTCCTACATAAAGTTTTCGTTAGAGCTTTTTTGGCATTACCTTCTCATCTACCTGATTATTGAAATAATCAGCAGCATGAATACGCTCTCTACTGCAACAAAGTGAAACAAAATGTAACTATGGTGTAATACTCTCACTTTCCCATAAGAAATTGAATTACGAAATGTTCTGTTTCGTCCATTATCTGCAATTATACGAAATTTCGTGGAACTCGGAGAAGTTGAGTAAGATTTTCCTCCTTTGTTGTTTCCTTTTCAATCTCCTTCAAATGATTCCTGGTTGAAAAGTCTACCAATAAGCAAAATGACATTACGAACCAAGAAAGGTACGCATAGTGGGGATTTAAACTAGATCGAATATCACTACCTCTAAAGTCTACAACCAAAGATTTATTACGCAATTTAAACAGTTTTACGTATCATTCTAAGCATTTCTTGTCCTGTGCTGAACGGGCTACTCTGATTTCAGCGCTTCTTGTTCTCGAAGTTTTCATTGTGCGCCGGGCTGGGGACTCGGCGGGACAACGATAAAGCCACCATGCATAAAAGTTCGCCAGAAACTGGAATAAATTTTCCTGTGAAAATGTGCATTCTCGCACACCAACAACTTTACCTTTCTCCTTATTTTATCCATCGCTAGTTGTGTTTATAGTTTGATGTTTTTCTTTTTCACCGGAGCCATCACGCTCGGTCTGGGGGGGAAAAGTCTGTCTTCCAGGAAGCAAAGGAAGGACAGAAGGAAGGAAGGTAGCTAAGTTTCCCTTGAACTTAACCGTGTTTCGCTCAGTTGTTTCATTGTCAACATTGGCGGTGAACTTGGTTCCACCTCGTCGTCGGCCCGCTTCGTTTATGTACCTTTCCCCGGTACCTACATGAGCTTTGTGTATGCATTCGGTATCCTTACACAAGCTCCTAGGATTTGGGTTTTCTAGAAAACTTCTACGACGACGACGACGATGGATTGAATCGTTTATAGAAAGTAGATGAGTATTTGTACGGAGTCATCATTTGAGTAGCGTGTATTAGGGAGAGCACATGCAGCAAAAAGACGGGGGGATATAAATCTAGTGCTTACATAAATTTGATGAAGTCGCTTCGTTGTTTTTGCAAGACGACGAACAAAGGAACCCGTATCTTGGATGCATATTACTCACTGTTGCTTGTATGGGAGATATATTGAGGGACAGTGTAAAACAAGCATGTTGCTCGTGCAGCTGGTGTGAGATAATTGTAAGGAATATTTTTCTACTTTCTGTTATTTATGTTTGCATTTTTATTTTCTTTGTTATCACATCTGCCACATCCAGCTAGTTTTA
This sequence comes from Aedes japonicus, assembly GCA_034211315.2. NCBI lineage: Eukaryota > Metazoa > Arthropoda > Insecta > Diptera > Culicidae > Aedes > Aedes japonicus. The sequence goes on from JASCZW010000755.1 coordinate 24,372, forward strand.
ATTACAGGAGGATTTTGTTGTTGTTTTCAATTAGCGGGTTTTCTGAACTGTCATTCACTGTTTCTCCAATATAAAAATAAGAACATACTGTACAATGTGAATATGAACATGGGTGTGGAAAACCACTGAATAATGAACTCTTATGTACATTTTGAAATGCATTATGCTAAATGCAATGAAATTTAATAAAACAAAACAAACGATAGTCGAACCACAAAAGTAATAACCATTGTTGATCCTTAGTTTTTAAACCTCGTCGATGACACAATTTCTGATTTCTTTCTTTTCATTCCATTATAATTGTTTTTGACCGATATCCATATGTCTTCTTCAGTACCTCTAAAATGGAATAGGTATACATTTGTAATGTTTTTTTGAGCTATTTCTTCCCGACCATTTCTGTGCTATCTATCGCAAGTTACACGAAAAGAAAAAGATAAATTTGAACACACAGCGCCAGTGAAATATTGGTTGTCGGAGTCACTTCTTACTCAACTTGAATTTAGTGGTAACTCCAGTTTGTTGTGATATTTTAAGACGTAAAATCTCTGATCCATGCATACAAAATGACACACCCATGACGAAAGACATTCTATGACGTATGATGATGAAGACAACCATTCACTGCAGCACGGAAACTCAGTCCGACAGCAACAGGCTCGCCTCTCTGTTTGACTTAAGCAATCTTTAATAATCACTGATGGTCTTCAAGATGTCATCGTAAGAAAGGCCAAAAACATGTTGGGTTGCTCGATAGGCAATATCATCTTTACACGGAAACAAATCTGATCCCGTTTTCATGATTAACAAAATCAGAAAGAAATAAAAAAGCACTACCCACTGAAAACCGAATGGGCGAGCCTTTCCAGTTTTACTTCAGCATTCATTTCTGAAATGAAGCACAAGTTCTTAAAAAACAAATTGAAACAACAAACACATCAAGGAAAAACACTACTATGGCCATCGCTATAACCTAAGGGGCTATTCATAAACCACGTAGACTTTTCTGGGGGGATTGACCCGTCTACGCTCCATACAACATTTCAAAAAATTATATGCAGAAAAGTTAACGAGAGGGAGTAAAAGGGGGGGGGGGGTTCTGAGATTTCAAAAATAAGTTTACGTGGTTTATGAACAAGCCCTAAGGATGGCTTGAGAATGGTTTCCACCGTGATAATAAACATGAAATTTGTTGAACAGCTGGAACTCAACGAGGGTACAGGGTTTTTCATCAAGCTTGTTAATATACCCTCTTCACATGAACTGATTTCAGCAGATAAGAGTGTCATCGTGCAAGTATTGATGTGACGGCAACACTTCCCGTTACAGCGACGCCGTCGACGTGGAGCGAGACGCTTTTCAACAGGCCGTTGCTAGACCGAATGTCATGTGTGACGGGAGAGCGGAGGAAACGTCAAACATTGAATGAATGAGAGTGAGGAGTGGGAAATTCTAGACAAAGTTGTCAAAAGGTCGAAAGTAACATTTGTAAACAGTAAACTTTGAAATTTACGTTTTAAGTCATTGTTTACAATTGTTACTTTCAACCTTTTGACGATTTTGTCTAAAATTGTCAGTTTTCGCTCTGCCAGGCTATCTAACGTGCCTAAATGTAGTTAGTAAATTCTATCTTAATCTATGTTACAGTTATACCTAATTATTGTTCTAAATTATTGAATTGTGCCAAAATAATGAGTTGATTTTTAAAACTATTGTTAGTCAGATCACTTAAACCTATTTGAACTTAAAAACTAACTTACAATCTACGGTTCACAGCAACCAGAAAAAACGTGATTCCTTGAAAGGATTTCTCGCATATTCGACGATAACGTCCACTAAAATTAGTAATTATGATCTAAATTAAACCAAGCGTAGTTTGTAAAATAAATAAAACTATGTTTCAACTACAAGCTTACAACACCCTAAAAATCTTTGTTTGCTTTCGAGACTTGGTGTGACATAACCTTTCCCCCCAACAATTGAAATATGCTATGTTCGGAAAAACTAAAACAATCGCACGCATCGTTTTGATTATAATCACTGGTCCGTTAGCTTTTTTCCCAAAACCACCGAATATCGTATTTTGACCTCATGCGATTTCCAGTATTTTTCATTAATTGGCATTAAAAATTAAAAGTTTCATATATTTAGAGAACCACTTAAAGAATTGCGTCTGCTTAAATGTAAATGCTCCAAAAACATTTTTTTTAATTTCTCAGATCTTAATAAACAACTGTGCAGATGAAAGTGTGTCGATCCGACTTTAACAGAAAAAGTAATAACCGTTGAAAGGCATCATATTTCAGCAAAAAACAACAACAAAGTACAGTAAACATCTCGACATTCGCGGATTCCCTTGATGGTGGTCGCATATGATATATGGGCACTGACCTTTGTTATTTCATCAGAAAATATCTCGTGATCCTTCGAATATAGGAAGTTACTTCCTCCAGTTCAGTAGATCAAGACCTTCAGGAATGTAAAGTTCAAAGTTCAGAATTATCTCACTACGCGGTGCTAGTGTGCATTTAAACTTTCTTTATAACCTAAATCTTGCGATCCTTGACATATAGCAAGTTGTTGTCTTGGACAAAGGTGCTTGGTTTATTGAAACCTTTTGGATGGTATTAACATTAGTTCAGAACTCGGCCGCTACGTGGCACTAGTGTACATGTGAACTTTGTGTATTAATTGTATTTTGAAATCTAGATTGTGTATAAATTAACTGTTTTCAGGAAAGTTAGTTGTAAAATTATGAGCCAAGTCCGTGGCGCTAGTAAGCATGTAAACTTATTGTATAATCTGATTTTTGAGATTATTGACATATAGCCAAACGGCATCTTAATAAAAGAAATCCGAATGGTCAGAGCTGTAAATGATGTACACATTACACCTTAGAGAACTTCATGAAGACCAGAAAACTTTATGAAAGTTCTTAAGCTTACTTACCTTACCAATCAGACTAAGGCCGGCGTGGCCTCTGCTGTACACAGAAGTTGTCTCCATTCTATTCGGTCCATGGCTGTCACTCACCATCCTCGCTGTCTGCGGAGGGTCCGCAGGTCGCCTTCTACTTGATCGATCATCCTTGCTCATTGCGCGCCTCTTCTTCTTGTACCTGTCGGTTCGTTTTCGAGAACCATTTTCACAGGGCTGTCGTCCGACATTCTTACGACATGCCCAGCCCATCGTAGTCGATCGATTTTTGCGATGTGTACGATGGGAGGTTCTCCCAGCAACTGGTGCAATTCGTGGTTCATTCGCCTCCCCCACGTTCCGTCTTCAATCTGTACTCCACCGTAGATGGTACGCAGCACCTTCAGTTCAAAGACTCAAAGGGCGCGTTGGTCCTCCACTAGCAATGTCCATGTTTCGTGGTCGTATAGAACTACCGGTCTAATTAATGTCTTGTAGATGGTCAACTTTCTGGTTCGGCGAACTTTGTTCGATCTTAGCGTTCTTCGGAGTCCAAAGTAGGCACGATTGCCAGCCATAATGCGCCTTTGTATTTCTCTGCTGGTGTCGTTATCGGTGGTCACCAATGAGTCCAGATACTCGAATTCGTCTACTACCTCGATTTCATCACCGTCGATCTGAACTCGTGCTAGGAGGCTAACATTGTCTTCTCGTGAGCCTCTTCCCTTCATGTATTTTGTTTTCAAAGCATTAAGCACAAGCCCAATCCTACCAGCTTCAGCCTTAAGTTTGACGTACGTTTCCACCATCGTCTCAGAGTTACGTGCTGCACTATCAACGTCGTCGGCGATGCCAAATAGTTGGAAAGACTTCCTGAAGATCGTGCCACTCGTGTCTATCCGAGCTCTTCGAATAACACCCTCCAGTGCAATGTTAAACAACAAACACGACAATCCATCACCTTGCCGTAACCCTCTCCGAGATTCGAAGGGACTAGAAAGCGTCCCTGGTACTCGGACGACACACATCACTCGATTCATCGTTGCTTTGATCAACCGCGTCAGTTTTTCCGGAAATCCATATTCGTGCATGATTTGCCACAGCTGGTCTCGATCGATTGTATCATACGCTGATTTGAAATCGATGAAAAGATGATGTGTGGGCACGTTGTGTTCGCGAAATTTCTGCAGCACTTGCTGAATCGCGAAAATCTGGTCCGTAGTAGCGCGGGCACCCATGAATCCTGCTTGGTATTGCCCCACGAACTCCTTTGCAATTGGTGACAGGCGGCGGCATAATATTTGGGAGAGCAACTTGTAGGCAGCGCTCAGTAGCGTGATCGCACGATAATTGCAACAATCCAGCTTGCGCCCTTTTTATAGATGGGACACACTATTCCCTCCATTCAATCCTCCGCTAATCATTCCTCCTCCCAAATCTTCGTAATTACCCAGTGCAGCGCTCTGGCCCGTGCTTTACCACCGTATTTCAATAGCTCGCTTGGGAGTTCTTAAGCAAACTTCATGAATGTTCTTCAGTGAACAGAGAACGACAGGGACGATTTTCTTAGAACTTTATGGAAGTTATTTAGAGAACTTTATGGAAGTTCTTCAGAGAACTTCATGGGAGTTCTTCAGAGAACTCCATGGAAGTTCGTCAGAGAACTTGTTACCGTTGGGATGGAAAATCTTTTGTTATTTGCCCAATACAAATAGTTTATAATTTGATTACTTAGTAAATAATGGAATAAATATGTATTTGATGTTTAGTTATTGTTATTTGTTAATATTTTTTAGAACTATAATTTTTCTGTTAGGAGAAAAATAGCATGCACACTTAAATTAAACCTAGAAAGAACCAAATTTGTAAAATCAGTAGTACACACACCACAGCCCAACATACAATGAAATCTGCTGCATGGGAAAAAAATCAGTTTTGTCGCAAGTTACTGTACAACAAAGAGTAAAGGAGAAAATGTAGGAAAGGGTAAGCTACTGGGTACATCGGTCACAAGGCTTGGTCTCTTTAATACTTTGACCACCAAAGCGAGCAGACCAGTTTAGCCAAAGTACAATAGAGCTAAAGTTTCCAAGGTATACTAATCTAGTGAAAAGTAACCAGTGTACATCGTGATAACCAAGAATCAGGTATACTTTTAGGCATTTGTGCCTACGATTGTTATTAACCGACCCAGTAGCTCCTTTAGTTAATTAAGGCAAAATAACCGTTATACTGTTGTATGACTAGGACCCAATAACTCTAGTTTAGAGTACATCGGCCCACGTGTTCCGACGTAGGCCGACAGATTCCCGCCACGTAAGCGACACGCCCAAACCAAACACCAGAAAGTCCACCACGAGTCACGAGAACCAAACCACGAACTACTCCAGAGTCGGACGAAGCCAATTCCCGACGAAAGTGCGGAAGTAGACCACGCGCCCAGATCCAGCAGGGGCCGGCCGGCTCTCACACACCCTATACACAAAAACACACAAAAAAAAAAGGTAATAAAATGAAAATATATATAAAGGAAAGTGACAGTGTGTAGTTATTTGTTCCCTTGATTAGCCTCAACCTTTGAATAAAGCCGACCCTGAGAGTAAGAAGGCATTAAGCTAGAGCTAGCCGGTCGAAACAAAAGAGGCCTTGAGAGCCCACCCTCAGTGGTCCTCGTGGCTTAGACCAGGGATCAAGGGCATTGTAGGAGGGTCCGTCTGACCCCCTAGTAACAAACTTCAGGGAAATTCTTCAGAGAACTTCAGGGACACTGCAGGCTGTTCCACAACATGGGCTGTAGCGGAGTTACTCCACAGCAACAGAGAACGTTAACCTAAAAAAAAAGTACAAATGCACTTTGGAGGTTAGGGTTGATGTGATCAGTTGGGGGACCAACGGCTACCAAAGCTATGGAATCCCCCTAGCCAAATTAGCGAGGGTACTAAATCTCCGGGGAGTTTTTCATCCCGGGTACCGGCCCAGAGTGTTGTTTGATGGAAAAGACAAGTTCTCCCACCATCGTCGCCCAACAACATTTCCACACGTCAGCCCAACCTTTTTCGGTCAGGTTACTTCCACCGACGTCCGTTCAACCCGGTGTCACCACCAAACAATACCAGGAGTAAACCACGAGGAAACCGGTCTACCAGCTAGCAACAGCACGATCCGTCTACATCGCAGCACTTTTTTCTCCACCACGAGGTTTACAAAAATGAAACGTCAATCGCGGCGAATACCTCTCTCAGTAACGCCAAGTCAAACTATTCAGTACCAATGACACATACAGTGGCGCCACCCAATGTCAAAGCAGACAACCGTCTTAGAAAACGGATACACTGAACGCCAATTTGCATTGAACTGTTTATCACTTCCAACTGTTTAATTCTGTTGAACGATTACCCAATATTTTTCAATTGAGTGCAGTTCCGGCGAGCTTGGCCGGCTTTTCTCCTGGGGTAAACGCAGACAAACAAACTAACTTTTATTTTTTCAACATCTATATTTCATAAGATAAATTTATAATATTCATACTGAATTCATATAGCAAATAATCAAAATGCAATCTTTTGAAATTCGATTATTTTGCTGAGTCTACGATTTGCAAACTATTGGCGATATACCATTCCTGAGCCATTTTTTCAAAATAGCAAGAAGCGAGGTCTGGTCAGAACAGCACGGAACTGCTATGTTTCTTCAAGAGAGGCAATAAGCGTCTTTGCAAGCATTCTTTACATACATATCTTGGTTGACAGTAGCAGTTGTCACGAAACTTTCGCTTTTCAGCCCACAGATGCAAATCGCCTGTCAAACCAAGTATCTTTTCAAGAACTTTGACATTTCTGTCTGCTTAAACTTATTTTGAAACTTTCCTTTTCCGGTAGCCGTATAAAACTCTTGACCTGGGATCTGGCTGAAATCAGCCTTTACCAATTTTTCACGGTCCATTACGACGCAGGTCAACAACTCGTGTACAACTTAACCGTACAACAGCTCTTCCTTTGGCTGTTGTGTTTTGCTTATCATCTCGATTTGGTGTCACTGTAACCTTATATGTTGACAATCCTTTGCACTATTGTGTGGGACTTTCCCGAATTTGTTTCCGATATCTCTGATGGACAGGTAGGGATTGCGTTTGAAAATGCTGGCCACTAACTATTCTTCCGGTCGTTGCGGTTTCCTGGTTTCGGTTTTCTTCTGATCCCGGCTTCCTGGCAGTCATCAGACGTTCTACGAACGCTTTCATAACATTCGTTACGATGAATTTGGCAATATTAAGTGACTTCGCCAAGTCGGCGTGGGAATCATTTGGATTTTGCTTATGCGCGTCCAAAATTTTGATACGCTGTTCTTCTTTGTAAACTTCCAAGTGTACTCACAACAGGTAGTTTATCGATTGATTTTTATTTCGTGTTAAAATTAACTCTATTTAAAATAATGGGAGATGCCTGGACTACTCGATTAGGCCAATCGGAAGTTGCCGTTTGGCGATCGATATGTATTCAGTATGCAAATAGATAAATGCAAGATGCGCGTAAAAGGTTCCCATGCCAGCGAGAACCCTAGTAGCACACTTGTTGCAAATAAGTTAGAGTAACTGCAATGTGACTCAATTAAGTAACAATCAAGTTTTTGCAACCAATTATTACAGAGATGTGTTGCTTGGGAAGGTCTGTAATTTGAGTTTCTTGCTTGCTTGGTTCCGCTGGGTACAATGCACTTATTATGGTGCAATCGATTTAATGGGAATTGTAAATTAGCTTATGCCAAAAATGTTGATGGAGCGAAATGACTTAACAAGGCAAACGGTTCATGGGAATGTCACACCTTTCCCTTTTAGGAGAAAGACGTAAGGCAATGAAGTCATTCTTTTAGTTTGTAGTCCAAACACCTTTATAATAATTTGAAGTTACAAATGTTATTCCAGATACTATGTATAATATTATGTATTTATAAAGTTAGATTGTGATAACAATGGCATTCATTTGATTAAAAGTTTTTTTTTTGTACTTTTTGTTCTTCATTATTAATTGTGTTTCTGATGATTACATGAGGATGTTGTATGTCAATAACTTCGAATGGTTCTGAGTAGATTTTATCTAGTTTTCCTCTATTTTCGATTTTTAACCAAACTGTTTCTCCTGTTTGAGGATCTATTGGATTAATTTCTTTTATTTGTTTATTGATTCGAATGACTTTTGTAGAAATTCTCTGGCTTTTTTTTTATTGAAAATTGCATTTTAAATTTTAATTATGGTTGAATTTTGAATTGATTGCGGTATATTGGCTTGTCTTCCAAATATGAGTCAGCTTCGACGCCATTTTGACAACTGAATAGAAAATGACCAAATCAAAATATAGTCAACATGTCGTACGCAAACACCTACAAAATTAGGAGCATGCAAGTTTTCAAATGCACGAGTAAACAAACTACGTCATGTTTGAGTCGACCAAATTTTTACCGTTCCATCCCTTGGGACTCATGCCGCTCATGCCGCTGTAGTAATTTTAAGGTCATTATCTAGGAGTGCCCAGCCAATTCTTTGAGACGTGAAATTAGAAGCTTTGCATAAGCTTTTGTTAGGCTCATGTTCCGGACAAGATCGTCAATTTCCTTTAGATTTGGATAATGGGGAAACCTTAGTCCCTCGGTAAGGGAACCAAGAAACACGTCATATGATTATCGAAAATAACTTTGAAGTGAAAGTGGGTCTCTTGTTGAACTAAGACTGCCCAACAAACATCAGTGTTGAATTAGAGGTTGTTCAAGCAAATTTGGAGAAGCTATTCAGCTGTTTCTCCAAATTTGTTTTAACAAGCTCTAATTCAACGCCGATGTTTGTTGGGTGGTTTATTTAACAAATCCTTTGGTTTTTATATTTTACAAGTTAAAACTATTCCACAACTATAGTGTAATAGGTTGTAAAGAGATTGGCGGATATCCGAATTTGACTATGCACCCGTTGATGCCCATGCCGAGGTCACCACCACGGTAGATAATCCGAATGAGCAAAACATGTGCTAGAGTGTAGAGTCAGTACGCATGAATTCCTGAGCATTATGAATGTGTGAAGTGGTATATTTTGGAAACATCATCAGTGAGTGAATTGAATTAACTTGACTTGACTTCAATGCTAATGTTTACATATATGAAGCGTAATTGGTTGTGCGGGATGATGCATTGCACGGTACGAAATCCCATCCCGGCAATAAGGCAATAAGGCACGCTGGACCAATTGCGTGAAGAAACATGCGTGTGTAAACAGTACAGAATTTCGCCTAATGGTTTCTGATTGTGGGAAAAATTAGACCGTTCTCTAAAAGCAGTTCAGGCAGTCTTTCGCAGTTTTGGTATAAAAGCCTCACCATGACGAGTCTGACTCTGACCTGACTGAAACAGAAACATCTTTTAGTTTTCTGGAAGGTGCTCCACGGAAGCGAAGCGACATCCGTTTATGAAATATAGCTACAAGGGAGCCTAACATCAGCTTGCTCAATTCAAGGACTGATAAAAAACAGAAAAATTCAAATTCCTCCTGGTTTCCATAGCACTAACAAAACCTAAAACCTCCCATCTCTTCAGGGGACATTCAAAACTCCTGTTGAACCATTTTTAAGAACAGTAGTATCTTGAAATTCCTGACCCTCTTAAAATTTGTTTTGGCAATGCTTTCCATTGTGGATACTTTTTTCTTGCAATTGTCAATAAAGTGGCCCCTCCTTGCAGCAACCATATATATTGGAATCTAAATAGAAATCTTTCAAATTTTTATGTTCCAATAAGAGTTGTGATGCATTTGCTCTTTGTGAAACATGGTTCTCGTCCAAATTTTAAATAAAATTCGTCTTGATCGTGAATATTTCCATGGAGTAGGAGTACTTTTGCTGAAAAGTTAAGGAAATAAAAAATATCAATCAATTATGTGATTATAAATTTATGAACAATGTTTCAAATGCTTCAAAATAAATCGATCATCATGAATATGCTGATCAACGCTGGAACATTACATCCCGTTACCCTAAAAGGCAACCTGTTGACTTTATTGCGCTAGATCGTCATCACGAAACTTATACTTCCACACACGATTACCATCTAATAGCAGTGTAATGCAACCCGTACGAATTACACAGGATGGATACGGTGAACGACACCCTTGGCCAGATTTCACCCGCATTGATTGGTATGTCAACCGCAGTCAGTAGGGGACGCGTTATTGCTATTTTGCATGGACAAATTTCAGATATAACTGGTTATCAGAATGGGGCGTTGTTGATTTGCTACTCTTTTCAGCGTGATGCAGCTGCTGCTATATGTGTACCGTATTGCATGGGTAAATCGTATTTATTTCTGTTTTTCAAAAGAGATGTAAGATATAGTTTTCAACAATGTAATCGGAAATAAGTAAGATTTGAGGTCATGCTGTAATTTTTCGATTCATTAGTGAAAAAGATCATTGTTGAATCCTTTGACAACCGAAAACTTGCGTCAATCCATACAAGATTTGATTGTAGAAATTATGCCTTCAATGTCAAGGTAAAGAAAAATCATTTGATGCACTCATGGGACTAGAAGATATTTATTTCACGGTGCCCCGATAGACCGTTTAAAAAATAAATGTCCATCAAAACCATGTATAACGGGTGTCCACTAAATAATGAGAACGAAAAGAATGGGTCAGGAAAAAAATACCAGTGAAGTTTTGTTCAAACTGATTTATTTTATTAAAAGGGTCAACTTAAATCTTCAAACTAAGTTTAGTGAATATTGTCATATGGTCCGTGGTCCACCGTGCGGCGCAGCTTAGTCGTTATGCTGGAACATGACCGTTGGACGGCAGCCACATCGATTTTTCGGATGCAGCTTTTGATCCTGTTGGTAAGTTGCTTGGTGTTCTTGGCCTTCCAATTATCCTTGTATACCATGGAGCTCAAAAGACCGAAGAAATCCTCGATAGGACGGCACTGTGGCAAATTTGTCGGATTCCGGTCTTTTGGGACATATGGTATATTTTGGCTCTCCAAAAACGTTAGCGTTTTTTGCGTAGTGCGATGATGCCTTGTCCGGCCAAAACACGTATTTGCCATTCGAGTGATGTTGTTTAAGAAATGGGATGAGTATTTTCTGCAAACACTCTCTTTGGTACACCTCTGGTTGATGGCCAAACCGCTTGGTTTGAACCACGGCTTCGAAATACCCTTATCGGATATTACGATGTATAACATAACCTTCGATTCAAATTTGTGCTTGAACTTATACATTACTTTTGGAGGAGTAGTAGATTTGTCCTTAGTGTAGAATCGGTCGTTTCCCGGTATCTGAGACTTCGAAAGAGGAAAGTAGCTTTCGTCGTCCAGAACGAAAGATTTTCCGCCGTAATTCCGAGTCATCCAGCGGCATTGGGATTTCACGGTTTGAATCTGCTCATCTGTGTACTCTGGGGATCTGGTTTTCTTTCTACACACTATTCCTTCTTTCTTTAGCGTCTTGCAGATGAGTGGCTTCGAACAATGGAACTTTCGGGCTGCTTCCCGTTGACTTACCGAATCCTTGTTGTTGAACATGCTGCGCAGCGAGCGGAGCGTTTTCTCATTCATTATTTTCGCTGGACGGCCGCAACCTTTCTTCCGGGTTACTCTCATGCATGCCAGGATACGGTATACGGTGGATACCGGAACTTTTTCACGACAAAAATGGTCCACCGTGTATTTTTTTCCACGATCTTCGTTCGCTTGAAAGAATTGTACAACGTGCGCGCGTAGTTCTTCCTGTTTCGACGGCATGCTGAACACGACTGAACATGTTAGAGTGAAATAAGAGTGTATGAAAATTTTCTGGAGAGTGCAACGATTCATTCATCTAAAGTGACATTTCTATGCGGCCGTTTTTGTTCTGATGGAAAAGTATTGAAATCATTCTCATTTTTTAGTGGACACCCGTTATAGCTCGACTCTTGAGGTATTTCTGCACTTCTGGACCAATTCTTTAAAAAATCCCTAGGAGGAATCTCAAGAAATCTTGATTTTAGGTTTTAGCTAAAAAAAAATCCAAAATTCCATATTCAAATTAATTAATATCATCAAAATACCTACATGATCGTCCGATAAGTGATCCGAGTCGATTTCAACCAGTTTGTATATATTACCATTATTACAATTATAAATATTTACAACTGACCTAACTCACCAAACTGACTTAAGTACGTTTTTTGTATGGCCTAGCATGTGATTTTTTAATTAATTACGAATAAATAATATTTTCTTTTGAAATTGCATTCTTCTACTCATCACCGGTGATCATTAAAGTAGGCTGTTAAACGTTAAAATCTGCATCTTCGTCAAGCTGCAGTAATTGAATGTTTCGTGTTCTAAACTTCAGAAAGCCTAAGTGAAAAAAGTGCGTGTGCAGAGTGAAAATGGATCTTCATGAAAAAAAAACATAAATCTGGTTTGCGTATTATGTTGTTCGAAGGCATCGTCGCTTCGATCGATAACTGAAAGCATAAGAGTTGTTCCAAAAGTTTCTGCTAGATCTTCAAATCTTTTATCCGTCGGTCATCTGCGGAACATGCCGCGTGGCTTGTGGAGAGTATAGCAGAGGGGGTAAAAGGATCCCCATGATTCACAATTACAATCTCCAAAATTCAATTGTCACGCGATCCCAAGGTATGTGCAAGGGTGAAATTTTTGTCGCAACCGGTACACGTGAGGGTAGAAGCAATTTTCCAGGTTTTCAAGCTAAGAACTCGTAATAACTCAAGCGCGAAAGACCCAGATCCAGTCCAGACACAGAAGATGTTGGCGGATCTAAGGCGGTAGCAATTTGTGAAACTTGCTACAGCAAATACGGAAGAGGAAAAAGACACCGTTGCACTCAGTTCACCCGAACGTCAAATTTGAAAAACATGCTGAAAAAAGGAGAGTCCTTGTCGGGGTCGACTTCTACAGATGCGGCAATAGCTGACTATATGCGTTCGAAGCCAGAAACACATGGTAAATTTTTTTTTTCGAATTTCACCTAATCTAAAAAAAAAATCAGACTGTGGGAAACCGACTGTATTCAAGAAGGATACCTCTCATCCAAGACATTTCAAGAATCTACGTGCAGATTCTCTGTTTGAGTTCAAGAGCGAGAACAATCTGAGTATGAGGAAAACCTTGGGGAATTAGTACTTTATTTAGAACAAAGTGTTTGTTATGTAATCTATTCATTATTTAGGTGTGATCAAAAGTATTCACGCATCGGGAGTAAAGATCAAACCTGGCGTACGGGAGAAATTGGTGGAAAGGAACCGACAGCTTAAGGATTTGCTTAAAGTAGTACAGTTATCTAGTATCACAGGAAAGGTAGGATCTTCGTCGGATGAGGTTGTTGTATATTGCACTGATGTACCTGAGGTGATTAACAGAATTAAGTGTTCAAGACCAACTGCTGAAGGCGATTTTCTTGTGAAAGTTGGAATTTACGGGGGTAGGAGCTTTTTCAAGATCACTTTATCTGTGATTTCCCCACAAACGGAGTATCGGTCTGACAATGACTTTAAGTATGGCGGTGTAAAGAAGCTGTTCATCACTGCACTTTCACCAAACCTCGCAGAAAAGTACGACAATATTTCCCCGATTTGAATAGACTTACTCAAACTGCACGACCTCGATCATTTGGTTGCCGGGGATCACAAAATTATAAACATTATAATTGGCATAATGGCGCACTCCTCGAAGAACCCATGCCCATATCGCGAGGCTTCCAAGAATGAACTTGGTCTATCGAATGGCATCTCGAGAACCAAAGGAAGCATCAAGGAAAATTGCACAAGAAAAGGAAAAAACTTCGCAAGCTGTGTGCATGCTCCTTTGGTTTCCGGTAACAACGAAGACAAAATTTTGAAGCTTTGCCCACCTCCGCCACTGCACATCACGCTTGGAGTCGTCAATACGATTTTTAACACTTGATATTGTTCTTTCCTTGTATTCTCCCATACGCGGGGTAACGATCTGTGATGATGTTGTCTTGAGAAGGAAATAATTTCTCATCACCACGAGGCTCTAGGAGTAGACAGCAATTTTTTTGCTAGAACAAAGTTGTTAAGAGAAAGTATTGATAGTTCCATTAGCTCACGGCAGGCTGTAAAAATTGAATAGAAGTAGTTTGAAATTGAGCGGAGGGCATTGTGAGGTAGTATTTCGAAACTCTTCACAACATTGTTCTAGCAAAAAATTGCTGTCTACTCCTAGAGCCTCATGGTGATAAGAAATTATTTGCTTCTCAAAACAACATCATCACGATTTTTAAGTTACTCGAGAAAAAAGCGTCAGATTGGGTAGATTTGTGGGTGAACAAAGCACAGTTGAGACATCAACAAATGGCCTACGGGTTCACCGGTAAAGCCTGTCACGCGCTTTTGAAAACTGCCAAATGTTTGGCAGACAATCCTGATCTTTCGGATTACGTCACGGTAAGCTATTCTACTTAATCTTTGACCAATTTCTTAATAATGTTACGATTATCAGGTTCTCAATAATTTCAAAAACGTGTACGCTAAATGTTTTCTTTCAAACTTGAACATGGTTTTGAAGAAGCAATTGATGGTTTTGCCAGTAGCTGGGAAAAGCTGCAGCTTCCATACGTCGAAGTACCATATTTTAAAATATCATGTTCCAGAGTTCTGCAGAGACACCGGAAAAGGTCTTGGTTTACATATTGAGCAAGCTTTGGAGTCCGTTCATTCGGATTTTGACGAGATTTGGCAGCGGTATAGAGCACCTAAATCATCCCAGATTTACAATGATCGGTTACAAAGTGCTGTGATCGACTATAACAGCAATCACATGTTTTAGCTTTCAATAACGTTTATGCTCCTCCTAACTTTAGATTTGAGTTACATGATGTATACAAATATGAAAATTTAGCTCTGTAAAGTTGATTCGATTGAGCCTGTACAAATAAATGATCAATAAAAAAAAACGTTAAAGCTACAATCAATCTCGGTTTACTTTTCTACAATATATGCATCAGCACTGAATTGATATTTTATTTTAAAGCAATACCTAAACCAAACTAGAATCAGTAAGCCATACAAAAAACGTACTTAAGTCAGTTTGGTGAGTTAAGTCAGTTGTAAATATTTACAATTATAATAACGGTAATAAATACAAACTGATTGAAATCGACTCGGACGACTTATCGGTCGTTCATGTAGGTATTTTGATGATATTAATTAATTTGAATATGGATTTTTTGATTTTTTTTTAGTTAAAACCTAAAATCAAGATTTCTTGAGATTCCTCCTAGGGATTTTTTTAAGAATTGGTCCAGAAGGACAGAACTACGTCAAGAATCGAGCTATATACTTGGTTTGGATGGACATTTATTTTTTATAATAGCGGTCTATCGGGGCACCGTGTATTTATTTACTTATTTATTAATTTTATAAAAAAAATTTAATGTACCTGTTTATAATTAATTTTATTTATTTATTTATGTATGTATTTATTCTTTTCTTAATCTATCCATTAAATTATGTATGTATTTATTTATTTATTCGTTTATTTATCAATTTTTGTATATATTTATTAAATTATTTATATTTTATTATCTAATACTTTATAAATAAAATTTTATTTGTATATTTTTATTGATTTCTCTTATTTTTTAACAATAATTTTTTTTTAAATTAATTTTTTTACTAACTTATTGAGTTCTTTATATATTGACTAATTTATCTACTCATTTGTGTATATATTTTCTTGTTGATGTATTCATTGAGTTATCTTTTTTATTCATTAATTTATTTATTAGTATATATATAAAAAAAATGTTTTCTGATTGATTTATTTATGTTGTTTATTTATTTATTTATATGTTTTTAAATTAATTGAATGATTTATGAACAGTGATATTATTTTAAATTTAATGATTTATTCACTTATTTGTTTATCTATTTATTTTTTAATCAATTGATATATCTTTATATGCATTTATTTATTTATTGATTTATATTTATTTGTTTATTTGTTTATTAATGTTTTTTTCATCTACTAATTAATTTGTTTATTCATTTTTCAACAAATTTATTAATAAATTTATTCATTCTTCTAAGTATTTATTTATTCATTTGCTAAGACATTTACTTATTTACTTATGTAGCTAAAGCTTATTTATTTAAATGCATTTATTAACTTTTTCTCATATATTTATCCATTGTTTCGTTAATTTATTTGTTTATTTATTTATATTGAGAAAACTTATTTGTTTTTTCAAATATCTTGTTATTAATTCAGTAATTGGATTTGTTTTTATTAGTTTTTTAATTCATTTATATATATGTTTATTTATCAATAATATGTATTGTTTATTCATTAGAAAATTAATAAATTAATAATTTATTGAAATATTCATGTAACGATTCATTTTTTTATTAATTCATTAACTTATTTATTCATTCTTCAATTTATTTATTCATTTATTCATTTATTCATTTTTTGAATATATATTTATTCATTTATTAATTAATCAATTTTATTATTTATTAATTTATTCATTTTTTTAATGCTAACATTATTTATTCATATGTATATTATTTCACTCATTTATATATTGATCTATTTATTCAAAAATTTATTTATTTATTTTATGAAAAATAAATTTACTTTTTTATTAACTTTTATATTTCTTCACACATTTGTTTGTTTAATGTTTTGATTTATTTATTCATTCATTTATAATTTCAATTTTAAATTTTTTATTTCTTTTATATTTATTCTATTACTTTATTCATTTACGCTTAAATTAATTTATTTACTTCTTTATTCATTAAAATTTTTATTTGTTTTAATTCATTCATTTATTAATATATTAAATAATTTATTTATTAATTTTTCTGTTAATTATTCTTTTTTTAATACATTAAACAAAAAAAAAGTTTTTTATTTGCTAAGGTACTTATTCATTAAGTTATTTATTTGTTTTTTTATTTAAGTGTACCTGTGTATTTATTTTTATGTATCTATCTATTTGTTTTAAATCAATAAACTTTTTTATTTACTTTCACTTCTTTTAAACACTATTTAAAAAAAACTTTTCTGAGCGTATCAGTAAAACGATTGTGATTTTTTATTTATTTAGGAAAAAAAATATGCATGCATAAGTATTTTATAATTTCTATAATTATTTATTTATTTTGAAACTAAATATTTTTAAAATTTATTTATTTATTTCAATGTTTTCTGATATACTGATACAGTAAGTTTAAATTTTTTTTAATTATTTATATATTTATTCATTATTTTATTTGTTTATAAGTTAATTTATGCATTAATTTATTTATTTACCTTTATATGTCTTTATTGATCTTTTTATGCATATAATATTTCTGTTCTTATTTATTTGTTCATTAATTTATCTATACATTCATAAATTAATTAATGCATTTATTTATATTCATTTTCATTCTGTTATTTTTTGATTCGGTATTACACATATTTACTGATTCATTAATTTATTTTTTAATTGATTTAATGCTCTATATGGTTGTTATTTTACTTATGTATTTAAACATTTATCTCCTAATTTCTCAATATTTCAATTTATTTATTTATTTTTTAAGTTGATTATGTATTTATATTTAAATTTTTGAATATATTTGTATTTAATTTTTAATATATTGATAGAATAGTTTATTATTATTTATTATAATTGTTTTCATTATTATTTATTTCTATTTATTATTTCTAAGTCAGGTAAATTTATTGTTTATTATGTTATGTTTTTTATTTTTATAATTCTTTATATATTTTCTCATGTATTTATTTATTTATATACTTTTTTGTTGATGTATTCATTTTTATGCATTCAGATTTTTATTTTTTATTTTCTGTTTACTTTATATAATTTACTTATTTATTTATTTATAAATTTATTCATTCGTTAATATTCATGTTCATTTATAACATACTTATTAATTTATTCATTTGTTCTTCTATTTATCTTTTATTTATTTATTTATAAACTGAATTATTTTATTCATTTGGCAATATTTGACAGTCTTAATGAATCTTTATTCTAGTTCCAAACACGTCAACACCAATATTAAAATCAAAGTCAAGATACCGATGGTCAAACACGTTCATCATTGACCGAACTGGTCCATTCAGATCATACTCGTAGTAGCGTCGAGGCAAGCGAAAGAATTCACTGGAACGAAGTGTGTACCCAGGTAAGCTGACGTCCGACATAGCAAGGAGAGATGGAGCCACAAAGTCACCAGCCAAAATGTTGAAGACTAACACAGCTTTGATATTTCACTACGGTGCTCGAATGTATGCAAGTCCATCAGCTGACATCTGGCTTCGTATGGTGGCAGATTCAGTGGGTCATTCCAGGGAAAGAAGAGTAAGGCAAATCTAATGAGCTTCCGTAGTACAGTTTCAATTTAATCAAATACAGTTATTTAGTACGGGTCCCACATGACAGGTGGTGTTTCCAAGATTGGTCGAACCAATGAGATACACAGCAAAAAATAATGAAAGTTACACTTAATGTAAACTGAAGTAGTTTGAAAAATACATCAATGTTCTCCCTTAAAGTGGTTGAACTTTCAATTGAAATTCATGCACATGAACTGAGCATTCGCAAATATTTAAAAACACATGTATTATCAAAGAAATATGCACCACAAAGTAAGTTTCAGTTTCAGATATAAAACTAAATTAAAGCTCTCTGCATTTTCAATTTATAGAAATTGAAGTTTACATGAACGTGTAAATCCAAATGTTTGTTCACTTAAGCTGATACACCATGGCGCCCGCTTCATTTGTTACATCATCCTATTAGCTGTCATTTGATCAACAACATCAAACAGAGTGAGCAGAAATTTCAGCGCAGATGCTACATTATAATTGTTCCCAAATAAAAAGTAAATCCGCTTCATGTATCAGTGTGATAATAAAATTCTAATATTATTGTGAAACTGCTGCTGTCACAAGAATTGAAATGTTATTTTGATAACCAAAAGTGCGGGTTTTTAAACAACTGGATTATGGTATCCTGATTTGATCTCGAATAATAGTAAACAGTATGAGCACATATTTATTTGCATAATGAATTTTATTTCAAACCAATTATGGATTAATTCACTTGAGTTGAAAATTTCATGAAATGTTTTCAATTCCAGTAAAAATAAAGTCTTATGTAATTTTCACCTCGTGTAATTTTTTTCGACTATAACTTTCAATCTTTTTTACTGCTCCAATTATGTGCATGGAAATCAATTGAAAATTACAACATTTTATTAACTGTGTATGTTATCGGCGATCACTTACTTGTAAGGATGGATTCTTTGCGGGATCTCAGATTCGTTTTAGCCAAGGAGTACGTTCAAGGAAAACTACGAGGAAATCATCAAGAGAGCGCGTCATCAACTAGTTTTCGTATCCAAAATTTCAAAAGAATTTCTTGGTTCATATACGCTAAAATCCTTGTAAGCCATGCAACAAACTGAGCGAAAACTTCAAACTTTTCAAGTTTCACTGATAGAATGGTGTGACTAACTCTATCAACTTCTTCTTTCAAATCGGTGTAAACGGAATCAATCTGCATCCCACGTCCAACTATGAGATTAGTTGTTACGCTTCGTTCAGGAAAGAATCCATGCTGATGTATTGTTTGACACGAGAACTCAGGTAGTTAGAGGCTTCAATTTCCAGTAATTTAGCCCACGCGCATAAGGACGTAATCTGTCGGTTACATTATTCTTCGCATCTTTTTTATACACCGGGAACAGAAAGAAGCCTTCCAGAGAGTTGAAAAGATGCATTGCTGCATTGACAATCATTTATCATTTAGAAAAATATTGTTAAGAAGTAGGTGCAGTACGTTCTTGAATATTTCAAGTGATATGTGATGGAATATTATGCACCAAAAGTGAGAATTCTAAATTGCTTCCCAAAAACCAATAATAGCTAACGCCGTTTCCACCTTTATTACCACTGGGCATTAAGATTCGGAGCACTCCTCTTGAGTATAGTTTTGGAGGTTCTTCAATGCAGAACTTGGCTTGAACCTTGAAACCTACCTGGATCATAAAGTTTTACTGGTAAATATGAACGCTCATCATAGATGTGCAAGAGAATAGTTCTCCCTAATTTGTTAGTCTCGAAAACTATTAGAGCATTTTTTAAACAGAGTTGGTCGAAACAGTGAACAGTTCCTTGAAATATCTGTGGAAAACTGCCAAAACAAATCTAATTGTGTAGCAAGCAGATTCTGATTAGAAGTCATCAAGCCCTCCACTCGTTGCTGCCCGGCAAGTGGTCAAATGTTCCCGGAGCTACGGTGCGTTGATTCAATTGAGTTGATTTTTTACGATTGCGCTTGTAAATAGGATGAGGGAAGAGGACCCCGTAATGAACTTGTTAGCGAGCCATATGAGGTGTACGGCTGGAATTCCATTTGCTCCATTTGCGTTGAGGTTATAAAAGCATTTGCTCGTGGAACAGTTAATCAGTTTGTGTTTGGTTGGTAGCGAGATAGTTCTTTATGATTTTGTCGGAGGTTTGTTCCATTGTAAGGTTACAGTTGGACTTTTGGCTGGTGCATTGACGTGTGCATGCAGTTCACTTTTTCCAGATTATATTCACTCATCGGTGGTGGACTCGTGAGTATCAATTCTTTTTTCTTTCAGATTGGTGTTATGGAAGACAACTGCAAGTGTGAAATCTACGAGTTATTTTGGAAAATGTGTTTTAATTTTCTGTTCCTTTACGATTTATCCATCACGTCTTAATTTCAGGGAATATCATATGCAAATTGTAGAGTTTGTTGAGTGCTATTTTGTGAAAAGAACGATGAGTGTTCAACCGTTTGAGCGAATAAACTAATTTGATCTCGTTTTTTACCTTCAATACTACACAAAATAAATGGGACTAAAAAGTTATTGCAAAACGAGTAATTTGTACAGGCTGAACTAAATCAATCTAAAGATCGTTGTTTTTAGAGTTCAATTGATATTTTAGCTTAATTAGCGTAAAAAATAATAAACTTTTTTAAGACGTACTTGGAAAGTACAGTTTGAAAGTAAAATATGAACCTCAGCCAAACTACAATCTGTATTATGTGATGTAAAAAATGTTGATATTGTAATGCATATTATTTTCAGTAAGCCTTAAGTCAAGGTAAGTTTAATCGAGTAATCTAGGTTGTAGTGTGAACGGGTCATAAAATGGATCATACATAGTTGAAATTAAAATAACCAATGTTACTTGTACCCTTTCACCACTTCGTTTTGGACACTTACGGCAAAATCAAATGGGTGTGCCCAAATCAAAGTGACGTATACCAGGGCCCGAAACACATTGAGTATTTGCTAGAGTCTTGTAAGTGATTCTTGTCAAATAATTGTTTTCATTCAATAACCATAACAACAAAAATAGATTCTTTTTTGCACAACAAGCGAGCATCAGCAGAATCACTCACCGGGCAATCGTTCCCAACCAGGCAGCAATGATGTTGCTTTTACTCTATCACACGCCTTGCTGGAAACCATTTTGTAGTCTGAGATGTGGCCATTCCAGGGTTGTTGTCGAGAAGTCCGAAAAATAAATTCGCGCCAAATCCGCGCGAGTTCAAAATCAAATCACGCGCCAAATCCGCGCGAATTCAAAAATTAAATCCGCGCCTTCAAATCCAATCCACAACACGAATGTTCTATAACTTATCAAGCATCAAATATATAGGATGGGGAATCGGCTCGCATCAGTAGGCGAACCTATTTCAAACAAGGGTGAACAACAACATGAATCACCTGCTTCTTGGCAGCATGCTACAAATAACAAAATAGATTTCTGATTAATTTCCTCCAGCAAAACCTCAGCGCTACGGAATAGGTCTCGGTGCAGCCAAAACCGTTCCCACAATAAGATTGTCTGCGTTTTTGGAGCCAAAATAGATACATTGTTCAAAACAGGAATATAATTGAAAAACTTCATTGTGTAATAAAACCTGTAAAGAGGGAAACATAAGTCACGGTGAGCCAAGTCAACAATTGACCGATAACCGGCTTAATACATAATGTCGGTGAGCTAAGTCAAATCAATTGACCCAAGATGTGATCCACGCTGGCCAAGTCCACCTGTCAGGAGCACAGGACGATGTTGAGTGAGTGATGAAAGCACTCGATCTCTAGCCGATGTGTACAGTTTGTTCCTAGAGACTGATCCATGTCTTGTCATGCGTGTATCATGGTGCGCATTTACTTACCACTATACGTCATAGCTTTTTCTTGTTCTCTGTAGCCTCCACTATGAGCTCAATATCTTTCTATTGTCTTTCCTGCTTGGATTCGTTAGCTTTGCCTGCAAATTGCGCCTTCAGGAATCGATGTTCCTCTGGATTATCGGATGTCATAGCTCTGGTTATCCTTTCTCAATCACCTGTCTTGCACATCGTCAGCCTTCCTTTCTTTCGATTCCTGCAACTGCTGCTTGACTGTCTAGTTCTGGTGCCTTCGGGTCCAAATGCTTAGCTTTGTGCTTATTTTCTTCGACCCTCCACTAGAATGAGATCATAAGTCTTCCTTTGTTTCAATGTTCTGATTTTCGTAAGAAGCTATCGTCCTCGCGAATTATCGCCTTCAAGTACTTCAACAAGTCCGTTTGAACGATTCAAATCTGGTTATATCAGTCTCAACAACTTGGCACTTGCCCGTCAACTAGTTCTTACGATGAATTGAGACTGTTGTCTGGAGCCTAGTTCGGTCTTCGACTAAGTGGAACGATCTGCTTAGGTAGTGAAGGTCTCTGTTTACGACCTCTGCATTCGAACGAGATACGCAAGTTTGGCAATGACTGAGTCTAATGTCTTCATTTCAGAGAAGCTTACCGTCCTGGAATAACAAATACGAGTACTGCCAAAGCTGCTTATGACCCAGGCCGAAATGGTGTTCGACAACTTGGTACCTGCAAGTACTGAGTTGTTCGTGAATGTTAGATTTGCCTGGCGTCAAGAATCGGTTACATCCGTATCCCTTAAGTGGACGATCTCTTCGATGAGTCACTTGGTTGTATGATCGCTTCAACGTTGATCTGTTGTTGACTATCTAATTCACTCGTGAACATCTTTGTGACCAAATACGTGCGACGAAAGCCTATCAGTGAATGGTCGTCAGAATGCTTCATTCGATTTGAGGACGTTTATAACAGTTCCGATTCTCCCGCTGCGTCAAGAATGGATTCGTAAAGAACCTGCATCCGTATCCTGGCAGCAGTAAAATGTTCTTCACATTAGCATTTGGTTGTTGATAGCTCGTCATCCGTTTTGAACCAGCCCACTCTCAGGGATCGATAGCGACCAAACATGCGAGACCTTATACAATAAACATCGTAGAAACGTGTTCTTAACATCATTGGTGTCTGCAGATACTTAAGCAACTTTTCCGTTAATCTCCCGCTGATTCTGGTGAGCAATCTTAGTTCGGCAGCTTTGATCCTCTGGCAGCCGCTACCGGCTTTGAAATTTCTTCTTCATGATGAGCTCCGTGTTGCCAGCGCACTTCAGCAGCAACGCCGAAGCATGAACTTTACAATAACCAAAACGACGTTGCTGTAAACACTAACCGTCCTCTAGATGCTGTGCCAAGGTAACGCGTTTGAAGGTGACAAATCTGGCGGGCCGTTGCAAACTGATGTTTTTAAGTGATGATTGAGAGCAAATGTAGGCAGTGTTTGGTCAAGATAATTTTAATCTACAAATAGCACGTACACGGACCTTCCATCTGGAAAGTCACGGTGCTCGAGGTGTTTCCTCTTTAAACTGGCGGGCCCGAGTTCTGTGATCATTTGTCAGTAGTTTTGGTCAAATAATGCCCATAGTTGCATAAGTAGTTAAAATATAAATTTGCTGTATCTTTCATCAAACATTTATGAGAAGTTACAGTGTTTTATTGTGAAACATACGTTTCAAGCCTTAGCGGGCGGGGATGCAAGTGGATGCACATGGTACCTCATAGGGATCAAAATATAGGATGTGTTATAGCATATTATGCTGGCTCCATGTGCATCCATGATTATCCTCAAGAGTGAACTATGTGTTCTATGAAGAAGCGAATATACCGTTAATACTATCATAATGCTACATATTCCCAACTGAGAACCCCATTATCTTGAAAATACTCTGTATGCTTCTTGCATATATTTTTATGATCTTTACTGCATAGCTACTGCTATTGAGTTGCGCACATGCCAAGGCCACGCGCTACTTCGCGGCAATACTCTCAAAAATTCAATATAGCTCACACACACATATATTTAAGGAATCATTTCACTCTCACTATCGGCCTCTCTCAGCTTCCTATCCACTGCACTTGCACTCACACAAACACACACAGACGCACCTGTCAAATGTTTTCATTACCTGTTATGTCAGCCATTTTCTGTACCTGAAACGCACTTTTATCAACACACGGTTTGCACGGTTTGCATTTTTTCACCTCATGATCCGCGTTCCACAATCCACAGAGAAGTAAACTTTCTCGGCTGTAGAATAAAAACATTTGACAGGTGCGTCTGTGTGTGTTTGTGTGAGTGCAAGTGCATGGATAGAATGTAAGAGAGGATGAAGTGAGGGTGAAATGATTTCCTAAAATATTTTACACACACATATATTGAATTTTTAAGAGTATTGTCATAAGAGCGCGTGGGTTCTGGTATGTGCACAACTCAATAGCAATAGTTATGCATAAAATTATAAAAATATACAAAACATACAAGGTTTTACACGATAATAGGGTTCTCAATTGGGAATATTAGCATTTATGATAGTTTTAATGGTATATTCGCTACTTCATAGAACACAGGTTCACTCTGGGGATAATCATGGATACACATGAAACCAACATAATATGCTATAACACATCCTATATTTTGATCCCTATGAGGTTTCATGTGCATCCACTTGCATCCCTGCCCGCTAAAGGGCTATGAAAAACGTATATTTTTCTACAATAAAACTACTATAACTTCTCCCATAAATGTTTTAGACGTAAGGGGAGTATAGAGAAAATTTATATTTTGATTATTTGTACAACTTTGTAGATTATTATTTTGACCAAAAACTGCACATTTATTAAATAATCACAAAAAACTAGTTTTCAAGGCCCGCCATTTTAAAAAAACACGTACCTCGGCACAGTGACCAGATAGAAGGTTAGTGTTTTCAGCAATGTTGTTTGTATTAAAATTATCTTCAACATTGCCTAAGACACTAACTCTCTATCTCATCATTTAAAAAAAATCAAGTTTGCAGCGGCGCCTGTGGTGAAGCTGCGAACTAAGATTTGTCACCTTCAAATGCGTTATATTTTTTGAAAATTTTCATCTGAAGACACCAAAATGTTAAGAACACGTTTTTACGAGTTATTGTAAAAAGTTCATGTTTTTGGCGTTTCGTCCCACAGTGCAGCCCTTGCAATTTCTTTTTCAAAGAAACTAAGTGGTTGTAGTTTGAAAGAACCACTTCTGGAGCTGGTCCGAGAGTTGCCCATCGGGTTTCAACATGCTTTTGGAAACGTTTAGGCTTGGTGATGCAGCTTTCTTTGAATTCTTCCCACTTCGACGGAACGACAAAGTAATAGTACAGATACTTTGCCAAATCAGAAACAACATATCCAAACTGTTTGATAGCAGCCCCTCTACAAGCACGCAGTGCATTTTTTTTTTGTTGGCAACACAGCACTTAAAGGCTGCAATTTTGACAGCCTGCTTTTTACATTACCCTGACACTGAAAATGAACACGCTCTGGTTTACTCACTTTGTTAATGCATTTAACTCATTCTGCACGGAAAAAAATCCGTGCCCGGATCCGTGAACTGCAGTCATGAATTCGAGAACAAGCAAAAATACACCGTGAACTGAATCACGTAATCATGAACAAAATCACGTTTTAGGTAAAAATCCTGAAAACGTGAACTAGTTCACGGTCCGTTTTCATTTTCGTGAACGCTTTTGTTTCTGTGTGGGTATACATATCAATATGGTGTTGAACGAATCCGCGCCAAATCCGCGCCAGAACGAATTTTATGAACAAATCCGCGCCAAATCCGCGAAAATCGCGAAATCCGCGAAATTCGCGAAATCCGCGCTGCCGTAACAACCCTGCCATTCTCAAGTAGCAGCCCTAAAATCGCAGTGAAAAAGAATATCCCCACCCACAACATGGCAGAATACGCGATTGACGTACTCTTTAACCATCGTCGTCAACATCGTCTGCATCATCTGGAGATGACATGGGAACGAACGCCGCATAAAGGAACGGGAGGGCGCAGCACGAAAGCTACGTCATCAGTTAAATTCGAACATTGCATAAATAAAATGATCTAAAAATCAATCTTTGCTTGGAATTCAAACGCGTTGGCTCGTTATTAAGATCACATTCCAGTAAAATAATTTGGGTGCGTCTCTATGGAAACGGGATCAATGCAATGTTCTACAGGAATACCCCAATATAAAGACTGGACTCGGAAAAAATGAGACACACAAAAATGATTACCAAAAATTCATTTTAAATCGAATATTTCTCAAATTTTCAGGAAATAAATAACTAAACACTAGCTATGTTTTGGCAAAATTTATTTATTGAATTTCCTCCCCCATTTAATTATTTAGATAACACTGCTCATGAGATCTTGGGCGAAGCTTTGTCCATTTTCCTTACACAATTTCTCCCAGGTTTTTCTTCAAAGCTTCATCGGTTTTGAATGTTTTTCCGCTTTTCTTCAACTTCTTCTTCATTATCGCCCAAAACTTTTCGATCGGACGAAGTTCTGGTATATTTGGAACGAAGTTCTGGTATATTTGGCGGGTTCACCTCCTTCGGGACCACATTAACGCCCTTCGCTTTGTACCAATCCATTACAGGCTTGGCGTAATGGCACCAGTGAGACCACGGTGGAGCGGAGGAAGGGCAGCAAGCGCTTCGGCAAGCATTCCTCTCGATAAATATGCCCGTTTATGGTGCCGGTTGTAGCGCAATTTGGCCACCGTGCTTTGCTTGTCAGTCCGGTTTGGCGCCTTTCTGACCTTAAAACACGTAGCCCAGTCCGTTTCATGGTCTGCTGGACGAACCACTTTGACGAATTGACCTTTTTGGCCAGGTCTCGGGTGAAAAGGTTCGGGTTATACTTAAAGTACTGCCTTGTCTTCCGCGCCTTCTATGGGTACCCAAGTAACACGACATGTTAGATTGCATGCATTTTTGCCTAAATGTGACAAATGATTATGTTACCATACCGATTGTGGAAAACCTTTAAGGGTACTACTATAGAATTGAAATAGCGCAGAAGGTGGAGCCTACGAAACATAATTTATGTCAGAAAATTGTCATAAACAAAAAAGTTTGAAACATTATTTAAACAAATTTTCGATGGCAAAAAAAAAAGACTTTCATGAACCATGTTCATACTTTGGACTCCAAGCTTCCTAGATCGGTGTTTTTACCACTCGACCATTTCGACTTATAAGATATAGAGTAGTCAGAATCCTATTAAACCTTATCAGCATCATAAATATTTGCCAACCTTATTGAAGACTTCAGTTAATATTCGCTTTTATATAAGTAAATTCAGGCTAGAGGTATTAATTTAAATAAAAAGCATTTGCTCAAGCAAATAATTGTTTGCGCTGACCTTTTGAAATATCAAAACGTTATCATACAACTAATTTCACTCATCCTGATGTTGGCAATTGGCAACTGAAATTTCATTCTAGCATGACAGAACTAGATTCTAGAATGTTGCAGTGACAAATAAATATCTATTTGATATATATTTGTCTCAAGCATTGTATTATTCCGTCCAATACGACGTTAACCAAACATACCTGACTAGTTTTGTTGACGTTTGGCTTTTCTCGCATATGTTTGTTTCATGAAATACGAAAGACTTATGATGATACATTTATAAAACATAATATACAGACAAGATTTCAGACGTAAACAAAAATGTCCTAGCTGAAAAACATCAAACACATGTATGACAAATAAATTAGGCGGCTAAAGAATCTGGTTTTTAATTGCATCAAACGCACACCTTCATGACAAAACTAGTCAAATCATACTGTTATAGATCTACATCATGACACATGATAAATAAAGCAGGAATATTTATGTTTTCAGTGCTACTTGGGTATTCCGAGTATTCGGTTTTTGGCCGCTTCCAGGCCGCCGTTCGATAGTTTTCGTCTCCTGGAACATCTTCACTACGCGTAACACGATGGAATGGTGGATTCCAAGCCTTTTGCCGATCCATCTGTGCGACTGACCAGGATTATCGATCACCGCGCCCAAGATTTGCTGGCGTAGCTCTTCTTGTTTCAAATGCATCTTGAAAACTAAAATTTTACATACATAAACAGTACACTTTAAACTAGTATTACCCAAAATTTCATAAATTTTTACCTACGCGATAAAAAGTTACACCCAAAACAAAGTGTCGCATTTTTTCCGAGTCCAATCTTTAAGGAATTGCTGTATCATAGACTCAACCATTCTTATCCAGATTTGATATAGGCCTACGACACTCTTATTCAATCAATTTGAACGTGCTTGATGAGTTCAAGTGTATTCTAAACATGGTATTAGTAGTCAACACCAGCCTACTAATCGAAACAAAAAGGGTAGAATCGGCTGTTATGTTTAAAATTGCAGAAATTCACGAGTACTTTTTCAAACAGACGTATCTGATTTTGTAAACAAAGTGGGGAAGTAAGATTCAAATTCTTGAAACCCTTTGTACTTTCATGCAAACCAAGCCACACACAGAATAACATTTCCCAAACATGATGGTGATGCTACTTTCCGTGAGGGTGCTGAGATTTTTGAGAAATTTACGTTTGAAACTTACTGAAAAAGTACTCGAGAATTTTCGTTTACATGATTGAGATGACCTTAGCAGCTTTATGAAAGACTTTCCCTTCTTCTTAGCGTTTCAAGCTTATTGCTTTTCGAATTGACTTATTGCTTAATCTCAACTTAGTGTTCTAACTGCACTTCCACAGTTATTAATTGAGAGCTTTCGATCCCAGGAATCATTTTTGCATTAGTATGATTGTGTGGCAAGTACAATCATTCCTTAACGAAAAATTCCCAGACACGTCCAGCATGGTGTTGCTTTGTAGCCGCGCCTTTACAGACTGAGCTAAGGGAGGACCCAATCCAACTGAATTATGGGAGGAAGACTTTTCCTGCTGCTTCGAAAAGCTTATTCAGACATTGGTACTTGAAAATTATTAGACTTCTAGATACGTACAGCCGGGTACCGATCTTTTCGGTTAATTGAAACCGTAAAAATCTAAACCGTACCCAGGTAACCAATAAGCATGGAAATTTGCATTATTTCAGCATCATACTTGCATTCACGATTTTTCTTGCTGTTCATTGGCAGCCTGAATGCATAGCTGTTGTATAATAAGGATATGAAAAGCTGCCGTAATGTTAGCTGTCTGTTATCTGCACTTTTATGCTAGATATATTATTAGAATAATAAGAATTTTTAAAGCGTTTCATCATACTCGCTTACTCCTGCATCAGGACTATAATAGTCCTCACTTTGATGATTGAATCATCTTCATCGAAATTCTGCAGGCTATCTGTATACATTCGCGAACAACTTTAGTTAAGCATTTGCAATGCGTTATTCTAATAATGTATTAAGCAACAAAAATGCAGATATCAGACAGCTAACATTACGGTAGCTTTGCGTATGCTTTTTTACAACAACTATGCATTAACACTGCTAGACCGGGACATTGAAGTTTATATTGGGCAAATCTTAAAACCGTACGTTCCTTATAGGCTAGAGGATAAAGACGCGATATTAAAACACGTCGACGACGAAGCAGCGAGTTCGAATCCCATCCTAGGAGGCGCAAAAACTGCAGCGAATTTTAGTTTCCCCTTTCATAAGAAAAAATAAGCGGTGTAATCAGAAAACAAACATCCATTATCATCAATACAGGAAAAAATATAAGAGGCAAAACAGGAAACTGAATAAAATCTATAATTGACAATAGGTCTTATTTTTTTCTTTGCTTCACGTGTTTAATCAAGCATTTAATCAGCATTATAAAAGCTTAAATGGGGCAGCAGAACAATATATCAACTGCTGTTATCTAGCTGTTATTTTCAAGCGTTACCAACTCATGCAACCAATGAATGACATATTGTCAATATAGACGTCTTATTTAGGTGGGCTCTAGCATTAAATAAGCCGTACAGCGAGCCAAAACCTGCTGTTTAATAGCATTTAAGGTGAATATAATGTTCATATGCATTAAATCGCTTATCGCTAAGACGAATGTAGGGATACCACAGAGAACAGATATCCCTCCGTGCTCTCCGTGGGTAAATTTCTGTAACTGCCATTTTGAAATTACAGCTTGTTTATGTTACTTTTGGTGATTCGTATATTGATGGCGCCACCAGCGTGCCTTGAGATTTGATAGGCTGTTAATTTTAGTTTGGTGAAACCTAGACTAGGTGGTGACGCACAGTAAATTGAGAAATGTTCAAGCCTGGATGTCTGTTCTCTGTGGGGATACCACAGAGAACAGACGTTCATATTCGGTCTGCTTCTTGTGTAAAACTTTAAACCGACATTTCAAATGTATGTCGTTAGGTAGGCGGCGCTGCAGTTGTGCGATAACTGTCATGTCAATGTTTATCATTTAAAATCCTAGCACATAACCTGAATAGTTTTGTTTGTTTTTTTCTGCGCTTGCTTCTTATACCGGCTGCCCATATTTACTTTTACACATATTTTTCAAGAAAAGGTATATGAACATCAATGTCTGTTCTCTGTGGGGATACTACAAATTGGAAAAAAATGAGGTCTATCTCTGTTGTTTGAAGTGAGAGTGAGTGAGAGAGAGAGAGAGAAAGAGAGAGAGAGAGAAAGAGAGAGAGAGAGAGAGAGAGAGAGAGATTCCTTCAGATTTTGACAGTTCTCGCCTCTCGATTGGCTCAAGATGGCCGCTATCGCATATCTCTGTACTCTGAGCATTACTAATCCTGACTGAAACAGTTCGTTTGATCGATTGGATCGACCAGGACCAATGTTTCGTGCAGGATTCGACCAGACCATACGTTGTGATTTATTTTTGATAATGGACACGGTGGCTGACGAGTAAAACGAACTATTTTGCATTGGCGGGGGTGACGTGCCAACCCGATACAATTATTATCAACACTCTAATGAAGACTACTAAACTACAAAGAGCGAAGGGTTCCGCTTACTATACAGAACACCAGTACTGTGCATTTTCATAACGGTAATTAGACTATGGCCATCATCTTCTGATGATCATTAGAACTCACGAATGATGGTCAAATACTGTGTCACTCACAAAAAGGTTGATCTCATTTGACCTTTTCAGTCTTTATGACTGCTGGAGAATGTGATATGAAGAGAGTAGAAAAATCAATCACTCACTAATTATCTCTGAGAACGATATGCAAGACAAATTATTATCAGCATAAAAGGTGTTAACCTCTGGCAATTATTGGAATTTTTTTTTTTTTTTTTTGAAACGTTACACTGAAAATTTATTTTTGGTAAATTAGCTTTCAATCGTTTCGTAAACATGGATTTTGTACATAGAACCAATCTCTCATAAAATGTATGAAACATTCATACTGCTTGTCATCTAACAAAATCCTATCATTTTTGTACAATGCACAAAATAAATGTCGTGACGACCAGCCAATCGCTGCTTGTCTTTGGCCGTACTCATAAATGCTCGTGTTCCTGCTGGGATGATGGGAAGCATTAATTTATCCCAAAATAGAAATAAAAACGCTGTCGAGAGCTAGAACCTCATGCATAATAATCAAGGAACTTCTCACGAGTCAACATGGCCTAGTGAGAGCACCCACGGACTTAATACCAGCTCTCCCTGAAAATGCAGGATCGAATCCCATGTCACGAACAACTTCTCGTGGATGCGCTTTTTTTTTCAATTTTATTTTGAGCCGATAAAGTAGATCTGTCAGTCGTTCATGCAACCACCAGAGAGACGTTTCTTTTTTGAATCCTAAAGGGTTTGAGCTGTTTAGTGGAATACCTGTAACTAGAAATTCGAAGAAAAATTAGTAACTAGAAATTAGAAGAAAAATTAGTAACTTCCATTTAATTCCAACTACCTTTGCTTATCTTCGACAGATACGCGTATTTCGTCTACAATGTGTAGACTTCTTCAGTGTCTCGTACTAATAACTCGACTTATTAGTACGAGACACTGAAGAAGTCTACACATTGTAGACGAAATACGCGTATCTGTCGAAGATAAGCAAAGGTAGTTGGAATTAAATGGAAAATACTAATTTTTCTTCTAATTTCTAGTTTCTTTTTTATTTTTATTCAAAAAAATTGCCTTCCGTTTTTCACGAACATGTCAGTGAATTTCAGCTTCCAGTTAAAAAAAAAATGAAATTTCGTAGTGCAAAACCTGAATAGGTACCTGGGTACCTTTAAAGGGTAGTGTTAAAGGAATAAAAAACAACAACTGAACCTGCAATCGCAAAGCTCAAGCTGCTGACCTATCGCCACTGACGGGCTGAATTTGACGGTAGAAACACCACTGCTAGCGATGACCATCATGATCGTCTGTGTACAAGAAAAGTAAATTGACGTTCAATTTCCATGCCGATATATTTATTCTTGGTGATACGAAAGTATCACAGAAAACTTGTTCAAGAAATAGAAAATGAGTGAGAACCGCGAGAGAAAAATATCTTTCGGTTGTTATTTCATGTTGATGAAAAGTTTGAGAGAGTTAGAGGCTTTTCTGTTGCTTTGATTGTCAATTGCAAGAATCTCATTTGTCAATTCTAACCCTGTTAGTACCGTGATGGAGCTCAGCACTGCAGGACACAAGTAAACATGAATATTGTTAGTGCCGTTCACATCACATCAAAGGCAGATGCGATTGCAAATTTAAGAGTTTTAACCACAAAGGATTAGTTCTCTGTCACTGTGTAGTAAATAATTACTCTCTCGATTGTTTTGGTCAGACCAAGTCGATGAACTTACGATAAACAACAAACTTGCCCTCAGCTTGTTTCGGCAACGCCATGGTTCAACTGCTTATTATAGCAAATATAACAAAAAAAAAAACTATGCACCAAGCCCAGATCGGAAAAGCAGAAATTTCTTATGGCATACAACTGTACCCAATAGCCATCCTGGCCACTGTGTACACCCACTTCGGAGAGAATGAAAACGATCTGTTGCGAAATAGAATAGCAAATACACGCACAGAAATTTTGCTGAATTAAACCAACAAAATTGTTTGATGACTTAAACCCATCTAGCACCCTGAAGATACAGCAATAACAAACTGGAAGCTCATATGCACACTAGCGTCATGTAGTGAGTGAATTCTGAACTTATTCTGAAATGTTAAATTTAACCAAAATCCAATAACACTAATTTGTTGACTTTACTCCAACAATGTAGAATTCTGTAGAGATGTAGAATTGAATGCCTTGAAAAAGCTGAGATAGAACTTATTTACGCCAATTAGCATAAATCCCAGGTGGTACTAAAAACCATAGATTGAAGTTGTTTCACTGTTCTTCACAGTTGCCGTAAACAAACTGATGGAGCTGTCAAATTTTCACTGTAAATAGGCAACTAGTATATTTTGACTATTAACCTGTGGGCCGACCCCATGGCTCTTGCTAACCCGGAGAGGACTGATGCACTAAATATGCCACGTCAAATTGAGCCTGCCACTCCGAGCTCAGATCGACGGTATCGAGAAGAAATCGAGGCGGTATCTTCAAACGGAAGGTGTTACGTATGATCTACGGTGGAGTGCAAATGGGAGACGGATTACGAATTGCTCCAGTTGCTTAGAGAACCCCCACGTCGTTCACACCGCTAAAATCAGCCGACTACGGTGGGCTGGGCGTGTCGTGAGAATGTCGGACGTTATCCCTGTTAAAAAGATTCACGACGATTCGACAGGCACAAGAAGAAGAGGCGCGCAACGAGTAAAGTGAATCGATCAAGAATTGAGCCACTAACACAAGTTGACTAGAGAAAGCAAAGCCCTAACTCGTATAGGTCTCTAGATATAGCATAATTTAATTATTGTTTATTGTTTATTCGTCAACAGGTGAAATACCCACCCCAATGACAATCGTGTTTAACTTAAAACTAACATACACACACAATATTCTGAACCCTAGCAAACAGTGACTAACATAAAAAACGCCTCAAAGCACATTTGTTCGTTTCTCGTGACACATTAAAATCAAACACATGGTAGCACCTGTTATAAACGGACATGCATCGCATAGGTTCATTGACGCCATAATTTGTTCGTGCAAGAGGACAGCTTAGAAACAGATGTGTTCGGAGGTTTCGGCGACGAATGTTTATATCCAGCAGGCTCAGTAGCGGTGCACAATCAATGTTGCTTTGAAGAATATCTCCGATGAAACATGTCTTTGCCATGTTGCGTCTCCACCAAGCATGGGAAAATCGGTTCACTTAGCTCTCACACTCAATTTTCACTCACACGCAGAAACATTCAGAAGTGAGCGTTACCACGTTTAAATTATTCCGATTCTGTTCATTAGTATTCTGCTTTCATTCTATTCGTAGAAAACAGAATTGAGCAAAACTGGCAGCTGATCGTACAGCGAATGAATCGGAAGGCAGCAGTGTTGACTTTTTCTCATTGCCTATTTTTTACCCGCTCAATCATTAACGATTGCATTCAGTTGGGTTGAGCTGAGCGAGGTTTATTGAATCACACTCATTTC
Source organism: Aedes japonicus (assembly GCA_034211315.2). Taxonomy (NCBI): domain Eukaryota; kingdom Metazoa; phylum Arthropoda; class Insecta; order Diptera; family Culicidae; genus Aedes; species Aedes japonicus. The sequence goes on from JASCZW010000755.1 coordinate 59,096, forward strand.
TTCAAATCATATCTTAAACATCATTTAACATTTCAAATAATGATCTAACATGATGTTTAGCAATCTAATGCAACAAACAAAACATTAAGCGTCATTTTAAACCGTATCTCTGCTCTGATTCTTCCAGCTGATTGCATTTACTCAGCCAAAATATTCTTGCGTATTCAATGAGCGATTTCATGAGTATTCAAATCGCTTGCGTTCAGTGGCAACGCATTCATTCAATATAACGTCTAGCTGATTTTTTTTTTTCGCATGATTCTGTTTTGCTCGTTTATTTTTTCTACGATGTTAGTTTTCGAGAATTCGTGTAGAATCGTTTGATCGGAAACGTCACACTCGTTCAGTATTCTGTTAGCAACCGAGGGTTGCTATTTTAAATCGGTGGTGCTCATGTGAGTGAATGAGTTTTCCCATGCTTGGTCTCGACTCGAGTGGTTCCAAGTGAATGAGCTTGCAGCGGCTAGTATAACTTGGCAAATTCATTGGATCCCTCCATCTGAGGTGACGAAAGGCGAATCGGATGGATTTCCGTTGAATGGCTTCTATGCGTTGAGTTTCGTCCTGATAATATGGGGACCATACGACGGACGAGTATTCAAGGATATAGCCTTCAGGCAATAAACATCCTTGAACTTTTTGCCAAAGCGGAACAAGAAGCCCAGCTGCGACGAAGCTTTTGACACAACGTACCCAACGTGGTCCTTGAAGGTTAATTTAGAGTCGATGAGGATTCCCAAGTCCTTTATCGTAGTATCACGTCGCATTTGTACACCTGCCAAGCCATAGTCAAATTGGAAGAGGAAGCGCCTGCGGCCAAAGAAAATTACCGAACATTTGGACACATTAAGAGACATTCGGTTGATACGACACCATTCAGCAAAGGTTTCCAACTGTTTTTGCAAAAAAGATGCGTCCTCCGGAATCCTGATCGTGTAAAAAAGCTTCAAATCGTCGACATACGAGAGTTTCAGGCAATCCAGGATGAAATTAACATCGTTCATGTACAGCAGAAATAAAAATGGCCCGAGATGGCTGCCTTAGGGAACACCAGACCACACCATGAAAAGAGATGAAACGTGGTCTCCTATTCTGACGGACATCCTTCGTCCGGTCAAAAAAGATCGGATCCAAAAAAGCAGACTGTCATTCATGCTTAGTTTGTCAAATTTAGCAATCGCAATTTGATGATTCATTTTATCAAACGCTGCGGATAAGTCGGTGTAAATAGCATCTACTTGTTGAGCGTTTAGGCATAAAACCGTGCTGGTCTGGCGAAATATAATGGCCGAAGTGGAGAAACATCTTACGAAGAACTATCAACTCAAACAGCTTGGAAGTAGAGCTCAGCGCAGATATTTCTCGGTAGTTCGCAACATTTCTCTTGCAGCCCTTCTTAAACACTGGAAAAACATATGACTGTTTCCAGCAGTCCAGAAAGCGAGGGATGACGAAAATACAGACGCTAGCGGTTTTGCCAATGTATCCAAACATCGTTTCGATAATCGAAGGCACATATGCACACTAGCAACACGTAGTGGTTGAATTCCGAACTTATGTGACTACCACCCGGAAAGGCTTGGTCACTAGCACAAGTTTGTTGAACAAAGCAGTGTCCTTATTAATAAGGCTCTTGAGATATAGCAATCACAAACAGAATGATTATATGCACACTAGCGCCGTGTTGTGACTGAATTCCGAGCTTGTGTGACAACCTCTAGAAAGGCCTTGGCCACTAGCACAAGTTTGCTGAAGAACTCAATGTCCTAACTAATAAGACTCTTGTGATATAACATTGTATAATCAGGAACATCATATTCGCACTAGCGCCAAAAAATTAGAAAACTCCGAACATATGTGCCTACCATCCGAAGGGTACTGATATGTTTTAAATAGTGAGGCTCTCGGGATATCCTAGGATGAAACCAATTACTCCTTATCCCAACGCGTCACAGCACTCATATTCAATAACTCGAAAGTAAAGCGCCTCTAGCGGTTGAATTCCCAATTAAACCGGAATCAAGTGACACAAATTTGTTGGTCCAACCCGGTATAATAATTCGGATGAACAATTTAGATGTTTATCACTCGAAACAAGTGAGATAGACCTTATTTCCCACAATTAGTAAAAATCCTATAAGCTGGCGGTATCGATCTATACGATTTGCCCGAAAAGAACGAAACCATAGAAATTGAGACCGTGAAGATCGAATCCGAAAAGATCGGTCTGTATAAGAACAAAAAAAAAGAGGTATAAGTAAAAAAAAGCTAAAAGCCAATCGGTAGCAGCATAATGATATTGTATATGGAAAAAAATCTCGTAAATTTCATGAAACATTCATATTGCTTGTCATCTGGTGAAATGCAGTCATTACACCTTTTAGAATGGCGGCTAGTGGACCCTTTCGCAGCCATATGGCTGTTGTGGTTACCTCGACCCAACACTGGGCCTTTATGGCCGTGGAGATTACGCTGGCCTCCATGATCTCATCTAGGTTATTACACTGGAGAGTCACTAGCGTTTCAATTCTATTTGTGATAGCACAAAGCACTAAGGTCAGACACTGTTATGACCTTTTTTTGCATCATACCATTATGCGCGTCCCATAATGGACTGGTATCGCGAAAATGGAGTCGAGTTTTTAAAGAAGGTGATGAATCCTCTAAATTGTCCGCAAATAAGGCCCATTAAAAAGTATTCGGTTTCTATGAAATCAAAATGTCGGAAGAAAGATACAGAAGACGCTGATGCCGCACAATTCAAAAAGGGTTGGGAAAATTCGAAAAAGAAATAGATACAAGCTCAAAATACAGTTTTCTCTGAACCCATAATTAACTATACAGTCCCTAGTAGTCTCCCATATTCACAAAACCAATGATCTCTCCCAACAATTCAAGCTATTCGATAAATTCTAACTTTGCCATCCCTTGAATCGACCTGCAAAAAGTACAAAGATAAACACCGGCGGAATTGAATCCACACCACGGTGACAACATTGTCCCACTTTATCGATTCGTCTTGTTGTGTGACAGAAATTCATCGCAGCGTAAAAACAAGGACTCTTCCTGGCAATCAACCACTACAGCTGGCACTACAGTGCGGCTTCATCGTTGCCAGCTGCTCTCACGGTAACATTGAGTAAATATTTACATCACCAAACAATTTGTCGGCTGCTGTCAGGAGTAGTTATCAGTTACACCTTCCTAGTTCGCGCTATGAAATTCTCCATAACGTCCCTTTACATCAGAAAGCAGAGCACTGACTGCAGATGACTGGTGGTTATATTTATAAACCGACTGTCACCAACAACAAGAACACTCCTGGCAGCGCATTTGAGTCCTTGCTCGGAAAATGCCTTTCATCCGGTGGAGAAAAAAAAGGAAACACTCTTTCAAATGCAATAACCATCATCAGTATCATATTTCTTTTCATCAGAACGTTATCCCTTCCACGCGTTCAAAGCGCCGCCCCGCCACCCTTGCGAAAGTCTACGTGTGCAGCCACCCCGGGAACAACTTGACAGCCGTATTCTGGTGCACTTCTGGTTCGGCCATACAAATGAACGTTGGAATAAATAACTAATTTTACGTATTTTCGTCAACCAATTTATTCGTCCTAGATAAACATGATATTGATCTATTGTTTTTGTGGACTAGTATAATAAGATAAATTGTGAATGATGAAAGGTATTACTTGTTAAATGTTTGAAAATAAAAGATTAAATAAACTGAAACACTTTTTCAAACTACCGCTAATAAATGCGAGCAAACTCCTTTATACTTCTCTATAAAAAGCATACCTTTTGACATATAGGCTTATTTTGTCTGTAACGTAAGAACTTTCTCGGGTTTGGAAAAAGAAGGTTAAAGTAAACTATTGCATTTCAACATATGAGGTTATATAGACTGTTCCAGAAAGTATAAGCACACTTTCAAAATAACTGAAAAGTCATGTTTTTTTAGTTTTAATAATTTTATTTGGCAAATCATATTTGTATTTGTGTTTTATATGATATTTTACTCTCGTTTAATCAAAATATTCAATCATAGCCAAGACTCCTAACTTTTCCTCGAACATTAGCTTCTGCACAGTGATACTTCCCACCATTTTGACCACTTTTGGCCAATCTTTTTTAAATTTTTGGATGTCGTCCGCTGGTTTTATGAATTTTTGAAGCTTTGTTTTGTTTAAAGCCCAAAAAATCTCGATTGGCCGTGCCTCCAGGCAGTTCGGCGGATTCATGTCTTTCGGCACGAAACATACATTTTGACTTTTGTACCATTCTAAGGTGTCCTTGGGGAATTAAATGACGCCAAATCAGACCAAAACACTACTTGACCTTCGTGCTACCTGATCATCGGCAATAATTGTTTCTGGAGACATTTCTTAACGTATTTCTGAGTGTTCATCGTCTCCGTTGTGATGTACGGACTAGATATTTTACCACACTCGCATATTGTCTGGAAAACCATAACCTTCTTACCGAATTTTTCGGTAAAAATTGCCTTCTCCGTTTCGGTGATAGCTTTGTCTTTGCTTATAGTATAGAACTGTGGTCCTTGAAGGCATCCCTGATGTTTTTATCGATATCCGGACTAACAGGACCGGATTTCCGACCACTCTTCGGCGCATCTTCAAATGTACACTGTTCTCTATATTTTCGAATTGCAGATCGTACCGCTCCGACGCTTACACCCTCTTCCTTGGCCAATTTTCTGAAGGAGAGTCCGCTCACAGTGCACCATTTGTGCACGATACTTTTTCGTTGTTCCAGAGTAAGACCGCGCATTTTGATAGGTAAAACAAAACTGAGCACTTTTTTGATGCTATGTCATTCAGAAATGTGCAAACAAAAGGACGTAGCCAACACATGTTGAAATATTTCATTATATTCAAAGTGACCGTCAAAATAAGGTGTGTTTATACTTTCTGGAACAGTCGTTACGTATGCATCGTTTGAAAATTTATGGTCGTTGCTGTTGTTTTTTCATATTTTTCATGACTTTCAGCATTAGACTGGTTCGTCACGCCAGGAAGATGACCTGGACCGTACATATCGCACTCGTCAACACATGAGCCAGGACCAACGGCTTAATTTCCCTTCCATTTCGTAGTATGTTAATTTCGACAACATTTAATTCGTAGTATGTTTACTTTTTTCTCGTTGAATACTATAGGTCGAAAACGATGCGCACTGGTACTAAAAATAAGCGATGACATTATTCAATGTTAGGGGCATTACACTAGTCTTGGTTGAATTAATGGCAATGAACTATCTAAACTCCAGCACGATTTGGAGTACATAGAACATCTTATATGAAGGAAAATATATTATTGTACCTTCGTATAACTTCTTTGAGTCTGCTTGGGCAAACTTCGTTTTGAAGGACAGTAGCCCAGTCATTGTTGGTCTAATAGATCATTTGACCTGACCTCCAGGACAATTTAGAGAGATTGAACGACTGATATGAATGGAGATGAATGACCGATAATACGATACACTCTTCTTGGACATTATTGGACATGTTTCAAGTTTGTAGGTCCTATGCTCAGATGTCATAGTGACATAGTCCGTGATCAACATTTCAGGAGACTTTTGACGACCTTCAATATCCCGAAGCATATGCATATTCCCATTTGTATACTTTTCATGTACCATTTGTGTTAACACGGGCGTCAACAGCCCCTCTGAGACAGAAAAAATAAAATTTGAAATATATGAAACTCCATCTTAAACCATCGGATTTTGATGCGCTCTTTTTCAATAGATCTCAAAGTTATCATAATTTATATATCTGCACTGGTTATTCCAAAAATGTCCGTAGTTTCGGATTCCAAGGTGGGAGTACTGGGGTATGTACCTGTCTAGGGATGGTGGACAAAATATTATTAGTTGTGCAACAAGGCATGCGGAACATAAACTTCATGATTTAGCATAACTGGGTCATCAAAAGGCATTTTCAGAATTTCTGGCCGTACTGGCCACGACAAGAATCTCTGCGGGATCCGAGTTCCTCCGGAAAAGTGGCCATATTCAAATATTTTCCAAAACCTGGCTTGCGACATATCAAACTTCATGATTTTCCAAAACTTGGTCTTCAGAGGACATTCTGATGGTATTTGACCATACTGGCCACTTAGAGAGACCCTGCGGAATCCGAGTTCCTCCAGGAAAGAGGCCACATTCAAATAATTTCCAAAACCTGTCTTCCACCGTTGAAATCGTGTGTTTCAACCGATAACCACCTCGCCAGTTGATAATGCTGCGAATGTATCCTTCTCTTCGTCATCGGAATCGATTGGAAGGATCGTGACATCCGTGATTGCTCGCTTGTATTCTTCGAAAGATGTTCTGACCACAACAACGCGGACACGGCCGTCCGATCCAGTGATGGTCTCGATGATGCGCCCGAGAGGCCATTGCAGAGGAGGGTAGTTATCTTGCTTCAAAAGAACGAGTTAACCCTTTCAAACATCCACGGATGGACACATCCGCTTGCTACGTTGATGCAATTGGCTTACGTAGTCCCGCTACTAGCAACGCCAGAGATCCTGGACCGAAAGTTGCATGTCCTACAAGCGGGTGAGCCGATTAGAGGACAGGTGGAGAAGATTCGGCTCGGCAAGGAAACAAGAGGCTCTCCAATCAAGAAATTCCCTGGAGTTAGAGCAGAAAGGTCATCTGGAGAGTTAGAGATAAGAATGAGTGGGCGAGAGTTTAGGATAGATCCAATCTGAGCTACGACTGTTAGATGTTGATCCATGGAGAATCTTTTCGTAGCTTGCGCAGCTCGAGATCCGCCCCGACGAATGCGATCGCGTTATCTGAATGCAATTCGAGATAGGTCACGGTAGGCTACGAAACGCGGCGGTCGACAGATTACAGACAATCTCGAGGTGCACGGCCTTCACCGCCATACAAACGAATAAGGCGACGTAAACTTTTACCGACGAAGCTTCGGTACAGACAATCTCGAGGTGCACGGCCTTCACCGCCATACAAACGAATAAGGCGACGTAAACTTTTACCGACGAAGCTTTTCCAATGAGTGGACGAAAGAAAAACGGCCCACAGTAATCCATCTCAAAGTACTTAAAGGCTCGGGCTGGTCTGAGGTGAACTGATGGAAGAGGTGCCATGATTTGGTGTACCGGTGCAGGGTTGCACCGGAAACATGTGACGCATTTGCGTACGACCTTACGAGCCAAGTCTCTACCCCAGAGAGGCTAAAATCGTTGATGAATTGTAGCGAGTAACAGCGAAGGTCCACCATGGGGTGTCGGCAGATAAATGGGCCTGGCAATCAACCAGCTAAGGTTATGGCTAGCTGGTAGCAGAATTGGAAGATGAGTGTCAAACGGTGCGATTAAGTTCTTAAGCCGTCCGTCAATCCAAAGGACGCCAAATTTATCCATGAATAAGTGCAAATCATTGAGTGGAGCTTTTGATGCGATTCTGGCAGGCTTCTCTGAATCATTTTGGCTGTACAATCGAACTTCCATTGGGAATTCCTGGCGCTGAGCCAATCGTACCATTGATTTCAAAGCATTATTCGTTTCTTCAGTTTAGCTAGCACGGAGAACTCGCTGAAGATTGTTGTGTATTTTTGTGACAAATGGAGGGAATCCAACGGGCGCTTCTCCTCCTCCAATTCTTACTTAGGAGGCATCATAACAGCACACTTTGGCCACCCCTCTACGGGGTATGTGATAAATGCAGGACCATGCCACCACAGGTTGTCGCGAAGGATCTGGCTTGCAAGCATACCTCGGGAGATACGGTCAGCAGGGCTTAGATCGGTAGGTGCGTGCCTCCATTGCGAATCGTTCGTCAAGCGTTGGATCTCTGCAACTCTGATTTGATACAAATACCTTCCAGGAATTTTATCTGGATTTGATCCAGTGAAGTGTGACAGTTGAATCAGTCCAAAATGTTACTGGTGCTTCAAGTTGGTATTCGACAAAAGATTCTGAACCAGTTGACTCCCGAGGAGAGCTGCGCAAGGTTCCAGCCGTGGAATGACTGTCCACGAAGAGGGGCGACACGAAATTTACACGTTGGAAGGTGCGAGTGGAGCTGGCTTAGCTCGTCCAACGATACGATGTAGATGCAACATCCGTATCCTTTCTGTGAGGCATCACAGGAACAGTGAATTGAGTACTTGCGTTGAGTGTTCCATAGAACCCTCCTGGGAACTTGGCTATCCAACAAGGCTCAGGCAAAAACGGACTTGTTGTAAGCATCTATCACTTTTATCAATGCCGTTGACAGAATAACAATGACTTCCGCACTTTGAAACGAGGTGGATGGAAAATTTGTTACGAGATCAACCGACGGAACCGACGAAATTGGGAAGGAATTATCACGCGATGACTGCGAACGATTTGACGATGCGACAGGCGGTGAAAAAACCGTGGGCCCTTCCGACGGAGAGCCTTCGACGAGATTCGGAACAAAGTGCGACACTTGACGCGACTGCGATGTAGTTGCTTTAGCTGGATTGTGCATCGACGCTGACTGCACCGATGTTGTTCGTACAACTCTCGATCTTCTGTGGATAAACTCAAGGAGTTCATGGTGTTTTGGATAGTCGTCACTTTTGGAAACAAGTGTTTCCTACTCACTCCACTCCACTCCACTCCACTAATATGACAGCTGAAACTTTCCACTTTATTCCGTGGTACAACACGTTCACATTCTTACATTCAGTTAAATGACGTCGAATCAAGTGGAAGTGCACAAATGAATTTCGTACGAACGGAAGCTAAATTCGAGATTAGCGAAACCTGATCTTGCCAAGAAACTAGAACCACCGAAAATTACCGTGGTTTGTGTTGCAAATCGTTTCTTCTAGCGCTTGACTGGTCGGAAGGTCGGAAGGTTAGAAGTGGAACAGATCGAAAAGCATACTCCCGACAAATGGACAAGAAGGTGGTAGCCATTATTGATAAGAATTCCAATATTACTGTGCGAAATGCGGCTCGCAAAGTTGGGAGGTCAAAATCATACGTACAAAAAGTGAAGCAGTGGCAAGCGTTGAAGGCGTACAAAGTAAAAAAGGTGCCCAACCGTGGTGACAAGCAAAATTTCCCTGAAAAAAGTCGTGATAAGGAGTTTTACACAAATTTTTTGCTAACATTTGGAGGAGGTCATAATGGAGGATGAAACATACATACTCGAAAACTGTAAACAGCTTCTGGGTCTGGCTTTTTATACCACAATGGAAAGGAACGCCGTTGCCGAACATTCCTGGACAAAGAAGGTGTCATAATTCCGGAAGAAGTATTTGATTTCGCAGGCCATATGTAGTTGTGGTCGAAAAAGTTTCGTCTCTACCGGCACTATCAAGAAAGAAGTGTACGAGAAAGAATGTCTGCAAAAGCGGTTGCTACAGTTTGTCAGAAACCACGACTCTCCAGCTCTGTGTTGGCCTGATTTGGGCTCTTGTTACTATGCGAAATCCGTTTTGGAATGGTATACGATAAAAGATGTCAAATACGTGCCAAAAACAGCCAATCCACCAAACTGTCCAGAACTTCGCCCAATAGAGAAGTACTGGGCTGTAGTCAAGCGGAAACTCTTCGAGAGTAAGGAGAAAGCAAATGGTACCGATGATTTCAAGAGAAGATGGAGAATCGTCACGGCGGGAGTATCTGAGGATACCGTACGGAACCTAATACCACAGAAAGTTCAAGAATTTTACAGAAAGAGGGATTAACATCTTAATCTTAATCTTAATAAATGTTTCTAATGAAGATTGTTGCATTTTTAGTTCCAGCGGTAGAGAAAAATACCGATAGCCACTTAATATGCAAACATTAGACACTTCCATTACCAACTTAGAACAACAAAAACATAGTTCTATATCATGTATATTATTCAACCATGTTTATCCACATCCTACCCACATTCCTGTCTCATATTCTATTTAGACTCCCACTCAACTTTTCTCTTTTCTTCCTGTCTACAAGACTTTTACAAGTGTTTGAGTACTCACGGGCCCGGAGGATTCTTCTTTAGCATTTCAAGCTTATTGCTTTCACAATTAGCTTATTGCTTGCCCTCAACGTAGTGTTCTAGATGCACTTCCACAATTATTAATTGAGAGCTTTCGATGCCAGGTACCATTTTTGCATTAGTATGATTGTGTGGCAAGTACAATCATACGCTATGCCCAGGGAGTCGAGAAATTTTTCCTTAACGAAAAATTCATAGACCAGACCGGGAATCCAACCCAACCACCTCCAGCATGGTGTTGCTTTGTAGCTGCGCCTTTACTGAATGAGCTAAGGAAGGAACCTTGGGCCCGGAGGATACTTAGGGTTAATTGCTCACTTTGCCATCCTCTCTGGCAAGTTTTCCTGCTCATAAAACCGCTTTACGATGACCTCTCGCCACCGAATATCCTGCTGGTTGCGACGTCGTAGCCGTAATCGCCCTTTTAGTTCGCTTATAGATGGTTGAGCGTGATTCGCTTCCTTTCGTCGTCTGTCGTATCTCTAGAAACAAAGCCGAACCGTTGCGTACTGTGTTCTTGCGATCTAAATTACCGCGAATCGTGAGATCGATCCTGTTCCGCATGATCCACCAGAAAGAAATGAACGCAAAAAAAAACTACCCTAGAGGGTAACTTTCGTGACCATCCGTTTTCTCGAAGAGCTCATGGTTCTACAAACCCGTTCTGGGGTCGTTTCTCTCTTCTGGTTCGGTTCTGGCTGACTGCTTTTTGACACGTGATCGAACTTTCGGTAGGTGAATCTCGTGGGATGGAAATCGACTGAAATTATTTCGACGATTAGCCAACTATCTGCAACAAAATGGAAGACGACTTACTTTGTGTGCCGGAATGGTTCTCGAGCGGCCTAACGCCGTCGGCTTGCCGTTGTCGGTGTCTTTCGTTCGTCAGTCGTCAAGCGTTCCCCGTGTTTGCCACTGGGTTAGCAAATACACCTCCGCACTGAAAGTGCTTTGCCGATTAGCCCACATTTTCCCACAAGATAGAGGGCAACTTACTTGTTATGCCGGAATGTTTCTCGACCGGTCAATTTTCGTCGACTTGCCGTCGTTGGTGTCTTCTTTTCGAACATCCAAACATTCTTCACTGATAGCTGAGATGACGTAGCAGGTTTTATGTGGTGCAGCCAGGGATGCCAGATATTTTTTTCAAATATCTGTGATAAAAATTTGAAATGTCTGGGAATGTCTATAAAAGTCTGTAATTTTTTTAATAACTAAATTAGTCTTCTTTCAACGAGAAGACGTAATAAGCAAGCGAGTTATGACATTTTCGCTATATGTGTGGTTATGTAAACGTTTTTGCATCTCTTTCTTGGATTGTATGTTTCCTCCTGAACTTCAGAAAAAAGTGCTCAAGAACTTCCTGGCAGTCACTTCTTATTTTCTTCGAAATTTACATTCAAGAACCCAACCTTACCCTCCAGAAACATTTGGTAAGTTTTGCCTGAACACAGTTACTTTCTAAATTTCTGATTAGTCCCATCCTGAACTACGAGGAAAATTTCCGAAAAACTTTGGGAAAGTATTTTTCAAAATTCTTGGAAATGCTTCTTAAAGTTGTATGAAGTTTCTTCCTGAACTTAAGGGAAGTTCTTTTCTGAGCCTCCGGAGTGTTCTCTTCTGAATCTCAGGGGAGTATTCTCCTGAACTTCGGGGAAGTTTGTTCCTGAATTTCTGAAAAGTTACTGCTTGAATTACTAGAAAGCTCCCCCTATACTTCTGGAAAGTTTCTTCCTGATTTTATCAAAAGTATCTACCTGAACATCTGGGATTTTCTGAACTTCGAGAAATTCTCATTTTGAAACGCTGGAATGTTCGATTTGAAACTTTAGGAACGCTCTCTAGCACTTCTGGATAGTTACAACTAAACTTTTGGTCTCTTAGGAACTTCTGAGATGTCCTCTTGTGTATACTTCTGAGGATTTCTTTACTGAATTTTTGGAAAAAAAACCCCTTCTTGATCATACAGGTAGTGCTCTCTCTGGTAAGTTTCTTTCTGGAATTCGGGGGAGTTTTTTCTTGAGCTTATTCTTTCCAAACTTCTGATTGGTCTCATCCTGAACTGCGAGGAAACTTTTATTGAAACTTTGGCAAAACCGTCTCCAAAGTTCTAGAAAAATTCCCTAAAATTTGTTCTTGAAGTTTCTTTCTGGACTTTTAAACTCTTGGGAAGTTTTCTCCATAACTCTGAGGAAGTTTGTTTCGAAACTATTGGGAAATTCTTGCTCAAATTAGAAAGAATTACCCATAATGCTCCTGGAAAGATTAATTATGTTTTCTCTAAAGAAATTTGAGAAATCTCTAAGGATTTTTTTTCCTGATATTTTGAGAAATTAAAGGTGCTTCTTGGTGGCCCTTCCTGGTTAGTTCCCGTCAAAAATTTGGGGAAGTTTTTTTCTGAACTTCTTAGTAGTTCAATCTTGAATTTCTGGGATGAACTCCAAAATCTCTGAAAATTTCCTAACTTTAAAGAAGTCCTCTTCCCTCCACTTCATCCTAATGCTCTGATAAATCCTCTCCTGGTTCTTGAGGAAGTTTTGCCCTGCAATTCTGGAAAGTATGATCTTGAACTTCAATAATGTTCGGTCCGGAATATATGGAGGTTCTTCTTGTTTGGACTGCTTGCTTCCAATACTTCTGAGAAGGTTCTACCTGACCATTGGAGAAGTTTTTTGTTTTGAGGAAGTCTCATCATCGGGAATTATCTTCCCGAAGCTCTGGGAAGTCGTCTCCTAAACTTTCCACGATGTACCCTGAATTGTGGGTCTTTTCTTTCTATACTTCTAGGAATCTAGGACTAATTCAGGGATATATTTCTTAATCCCCAGTACAAATATACTGAAATGATGCATTTAGTAGTACTTTGGAAAATTCAGAGTTTTAAGATTTATTTCAATAGCTTAGAACTTTTACAGTTGTGCTGTCCCCGAGTGGCAACCAAATGGGCTTTAGAGCAAATACTCAGCAACCCCTTTTTACGGTAAGTATCTCAAATATGATTTGTATTGTTGTGAACCTTGATTTTCGTTGTGACTTGTGGCAAAGACCAATATAACCAACGCTTTGAAAATATTTTTTCGCATGGGATTGAACACTACCATAAGTAGGGACTCCATATTATCACCGCTTTTGTTTCTTCAAGGATTTCTACTTTAAATGATACCTACGATATTTAAAAAAAAATATTTCAGCAAAGCGTCTTACCGTATCTACAATACTGTTCAGATCCTTGTACGTTTTAAATCCGAACTTCAGAAATACCTCTTATTTGAGATTTAAAAAAATATTTGAAATGTCTGTAAAAGTCTGCAACTTAAATAAAATGTCTGCTAAATGTCTGTATCGTTGAAAAAGTCTGCAACAAAAATGAAAAGTCTGCAAATTTACAGACATGTCTGTGAATATGGCATCCCTGGGTGCAGCATAAAAAGTGTTGTCGTGAGGCAATTATTTCTCTGCAGTGGGGTTCTCCTTCGAGGTCGAAAAGCGACGCGTACGGCGAAGAGAGGTGAAGTGCACGCTAATTTGTTTCTACTCTTTAACAGTTATGATGAACTCTTATACTCTGAAAAAAATTCTATCGTTATACCGACAATTATATCATGGTCAGGATAAATTTTGCATATAATGGTTACAATAACCATGAAAATGGTGGAATTCACCACGTTCATGGCATTTTTGACTATGATCATGGTAACAAGGACTATTCCGAGATTATGGTGAATGTTGAATCAACTATTTTTAATGGGCGTTTTGACCATGATCATAGTCAGTTCAAAATCACTATACTGTAATAGTCATCCTAACCCCCAAAAATGGTAAAATTGACAATCAAATTCGTCTCTGTGTAGGCTATATCTTTCATCGATATACTCTAATCTACCAATAAACAAATAATCAATTGTAACATAATATAAATCTATTATTGTGAAATAAACAATCGGTTTTGTTGCATTTTGTGTAAATTTTTCTTGTTGCTATTTTTTGGTGTCAGAAATTTAAAGTGGACAGGCTTAATTCCTACCCACCTTATTTGACCTGCATTCACGTTGGGCTGGCGCCAGTATTGCCCTCATTTGGCATCATTTAGTGTTTACACATTGATGATGTGTGTGGGGGGCGACCCCGGCATAGTGGTTAACATCCATACCTCTCACGCCAAAGTCACGAGTTCGAATCTCACCCCCGGACATATTATGAAAATACCCAAAAATAGGTATTTTAGTTACTACGACGGGAGATAAGCAGCCCAGGGCTACAAACCTCAATAATAAAGAAATATTAATAAATAAACATTGATGATGTATGTCAGCTTCAATTATCATCTATTGGTCCTTTTTGTAATTACAGATGATCTAGCAGCAATCGAATTACGACCTCGGGTTCTCATGAAAATATGAATTATTTCGAAAAATCTTTAAACCATATTGACGACAAAGAAGCAAACTCGATAATGCGCCTTGATACAAATTTATTCTTGTCTTGCCTTTGGTGTCCCCAGCTAGTGCAACGGAAACAAGCATTACCATGCAGAAAAGTTGTAGTATCAAAACTGGATGGTCCTATTGTTTACGTACGGTAGAGACGTCTACAATTTGTAGATGGGTACGTGAAACTTAACTCATCTGCCAAGATACTCGAGGGCTGTGTGAGGCATGGTCTTTACAGGAATGCCCTGCCCCAAACACCTCTTGGCCATTCAATACTCTGCATTCCGGGGAAGTTTGCTTTCTCTTTGTATCACAGCTTTCTGCACCGACTGAGTCGTCTGATGACGAGAGGCTTCTTCTTCTTCCGGTTGCAGTACCACCCGCACCCCACTAACTATCTGTCCAATCGGATCCTATTAAAGCAAAATCCCCGACAGAACATCGGCATTCTTGGGGTAAACTTTTCCTTTCTCTTTGTGGCAGCCTTTTGTTGGTCTTTGTTTCACTTTGGTTTTGGAAATCTGGTGCAGCTATTTTTTCCTCTTAGATGGCCACAGCTGAAAAACGAAACAAACCTTGTTTCACGGGGTAGTGGGTTCGATTTCCCGTATTTTCCAGAGTACATAGCAAGCCATGCAATGGATAGCATTGATAGCATACTCACGTCGCTGTTTGTTGTGCATCGTAAGTATGCATAAACAAGGAGGAAGAAGGCGAGGAAGCAGCCGATGATACAATTTCAGCAACAAAGGCAACATGTGCCACCGCTAAATGCAGGTTCAACGTTGGCAATGCTTTTTATCCGAGATGCAGATGCATTTTGAAGAACAAAGTGCCACTAATGCTGCCTGATTTCGGCAGGGCTGGAGATAAAGGAGCCAACCAGAACGCGAAAACGATTTTTTGAATGGGCTTCCGTCTAATCCTCGGAAATCTCCGGTCCAACTGCAGCATGCCTTTTAGCTGCTTACTTCTGCTCCAAGAGGCAGCGAATGGAAAAGGGCGCGGGCCTCGGGTTTTAGATGGTCTGTCGATAAGCGCACAATGTTTTTAGTAATGTGATGAAAAATCTATTTTCACAAGTCTAGCCCGATCTCTTCCTACAACGAGATTTGGATGTTGTCTCACTGAGCCATGCTCGTAGTAATGATCATTTGCATTTGGCTGCTCGTTTAGTGAATTCAAATTATAGCTTTTGTGGAATGCACTCATCATCATATTGAGGATGATTATAATGGTTATTTTTTGATAATGCAAGTTGGTGCTTCCCGGACACTTGGCTTTTCTGATTGTCAATGTGCTTCGTAACTTACCCTAGCAAAGGAAAATAACAAGCTGATATCATATAAGTAACAAGTTCTGTTATCCCAGTTATCGTTTTGATTTCCGCTGTTATCGCATAACAAATTTAGTTATCACCACTGGCAAATTTTGTTATCATATGTTATCATTTTGAACACACTATTTTTTTATGAACGTTATAAGTTCAATTGTAAAAATATAAATATTTCCAGCATATTTGAACAAGAAATTTTGCTTTTAATCAAAATATTTTTTTCAGTTATCAGCATGAGAATTTGATTTCAAGTTGATAACATAATATGATACTATTTCAATAAATTGGCTTTAAATACAGCATTTGTTATCAAGTTGTTCGCAGTGATAACAAAATAAGTTATTATTATGATATTCATGGAGTATTTTTTTGTTATTCATTCTGTTATTTTGGCTGTTTATTCAGCCTAAATGATAACATATTTAGTGATCAAAAAATGATAACCTGGTAATAGAACTTGTTATCAATTTGGTATAATCCTTTGCTCAAGTAACGCTTCTGTATTATCATCATGCTCAAGGAATTAACTTAAAATAGTACACCAATTAGGGGTATAGTTGTAATCAAATCCATAAAAATGTCAAGACCAAAGTATCTTGTCAGTTCATACATAAATCGAATTCCCAAAATCAATTTCAGGAAAACTTCAATACTTCAATCCTTTTGAACTGAAGTCCAGCCATTTGGAATATTGCTATGAAATTGAAAATGTATACACGTTTCTTTGGTAGTTGGTCTGTTCAAAAATTTATTATCAATGTTTATAGGTAAATGTAAGACTAGATACAGTAAATGATATTTAATGAATTTAAATTAGAATTAGCAGCCAACGGTCGTTACTCCTCGAGAGGCTTTGTAAACACAATTAGAAGAATAAATGTTGTCTTTCTAATTCTGGACGTTGGACTGAAAACATCGTATTTAGTTGTATTTGTATAAAATTTATTCTAAACTAGACTGCTATTTTATTGTGTCTCTGGTATTTGAAGAAATTGATTTATGTCCAGGTTTTGGAGTCAGGTTAGATATAAGGTTATTATAAGGAAGGACAAATACAAAACTAGTATGTGTAGCGTAAAAGGAATCGCCATCGAAGAGGGAATAGGCAAATACCATACGAAAGCTGAGCTGATTGAGACCAAACATAGATTTTGGGGTTGTTTGAAAGGATAATATCCAAGTGTCATGAGGAAAACAGCAGGTAATTGGTAATTCTCTCTTACTAAGGTTTGTATCCGCAATGATCCAGACACCTCAAAACATGAATAAAACATAAATTATATTTCCGTCGTAGTTGTTTATTTCAGATTCATGAGATGTGTTTTAACAATTCGTGAAGACCAAAGCATAGTTATTCGGTATTTGCATAAAATTTGCGAACTTTGCGCTTACTCCGTCCATTAGGGTTTGTACAGACACTTCAGAAATCGTAGAAGCCGTCTTTGTCCAAATTGGCTGGAAGTGTTTGATGTCTTTGATTCCGTGCTTCTTTTCAGAAAGCTTCCGCTTCATCAGAGCCCAATATCTCTCCATTGGTCGTAGCTCTGGGCAATTTGGCGGGTTTGAGGTTTTTGGTACAATGTTCACTTGATTTGCTTGGTACCACTCCATCACAGTTTTAGCATAGTGGCATGATGCCAAATCGGGCCAGAACAAAGCTTTTTCTTTGTGACTTTTGATGAAGGATAGCAATCGCTTCTGCAGACACTCTTTCTGATAGATCTCCTTGTTGATTGTGCCTGTAGTGACGAAAGATTTA
Organism: Aedes japonicus; assembly: GCA_034211315.2. Taxonomy (NCBI): domain Eukaryota; kingdom Metazoa; phylum Arthropoda; class Insecta; order Diptera; family Culicidae; genus Aedes; species Aedes japonicus. The sequence continues at coordinate 76,640 of JASCZW010000755.1, forward strand.
CTCTTTTTGCCACACGTGCAAATTGCTTGCCACACAAGGTATTTTTTGGGACATTTCGATGCCTTCTTCGTTCTGAAATGCTTAGCTGTAGCATTTCTGGCCATAGCAGAATAAAAAGCCAGCCCTGGAAGCTGCTTGAAATCCTCCAGGACATAAGTTTCATCGTCCATAACAACGCATGAAAACTTCGTCAAATATTCGCAGCACAAACGTCGAGCCCGTGATTTTGCTGCCAAGTTCTGTTTGTCGTTGAGATTTGGAACTGTTTTTACTTTATACGTTGTTTTGATTTTTGTTTTTTGATTTTTGGACAAAACCAGGCGACATCCCTATTTTACGAGCCACCGTTCGAATGGAGAGATTTGGGTTTTTCGTTAATATCCTTTTCACCTTTCGGTCCATGACAGGATCAGCGCGTCCAATGTTTTTGTCACTTCTCGGTTTCCTCTCCAGCGTCAAACGTTCCGAAAATGATTTGAGCACATCGTGAACAGTGGATTTAGGCAAATCCAATGTTTTTGCAAGGTCCCGTATTGACAAGTCAGGATTTGCCGTACGCCCATACAAAATTCACTCGCACACTTTTTTTTCTTTCGTCGCCATGTTGAATACTAAACATGAAATGTTGACATCAATCAAAGTCTTTTTCATCATAGACTTTCAGCTATAGCACAGTGAAATTTTTCATTCTTACGTGCAATAGTTCAAAAGTTACAATGATTTGAAGGTGTCCGGATTAATGTGGATACAGATTTTAAACTAACTGATAAGCACCAGCTGAGCCTCTGCGATTTTTATTTTTTTAAATAGGTATGTAGCTGATTATACAGCGTAATTTCCTTGAATCAGATATTACACACTGAATCTGTCTTGGCAAAATGTTCAGTTGGCAGTAACTTTTTGCGGATATATCTGTAAAACTAACATTTGTTTCATGAGTCTCTATAATTCTTTCAGTAAATTTCACTAAATCCAAATGCCGAAATCATCGGCTGTTTGATTATTGGTTATGAAATCTAATATAAATATTGGGTCGTCACTAATATCCTGGATAGTCCGTAACGACCGCAAAGATTGTAACGTTGGTCGTTGTATTGTATGTTTTGTTTGTCTGTATAAGGATCTTTCCAATAATGTTCAACGAATCCAACGAATATGGTAGTGGGAGGCATCGCAGGGTAAATTCCGACGATGATGGCTTCGACTGACCAGCTCCGTCACCTATGGATACCTTACTAAGCCGTTTGCTTCTCATGCTTACTCCGCTTCTTCTTCCTGTGCGCTGGTCGTCACTGATCTTCATAAGCAATTCTTATTTTTGTTTCAAGAACTCCTGCTCGTCATCCATGGCCTTTAACTAAGCTTTTTCTTCCAACTACCGCATCTTCAATTCTTCGTCTGCTCGTTTTTGCTTTAACCTTTAATGCTCTTTCACCAATTGATGACTGAGCTGCAAACGCTGCGAGATCCAGCTACCCTTACTAAGGGATGAGTCGTGAAAGAATAAAACAGACTTGGAAGAACCTTTCCAATTCGCAAAACTATCACGGCATTTCCAGCTACGGTCTGGATCAGCGATAGAGTCTGTAACACCAGCACACTGATAATTTTTCCATGCCTCACAAGTATCACAACACACCATATCGTCCTCATTTTCACTTCGATCGCCTTTTACAGTGTTTTCCACAACTTTCCGAAGCCGTAGTAATAACATCGTTTTGCGACATCGCGACACAGATTAGTCCAAACGCTCTAACCCCACTCTGACGTCTCTCTGGCTCTGGCTGTTGCCCTCCGTTCCTCACGGCACTTCTGCTTTGTGATATATAGTAGTAGTCTTCAACGATAGATTCTCTGAAGACCTTCACAGATGTACCATCATCGAGCCAAACCTACAAAGCTACATTTTATATTTAATTAGTGTTATGGATTTCAGGGTTCATAGTTGTCTACTTACAAATTCGGTATCAACGGTAGTTGTATAAATCGGAAGGATACGGTGAAAACTACGGGTAAGTTTGCACATTATTTCAGGTTATCAAAACAAAGTGAGACCTTCTGTTTATTGGCTTAACATACCTATCATTGAAACTTGTTTCCGCAAACTACGCCAGGGAACAATCTGTGATTCAACTGTTATCTGTTAACTGAATTCACATCTAACAATGTAAAATGCAATTCTGCCACCTACTGAAATTTGCTGACTAATTTCTTTAATTGTTCTTTTCGTGATTAATTTCTTTTCGTGACTTTTCGTGTGACGGAACGGACAGTTTTTTTTTCGCCGAATCGAGGGATATCGGCGACACATACCTACTCGTAGACTTTAAACAGCTTTCAGCTTTATACCGCAATGCAAAGAAACGCCGTTGCCGAGCATTTCCGGACAAAGAAGGTGTACAAATTCCCGAAGACGTATTTGATATGGTAGGCCATATGTAGTTGTAGTCGAAAATCTGAAAGTTTTGGCTCTGCTGGCTCTATCAATACGGATGTGTACGGGAAAGAATGTCTGCAAAAGCGGTTGCAACCGTCTATCAGAAGCCACAACTCTCCAGCTCTGTTTTGGACTCTTATCACTATGCGAAATCTGTCCGTAAGGTACACGAGGTCGAAAACGTGCCAAAAAAGCCACTCCACCAAACTGTCCAGAACTTCGCCCAATAGAGAAGTACTGGGCTCTATTTAGGCAGCAACTCTTCGAATCTAAGATGAAAGAAAATGGAACCGATGATTTCATGAGAAGATGGAGAGTCGTGGGCGTATCTGAGGATACTGTACGGAACCTGATGGCGGTAGAAAAGGGTGTTCAAAATTTGGTCAAAGAGTAATGTGTGTGAGTCGATCAAAGTTTTTATTAATAACTGATTTTCTTTTTTTTTCAAGTTCAGTTAATACAGAATACCGGAAAATATTCAGGTAAGCTTCCTTTCTACCGAATGCGAATTGCTGGATCTTTCATTCAACACCTGCCATAAGATTTTGTAACGTCTCCTTGTCCACTTTATTTGCCGCAGAACGCCAGTTTGCCTTGAACTGTTTCTCGCTCACAACAGCTTATTGAGTCTTCTTAAGGTTCCGCTTGACGATGGTCCAATATTGTTCGAATGAACGGAGCTCTGGCATGTTTGGAGAGTTCTTGGCATTGTTCACCACTTGAACATTATTGGCAGCATACCACTCCATGACCTTTTTTTCCGTAATGGCAAGATGCCAAATCCGACCAAAATAGAACGGAACAAGTGTGTTTCTTCAGGAAAGGCAGTAGACGTTTTTGTAGGCACTCGCTCAGATTAATTTCCTGGTTGACGGTTCCGGTTGCAATGTAAACGTTGCTCTTTTAGCCACAGGTTTAGATGGCCTACCACACCAGATATTTCTTTGACAGTTTAATGTGCTTGAAAGTATCTGCCACGTTTCCCCGTCCGGTTGCCGTATAAAATTTCTGTCCCGGAAGCTGTTTAAAGTCTGCTTGGACGTAAGTTTCATCGTCCTGTACCACGCAATCAAACTTCGTCGGCATCGTCGTGCACAACTTTCACGATCGTGCTTTGGCCGACGTGTTTTGTTTATCGTCGCGATTTGGAGTCACCACTTTCTTGTATGTCGACAGTCTAGCTCGTTTTTTAGCTCTATCCACGGTTGAAGGCGTCACTCCCATCTTCTTCGCGACATCTCGGACGGAGAGATTGAGGTTCCGCTCGAAACAGCGTGCAACTCTTTTTATCGTCACTGTGGCCTCCAGCTTTCGATTTCCCCCCGAACCAGCTTTCCTGGCTGTCGAAAAACGTTCACCGAACACTTTTAATACGTTGGTAACAGTTGATTAGCCACATTCAACAATTTCGCCAACTTGGCGTGAGAGTAGTTTGGATTTTCATGCACGTGCAAAATTTGGATGCGTTGCTTCTCTTCCTTCGACGACATTTTGATAACTGAAGGGCTAATCTCAAAATCGATGCTACACGCACACATCTTCAAAATGAGGGGTGCGCAAAATTTGTTAATGCACGATGAAAGGAAAAGCGTCAAGTTTAAGTCGGCCACATTTTGATCCAAACACCCTTTAATCTTGGGCATTACGAGAAGTTCGGTCGAGATGATAAAGTTACCAACCCTTGATCGAATGGAAGCGATAATTTTATAACGTGAGTTGATTTCAGACTGCCCAATGCCCTGTATTGGAACAGAGATGTTCATTCGTTGCGCTCTGACGAGTTGTGACAGCGATTCAGTGATGAAACAGCATTCACTACCGGTGTCGAGAAGTGCCATTCTGTTCCATTGCCGTCTACTAATGTTACGATTGCTGTAGCCAAAAGTACGGCGTTCGATGCTGCTCGCGAGTTCGTGTAGCTCGCGGATGCGTTGATGGTAGCAGGTGTAGATGTTCTTGGTTGCTCACGACTTACAGACGGTTTAGCTTGGAGTGGTTTCGTAGTCCTGGCGTTTAGCTTCAGAGCAAAGCTGCGTGTGGCGACGACCTCAACATTTTCGGCATGTACTAGACGAAGGGCAGTCCCGTGCGCAAACAGCTACGGCAGAGCTGATGTTGCCGAATTTCCCTTTCTTTCGCTTCCGTGTCGAGTTTCGAAAACTGCTGGCACATGTAGAGTGGATGATGCCCAGAACAGCTCCATGGCTGGCTATCATGCGCTGATTGGGCTTCTTGTATTTTTGCAGTAACACTGGAGTACTGACAGGTCCTATTGATTCCAAGACAGTTACCCGTTGCTGAGTGAATGATGTCAGATCCTTGAACGAAACATTCAGGTTTGTAGAAGATATTTCGTCCCAGTCTCTTCGAGTTGTTGGATCTAGGCGGACGGTCAGCATACGGATAAGAATGCTATCCCAAAACTCGGTCCTTTCACATAGCTGCTTCAACATTTTGGCATTAACCTCAAAACTTTCTTCTAGTGAATGTAAATCAGACGCAGACTCACGTTTCGGAGTTCTCACTTCGAACAGAGCATCAAGATGGCTTGCTTCAGGCGCGCAGGATTGTGGTAATGTTCAATAAATAAACTCCAAGCCAGGGGATAGTTGTCAGCGCTGATATTAATCGATTGAACTAGCTTTAATACATCTCCGGTCAACGATAAACGAAGATAATAAAACTTTTGAATGTTCGACAAATCGCCAGAAGAGTGAACCAACGGGAGAAAGAGGTCGTGGAATTTAACCATGAGTCAATTGTTCCATTAAACACAGGGAGTTTGATGTACATGCGAGGACGAACCAAGGAACTGATAGTTTGAAGAAGAAGACGTGTTCAGGCTGGGAGACGCAGGCGTTTTAATTTTGGATAGAAGCGTGCCCTTTACTCTGTAATAAGCAGTCTCGAACTCAGCGCGTTCTTTGAACTGCTCTTCAGCGTAGGCGTCGTCGGTGGATTCGAGTTCCGCTTGAATCAATTGGAATTCCGACCACAGTTTATCAAGGTGCTCTAGGCGTACTGGAAGCTGGCTGGCATCCCGTTCTTCCAGGTACTCGCAGACAAACGTGTCATTAAGGTTGAACGATGTGCGTACGCGTTTCTGCCTAGTTTTCAGCCTTTGATGCGTTCCGTAGACTTGGTAAATAGATATTTTGTGCCACTTTTTGATTGTTCGTAGATTCTAAGATGGAGGTTCGTAACAATTTTCTGAGGTCAACGCTAAACGAAACTATCACCATTCGATTCTCCGGACATTTTTACAAAAATAAATTGCAAGTGAGAGCAATAGAAGCGCATGGTATATGGGATTTTTCAAGTATGAGGAGGAAATCCGGTAAAATGGACAATTTTTTGTTGGCAACCCTCAACGAAACCATCATTATTCGATTTTCCGGAGATTTTTACATAAGTGCAGTGCAAGTGAGAGCAATATTACTAGCGCCAAGTTTCAAAACAGCATGATTTAAATGATATTATTAAATTATGAGGGGAAATCGGGTAAAATGGACAATTTACTGTGGTGAACCCTAAACAAAACCATCACCATTCGATTCTCCAGACAGCTTTACGTAAGTACAGAGCAAGTGAGAGCAATATTACTGGCGCCAATCTTCAAAACAGCATGGTATATGAGGAATTTCAAGTATGAGGGGAAATCGGGTAAAATGAACAATTTACTGTGTTCACCCAGAACGAAACCATCGCCACTCAATTTTCCGAACAGTTTTACAAAAGTACAGATCTTCAGAACAGCATGATATAAATGAGATTAATAAATTATTAGGGGAATTCGGGTAAAATGGATAATTTACTGTGGTCAACCCTAAACGAAACTATTACTAGCGCCGATCTTCAAAACGGCATGGTATATGAGGTTATTAAATTATGGAGAGAAACCGAGTAAAATGTACAATTTACTGTGGTCAACCCTAAACGAAACTAACACCATTTGATGCTCCGGACATTTGTACGTAAGAACAGTGCACTTTTTTATTTCAATTTTCATCGTTAAGTTGTGTTGGAACGAGTTGTAGAACTTTTAAAGGCGCGTATTTTGATATATTAACTTTGCCACTAACTTTAACCAATCAATAGTTATTGAAGTTTTTCTTCTTAAACCATTCCAGATTAAAATGTAATTTTCTCAAGATACAGAGATAATATATCTCTAGTTTTCACATATGTTGAACAATATAAATTGTCCTTTCAAATGACGTCTTTAACTTTTTTTGTATTTGCCCCAATCATGAAAATCAACATTTAAAAAGGGCGTATTTTTTTAAGAAAAACTTCAATAATTATTGATTTATTAAAGCTAGCGGCAAAATTTGTAAACCAACGTACGCGTCTTAAAAAGTTCTAAAACTCGTCCAAACACAACTTTACGGTGAGAATTGAAATAAAAAAGTAAGGGCAAAAAAATCAATTTTTTATGGTACACCCTAAGTTGATGAGAAAAAATTGCTCTAAATCGGTCAATTTTAAAGGTACAAAAATTTTTTAATAAAAATTCCATGAAATGTTTTGCGCTACAATTTTGCCAAAGGATGTAAACGTCTATTTCTGCAAATAAAAAAGTTAGTTTGTGTATTTCCATAAAAATGGGGACCACCCTAATTTTAAATAACTTCAAAAAATGGGCCTTGATAATACAAACCATATTGTAGAACATTACTTTGATGTAAAGTTTCAAGTTTAGGCGCTGGGAGCATGTTTCCTCGTAAATTCGTGATCTGGACCATAGTGCAGTGTAAGTAAGAGTAATATTACTAGCGCTGATCTTCAAAACGGCATGGTATATGATGTTATTTAATATTGGGGGAAATTGGGTAAAATGGACAATTTACTGAGGTCAACCCTAAACGAAACCATCACCACCTGATTCTCCGGACATTTTTACATAATTATAGTGCAAGTGAGAGCAATATTACTGGCGCCAATCTTCCGAACCACATGGTATATGAGTTCATCCATGTGTGAGGAAAAATCGGGTTAAATGGACCATTTCTTAGCATCCGATCAGAGTAAAATTTGTTCCCTACAGCTCTTCAGCTTTTTTGCCAGTTGACAGTGCATTTGGGTTCAATATAGTAGCACCAAGTTTAGTTTTTGGGTAATAACTCTAGTTTTCATCCAAAAAGAGGGGAGAAATGGGCAAAATGGGACAATTACTGTGGTCAACCCCTAATGAAACCAACACCATTGGATTTACCGCATTTTTTTCCATAAGATAAGATATTTTTCAGGACTCCTACCCTGCGCCGTCTAAGTTAATCGGATTTTGGATCCATTTTTGCCCACTGTGCAGTGTATTTATATTTTCCGGAATAGTCTCTATGAGACTTCTCCAGAGATGAAATATGAACTCATGACTTTGACGTGAGGGGTATGAAAGCTAACCTCCCCGCCGGAGTCGCTCCACATTTGCATTAAGACTATCAGATGTCGCGCAACATCATTATGTAGCAGTGGTTAAGCTTTATTTCCAAAAGTGTTGCATGCCGTTAAGTTGGGATGCTCATATGCGAAAAGCACAATGAAACGAAAGCTTTCTACTGATATAAAATTTTGTATCATTCAGCCAGTCAATCAAGTCACAATAATCTCATAATAATTAACACCGATAATATATTAGTTGATTAATTTACGGAACAGGTACGTTGCTCCAACAACCAATGCTATAGCCAACCAGTTTGTGCCTCTGCTTCCGTCGTGCGAATTGATGACCACATCGGGTTGAGGCCGATAACTTTCGTCAATTTTCCTGGTTTCAACGATGCGTTTAAAAACTTTCGCTGACATTTTCGCATGCCGGGTTCGATTTGGACTTCCAAAATCAACGTAATAAAGTCCAAATTTACACCTAGATTAGACGGAAGCGCAAAAATTATACCATGAAAAGTTACAGATAATCCACTGGAAAACTCACGTGTAGCCTGCCCTCCATTCAAAATTATCCATCAAACTCCAAGCGAAGTAGCCACGAACGTCACAATCCTCTTCCAAAGCATCCAGCACCGCATTCAGATAGCCATTGTAGTAATCAACTCGTTGATGATCGACAGTTCCAGCCACTGTTCCTACCCCGTTTTCCGTTATCCAGACGGGTGGGTTGTCGTATTGTCCCTTCACCCAGACTAACAAATTTCGAAGCCCGTACGGGACAATCTAAAAAATGAAGATGGGAGGTTAGTATTAAAAATGCAACAGCAAACAGGTTGTGGGTTACACTTAGCCAAGGCGCTTCAGCAGTCGGCCAGCTAGGATCAACGGTTAGAAAAACTCCTGTATCGTGCTCATTTGAAGGAATGCGATAATTGCCCAGGTTCTTGTCGCCATTCTTGGAAGCCAACCTCGATGTGTACGTATTCAAACCAAAATAGTCAGCGGTTCCTTTGATTCGTTCTATCTCTTCTGTGCTAAAGCTGGGTAGTCTCGATTTCTCAAATCCTTGTGATAGACTCAGATTGGCAACGCGATCCTTCAGTATTTGCGGGTAGTCACCTTGCGTTGAATATATCGGATGAGCAAACCAACCCAACTGGAAAAATGTCAGTATATGAATCTCGAACAAATACCTATCGCTGATAACGCTATACGTGAAACTGTAGAGCCCAATCAGATGCCTCCCGATCATCAGCCGAATTCGTAGCAGGTTCATACCATCTTGCATCCAAAGAAATCCCGATCATTCCGTTTTGCTTTGCTTGGAACACATTTCGATAGAGATGAACAGCTTCGGCGTGTGCTTTAAGTAAATTATGACCACAGATGTAGTTCGCGATTCCGGGAACATTCGTGGCCGGCGCAAAGCCATCTCGTCCGTACGAATTTTCTACAGATGTGCCATGGTTCATTGAAAGTTGTCCACATTTTCACTTGATCACCAAAATTTTCAAATACAACCCTGGCGTACACTTTGAAATGATCCACAATGTCACTCGTCAACCATCCTCCCAGCTCATGTAATCGTTGAGGTAAATCAAAGTGATACAATGTAACCATCGGCTGAATGCCATTGTCCAGTAAGGCATTGATCAGAGAGTTGTAGTATTCGATCCCCTTGGGATTGATGTTATTGCTCAACCCATCCGGCATAATCCGGCTCCACGCAATCGAGAAACGGTACACGTCCACTCCCAATTCCTTAACCATCTCGACATCTCGGCGCCATTGGTGATAGCTATCGCATGCAACATCTCCCGTATCGCGATCTTCAATCATCTCCGGACGATGATGGGTGAAGTGATCCCAAATGGATTCGCCTTTTCCGTCCTCATTCCACGCACCTTCTATCTGGTAAGCAGACGTGCCAACTCCAAACTCAAAACCCGCTGGGAAGGCCCGATCTCCTGCCTCTGCCGGGCAATAAATCACTCCTATTAGAAAGCTAGAAGATGAAGAATTGTTATTGAACTTGATCTAAAGTCACACACTTTATCTACTACCTTGCGAATAGAACGAGCATCATGGTGAGACTGCAGGCTGAAATGCTCGACTGTTGTCTAATTCACCCGTAGCATTGAGGAGTGCGCTGTCTTACTCGCCGATTGTATAATAGACGAGCGAAAGTAAACAAAAACAGAATGTCTTATCGGGGAGCTTACAGTTGTCAACCGTTGATAGCTATGCAATTGAAAAGAGTTAATATTCCACTGTATCTGTAGGGGAGTGTGGACTGATTTGATTATCTGTCTATCAGAAATATTTATGATTTATTTATAGCGTCGCGTCAAGCGTACGAACCTGATTGACGAAACAAATTGACCACATAATCATTTGTTTCAATTTCTCTCATTTACTTGGTTTAAATTAAATTTTGATGTTCTTTTAGAGTTTCACTTATGGAATACTTAGCAGAGTTTTTTTTTATTCTTCCTAAGATATTGGGGTCAATTCAACTTCAAAGTACGCTATCTTTTTTATTTGTAAACCAATAGGGCTGATATTTTCTGGTTTTTAAAATGTTACAAAATTTGCTTTTGCATTTTTGCATAAACATATATTTTTTATATCAGTTTAAGGTGGTTATACAAAAAAAGTGACACATAAGACATTAGGGACCCGGATTTCAACCCTTCGTAGAATCTAGAAATTTTAACTTATAGTCAATGATTATGCACAATTTGAAAGGAACTTGTAACTAGAAATTAGAAGAAAAATTAGTATTTTCCATTTAATTCCAACTTCCTTTGCTTATCTTGACAGATACGCGTATTTCGTCTATAATAAGCAGACTTCTTCAGTGTCTCGTACTAATAACTCGACTTAGACTTAGTTTTAATTAGACGCGATTATTGACTTCACGTCATCGCGCAACAACATTGCGAAGGACCTCAAACTGAGCCTCCTTTGGCTACGCATGACAGTGCACACTGCATGCAAGGAGAGCGAAGAGCTGGAGGCCAAGCTCATAGCCGAGCAAAGTGCCAAAGAGTTGGCATGGCTAGCAGCCACTGAAATGGCGAGGGATATAGCATCGAAGCAGACCCAGACGGAAGCATCCATCTCGGTCGGAGAGTCCACCCTATCCTGGGCGAAATGGCACCTGTCGCTTCTAAGAAGCGTATCGTGTCGGAAGCCCTAATAGAGAAACGAACCTACGCGAACGTGGCGACGAGGTCTGAGGGTCCATTCTCGTGACCAGCTCCAGCTACTCGCAAAGAGATAGGTCCCGGCGCCAATCCCAGCGCGAAAGGCGTGACACCCAGCTCGCGAGTTGTCTCAAGCGCCGAAGGGGCCCGAGTGGCAGGGCCCCAACGACAACAGCTATAACCAGTACGGAAGCAGACTAGGAGAGGGACAAGTGACGACCCCAGGCGTGGCAGGGAAAGCCACTCGAATAAGGTACGAAAAAAGGGGAATAAAACCAGAAAAGAAAAGAACAATCGAAACCACGGAGAGGACTTCATCGTCAAGACCGAGGCGTCAAAGTACTCCGAGGCCTTGAAAGCGATGCGCGGGGACGCTAAATTGGCAGGCCTAGGCACCGACGTGCGGAGTATACACCATACCCGCACCGGTGGGATGCTCCTGGAACTAAAGAAGGCGACAAAGCTAAAGGGCCCGATGCATAGAGACCTGGCAAGAACGGTGACTAACGGTGTTCCAGCGAGCCAATCGTAATGCAGGTAACCCAACTAAACCAGAACCATTGTGAGGCCACCCAGCAACTAGTGTGTCAGACAGTTTGTAAGTCGGCATCGAACATCACCATAATTTCCGACTCATTCCGCATCCCAGCTGGCAACGGAAACTGAGCTACGGACAGATGAAATATGGCGGCATTATGGACGACGGACAAGTACCCGCTTCAGGAGGTAGTGTCTACCACAAACAAAGGCTTCGTGGTTGTAAAAATGAATGGAGTGTTCTTCTGCAGCTGCTACGAAACGCTAAGATAGTCGATCGAACAGTTTTCCAATATGCTCGATTGGATTACAACTGAGCTAATTGGCCTGAGCCCGTTGGTAATCGCGGGGGACTTCAACGCTTGGACGCTCGAGTGGAGGAGCCGCCTTACCAGCCCCAGGGGCCAGATTCTTCTGGGGGCCTTGGCTAGGCTCAATGTGGACCTAGCCAACGTGGGTACCAAGAGTACCTACCAGAGAAACAGAGCGGAATCAATCATCGATATAACATTCAGCAGTCCTGGGATGCTTAGCAATTGGAGAGTGGATGATGGTTACACCCATAGCGACCACTTGGCGGTTCGTTATTGTATCGTTTGCAATACAAGGCAGCGTGAGGAAGGATACTTTGATGGTAGAGACTTTTAAAAAGGCGCTTGAGAGGGAACGAAACTTACGTGAAACCCAGGAACCTTGCGGCGAACGACTCGTTATGACACTTACACGAGCGTGCGATGAGACCATGCCGAGGGAAGTCAAACCGAGGAATGGACGATCGCCAATGCATTCGTGGACGGAGTCGATCGCCGACCTTCGAAGAACGTGCCTCCACGCAAGACGGAAGATGCAAAGAGCCCGGTCAGACGCCGAGAGAATCGAGCGTAGAGGGGCGCTAGTTACAGCGAAAGCCGCACTAAAGAGGGAGATAAAAGCCAACAAGCGAGCCTGCTTCGAGGCTGTGTCAGAAGGCCAATACGAATCCGTGGGGGGTGGCCTATCGGGTAGTACCAGAACCAGATCATCGGCGGCTCCAACCGAGCAATCACCAGAGTCACTGCAGGTGATCGTTGGGGAACCGCCGCTGTAGACTTGTCCCATGACCAGCGTTCCAGTATCGCAGACTTTAACGCTGTCATAGCGACGGAAGGGTGGACGGCTCAGCCAAACACCCGTGACCACATGGGCATTGACAACGGCACAACGGGGGCCGGCGACGAGGTGACGGTGACAAACGAGGAACTCATTGCTATAGCAAAGTCACTAGAGGCGAACAAAGCTCCGGAACCGGATGGTATTTCGAACCTGGCCATCAAGACGGAATGTTCAGGGTGGTGATGCAAATGTGTCTGGACGAGGGCGTCTTCCCAGACGCCTGGAAAATTCAGACCCTTATGTTGCTACCAAAGACAGGGAAGCCACTAGGAGATCCATCCATTGGATGGTAGGCGAGACGGTGAAGTGAACTTCCACTTAACGCATATATTGTCAGGCCACGGCTGTTACAGACAATACTTGCACAAATATGGGCATACATAGTCCTCCGCATGCCGCGAGTGCGCAGGAGTTGAGAAAACCGCACGTGTTCTTCGCGTGTCCTCGTTTCAACGGCGCGTGATCCGGCATGATTGCCGTTAGCGGTCACGACACGACTCCGGACACTTTGTTCCAGAGGATATGCCAGGACCGGGACATCTGGAACGCGGTATGCATCCTCCCAGATCGTCCTTGATCAACAACAAAAATGGCGAAACGACCAAAGACAGGTCGCAGGGACCACCTAACTACCCTAAGCCTAAGTAGTTAGACATAGTGGGTGCTGAACAAGCACAATAGCCCCCTCCCCGAAGTAATACCGAAGATGGTTCCGGGGAGGGTCCAGAGCTTAAGGCACGGGTAGGTTTTTAGTGGGTTTAGGAGGGGGCACCCTCAGCCCCACACCCTGAGTTCATCATGTGTCTGGTTGCAAATTTTCCACCGTGCCAAAACATAAATTCATTACAAATATAATTATTATTATAGTGTCCACAATGTGAGTATGTAATCTGGGTCAATATTACCCAAAACAGTTTTTTGAACAACCCTTAGCAAAGACAAAAAAAATAATTGGGTTCAATGCAGAAACGTAATTTTCTGTGATTTGGGAAAAGTCAACAAAATTCAAACGTCTAGATGCTTATTTAAGAAAGTATCTGTGGATCTACATACGACAGCTGTCCAACTCAAGGCATCAAGATCGTCATTGGAGATCTTAAATGTCATGAGGGTTATGGAGAGGACGGGGATATGTAAACCAACCAGCTTGCGAACGTAACTTGTTTTACTCACGGGGAAAAATCCGTACCCAGATCCGTGAACCACAGTCATGAATTCATGAACAAGCAAAAATACAGCGTGAACTGAATCACGTAATCATGAATTAAATAATGTTTTTAAGGGCAAAATGCTGAAAAAGTGAACTAGTTTTTTTCTGTGCGGTACCTCAAAATTGGAGCTTTTTGTGATACTAATTTGAGCTACCGTAAGCTATGGACAAAAACACTTATATTGTTCAAAAATGCCTCATGACAAACAAATATCCACCCAATACCAAACCTATCAAACAACGTGAAAGATAAGTTTTCACACCAGCATTATTATCCGGAATGAATACCTCCGGCTCCGGCAAAAACTCCAAGTCAATGACTCTAGTCTTGATAATATTAGCATACACCTTGGCCGAAGTCTTTGCAATCCGCTTCCTATTCGGATCCTTGTAATCCACGTAGTACATTCCGAAGCGTTCCGTCAAACCAGCCCGCCACTCAAAGTTGTCCATCAAACTCCACGCAACGTAACCCTTCACGTCACAACCTTCGGCCATGGCGTCCAGCACTGCACTCAAATACTGATTGTAGTAATTGACACGATCTACATCCTTGGTACCACCTCGGTCACTCACTCCATTCTCCGTGACGTAGACGGGAGGATTGTCGTACTCTTTCCGAATCCACTTCAGTAGTTCGTACATTCCTTTTGGATAGACTTTCAACCAACCCGACCCCGTTGACGGCCAGTCCGGATCCTGATAGCCAATAGTATTTCGATCGTGGTCAAACGATGGTACTCTGTAGTTTGCTGAATTGGTTGCGTCATTTGCGTACACTAGCGAAGTGGTGTAAGTGTTAATTCCAAAGAAGTCCGACGATCCCTTGAGTTTGGCGATCTCTTGAACGGTGAATTCGGGCAGACGTGAGCTCTTGAATCCTTGCTCTAGACTCAAGGCTCTAATACGGTCGATCATCACCTGGGGGTAATTTCCCGTCTTGCCGAAAATTGGGTGCATATACCATCCGATCTGGTGGGAATGAAGCCGTTATGTAGGTTAGTTGGATTAAAGAATGTTTAACGTACATGGAATTGCATCGACCATTCTGAAGCTTCACGGTCATCAGATGAGTTGCTTCTTGGTTCAGCCCATGAGGAATCGACAGTAATTCCAATGATTCCTGAAATAACAAGCTTTAGAGATGGTGCTACTGGAAGTGTGTTTTAATCGAATACCGTTTTGGGTTGGCTTGAACTGAGTCTTATAGAGTTCAACAGCTTCTGCGTGTGACAATAGAAGATTGTGAGTACACAAGTAGCACGGTATTCCTGGGAAGTCGTACCCCGGAGCCATCGAATCAACTTCGTATGAAAACATACACGTTTGCAACGGTTCATTGAACGTGGTCCACCATTTGACACGATCTCCGAATTTCTCAAAAGCAACCCGGGCGTATTCCCGGAAATGATCTACAATTTCTCTATTCGTCCATCCCCCGATTTCCTGCAGCCGTTGCGGAAGATCCCAATGATACAGGGTGACCATCGGTTCAATGCCATTCTTGATTAACTCGTCGATCAAGTTATTGTAGTAGTCAATGCCTGCTTGGTTGATGTGATTGCTGATTCCCGTTGGCATGATTCGACTCCAGGCAATAGAAAATCGGTACATGTTGACGCCAAGTTCCTTAATCATTTGCACATCGCGCTTGTACTGTTGAAATAAAATCTTTGACCTGTGATGCTACTTTTATACAACACAAATTTTCGGGAAAACAAACTCACATTGCGGTAGCTATCACAAGCGATATCACCATTCGTCCGATCTGCAATCTTCTCCGGAAAGTTATGAGTCAGGTGGTCCCAAATGGACTCGCCCTTGCCGTCCTCATTCCAGGCACCTTCGATTTGATACGCCGATGTCCCAACGCCAAATTTGAACTCCTCCGGAAACCGCTTTTGCCCATGGACACTTGCTCTGAAATCGAACTCCACGGGATAACATTTGAAATCGCATTCCGATCTGATAAAACACTTACATGCCACAGCTGAGCAGAAATAACATCCAAACCTGCATAGTAATACAACTGTTCAAGACCATTGTCCACAGGAGACTAGATTTTATTTGTACCTCTCCTTGAGTGGCTTCATACTTCGACGCGAGCGGTAGATTGTCTGAATACTTGAACAAGGGGGGCCAATCTTTAACTTATCACCTCGTAAAATTGATTTTTAACACCCAAAAGTGACAGTTTAATCGATTGGATAATAACTGAGATAAGTAGGAATCGTTATCATCAGAATGTATTGAGTAATCGCAAATTCGGGGAGAAGAAATTCTGAAGTGTTTTATTTTCAAATTTAAATGAACTACAAGCTTTGATATTGAATCTAACAATGTTCTTTTCTTTGACGTAGGACGCTCTCTTATCTATTCCTGTATAGGGGCGCCGTTCTAATATTTCTGAAATCAACCGCGTAACGTTTCAAGTGGAGATTTGGAACAATAATATCTCCATTCTGGTCCACAGAAATTTAACGAAAAGTATTTCAGTCCAAAGGCAAAACATGTACGCTAAATCCTTATTGCTAACTTAATTCATTAAATTTGAATTAACTTATTAAAAAGTACTTTAAAGGTACAATGCCTAAACGCAAAAATCTAAATATGTAAACGCAAAAATCTAATCCACGAACAACCTTACTCAGATTGGTTCTTATGGCCAGGATGGAGTATCAAATGAAAATCTGAAAACAGCAACCGTCATGATAAATCCATACAAATTAAATGCTTGTAACTCAATTTATGCCTGATAGATTTTCAGTATGTTTACAACGATCGTTTGCAAGTGTTTCAAAAAGTGTAAGCAAAAATTATTCTTTATCAATTGTAAACTATTAAAAATAATGCATATAAAAGGTGATGTCTAATAATTCAGTTTTGCAGGCTACATTTACTAAATGCACATTACTTCCCTATCACAGATTTCAAAAGTGAGGATGGGAGGTCTCACATGAAGCAGTGAACGATGCATAACGGGTACACGTTTGCAAATTGTTTCATCATTACTTCTCGCTGTGCATTTGTGTGGGACAGACGTATTCCCCTGCTCGGTTTTCCGCTTTAATTCAGTTGTGCTTGAAGCACAGTGCTTTCCACGACGTTGTTCATCCCGCGGTTTGACATTTCTCCTGCGCTCGGCCATTTGCTAGAAGTGGCAAGGTACAAAACGGAGCTGCAAAAACTTGTGGAAAACCCTCCACTACCGATTGCTTTGGCAATGACGGGCAGCAATAACGATGCTGCCGGAAGGCGAGCAGCAAGGCACAAAACAAGCGCGAAACCACGATGCCGTTGCTGGATCGTCGGATTCCAATGCCATACTACTGACAAACTACAGATTTGCTGGCTGCGTTGCCGGTTCAGAACGTACCGAAAAAACGGCCCTCTTTTAACCTCTTCAAAGAATGTCGCGACGCTTCGAAATAAATTTGCGGCGATTCAAATTCACCTGCTTTTCAAATTGAGTAGCATGGGCACGAAAATCATGTGCTCAACTGAGGAAGATTTCCCAGCAGTTGAAACATTCCTTGCAATGAAAAAGCTAGATTTTTTCACGCATGATTCTCCGGCAGTTGAAGGTCGTGGTCTTCCGGAGTACACCCTGCAAGAAATCATCGACGAGCTCAAATCGGTGGACCTGAAGATTATCAAACTGTTTCCCTTCCGGTGCAAGGGGACAGCCAACTATCGAGACTAGCTTCACCTGGTTCACCTGGAGAAGGACTCCACCTGATTGAGCGATCCTAAAAACTCAAGGCACTCTTCAACATCATTATGGAATGGGAGCGTCACCGACCGCAGAAGAACGACGTCACATAATGCGGAAATTGCCTCTCCTTCGGACATGGTATGAGAAACTGCCACACGAAATCGCAGCAAATGTCTCGGAGCCCACGGTATCCAAATCGACGAAGTTGTCGAACCGAAATGCGTCAACTGTGGTGCCAAACACGAGGATTACAACCGATCGTGCC
The DNA here is from genome assembly GCA_034211315.2 of Aedes japonicus. NCBI lineage: Eukaryota > Metazoa > Arthropoda > Insecta > Diptera > Culicidae > Aedes > Aedes japonicus. The sequence goes on from JASCZW010000755.1 coordinate 94,553, forward strand.
CAAAGCGATCGGAATACATTGGAATTCGCAAGATGTCAACATCCAAAGTCACTCCATAATCCCAGCGCCAACCACCTCTACCAGTGACGGAAGAACACTTCCCGCAGCTCCGGTACAATGTTCCAAACTTGCCGCCTCTTGATGGAAACCACCAGTCGACCACTTCAGTTCAACACCGATTTGTAGACGCCGTGATAGCCCCGCCAGTTCAACATGCCCCTCCTCCAGTCTGGAGAAATCTGGCAACAAATAGATCAGCACCCCATGAGCCTGATGATGACATATACGCGCCGGAACAGATGGTGGAGTTCATCCAGAACCTGCACCAACAACCAAGGAACAACAAATCAACGCGGAATTTCATTAACAAATATGGACCATGGGGCCACCAAGGTTAAGATCCTGAATTGGAATGCTTGTTCCGTTCAGAACAAAAACATTGAACTAACGGAATTTCTCAAACGTGAAGGAAATCGATATTGCCATCATTACCGGAACGAACCTCAAGCCTGACGATAAATGATATATTCCTGACTTTTGGATCATCTGACTCGATCGAACCAAAACCAGAGGAGGCGGCGTTACTTTTGCGTTGCGATACATCATCTGCCGTATGGTGCCAAGTTTCTAGCTCAAGACTATCGAACCAGTGTGGAGGTAGACACGACCATCGGACCAATCGTCCTCATCGCGGCCTACTGCCCCAAACAAGCGGTTACGGTCCTACGGCAAGATATCGTAAAGCTAACTCGGCGGCAGGGGCAATTCACCATCGCTGGCGACTTCAACGCAAGACATGAAAGCTGGGGAAACACTCGTCAGAACACGGAACGGATCCATCATCCAAAACGACCTGAAGAAGAGCCACTACACGCTGTTGAGTCCGGATTCTCGTACCCGTTTAAGTCAAGCCGGGACTCACTCAACCCTCGACATTTTTCTCACCATCATGGCAAACGACATCGCTCAACCGGTCGTATGCCGGTAGCTAAGTAGCGGACCACTATCCGATGGTGACCGAGGTTGGCTCCTCGGTCAATCGGCACCAGGCGCAACTATCACCGAGTCAACTGGAACTACCCCAGCGATGTATCGGACGACTCTGTCGATTATGATATGCTCCCCAGAGTTCTGAATACATCGACCATAAAGTGATTCTCTGAACCTTGACAGGACTACCAAGTACATTATCGGAATCCGCAACTCGATCCAAAGACAATTTCCAACGTTCTGGCTCAAATACACCTTAAGACCAATTCGAACCGCCTTACTAAAATTATACAAGCTGTGGGTGTGATAGATCTCAGAAATCGGCATTTCGAATCAAAATTTCGCTCTCTCCCAGATTGCGCAAACCCTTTGGAAATTAACCGTAAATTTCGCAAAGTGAGCCGAGCCCAATTCCACCGCTTAGTCCGTTCGACCAGAATTCTGTTCCATATCAACTTAAGGACCCTTGTTGCGCGCCAATGCACTAGGTCAACATTTTGTGAACTCACATAACCTTGGGCCAATCTATCGTGAGCTCCACATGAGCCTACTGTGCGAGTACGATACTAATTAAAAGGCCTGAAATGACAGGCTCACTGTGATCTCGTATCTGCTTCCGGTTTTGGTGCTGGTGACGTCCACGATACGGTGCTCGATCTTTCGGTTGAAGAAGGACGTAATCGCTCATTCTTACTGACGATTGCTGTTACAGAGAAATTATATCATCGCAAGGCCTATTTGATATGTCGTGCTGCGGGTTCATGTCCAACAACGGCTATTTTCTCGGAAGGTTTTGTTGGTTGGTTTTCCACAGATTCTGTTGGATAGCAGTGAGTAGCCTGATCTTCGTGAAGTATATCCGGTGTGAGAACCATGTCATCGAACAGGAAGCAGAAGACATCAGATTGTTACTTTTTTTTGTATATTGTTCTGTTTCTCAGATCTTATCTATCATTCGATGCAGATGTTCGCAACTTATCCGGGCCCATTTTTATAAGTTCCGCCTTGTTATTCTTGCCGTTTGATACCATCCTCAGCTTCACTTATCGTGGGAGTTGGCACGTCACTCCTCGTTCACCATACCGATGAAGCCATTCCTCCTGCTGTCTTCGTATGCATCATGCTTCATTGAGGTGTTCATCGTTGTGCTGCTTCCACCTTTCAGTCACCTCACGTTCATCCGCCAAGATAGGTCAATTCAATCCCGACACATTTTGACTCGCGGCACGAAGTCTTACGGGATGCGTTGAGATTCTTGTAGAAGTTACGCATATCTTGAGAACGATACAGCTGTTCCATTTTTTTGCACACCAACTACTCCAGGTGACGCTTCCTTTCCCGGAAGCGATGAGTTTGTTGTCTTTGCTTCTCAGTTTCAACGCCCGCGCTGCATTATTCTCATCCGTTTGACACTTTTCGTTGAATCAATCTTTGCTTAGATTTCTTTACACAAACTCTATGGCGCCTTCCGCTGCGTTGTTTATGGTTACTTTGACAGTAATCCAGCCGTTTCATGGGAGGCTTTTGATATGTTCTAATGCCGGGCATTGCTGCCTCATATTTTGCGCGTAATACATCGTGTGCTTCCACTACTATTATTTTTTATGGCTGGCTTGCAGGGACCGGACCAGTTTCGCAGTCTCACCGAGTACCATCATGCAATACCTGTTTATGATGATCACCCACCCCTAACATGGAGAACAGACGCCGTTTAGAGCCATCCATGGAGAACAGATGCTGAGGTTGTCCTGGAATCTTATTGCAGGGTGGCTCGCTTTGACAGGGCTGCTTTCGGATATAAGTGGGATTTTTCAAGAAACTCAACCGAGTCCGGCAACTACCACGCTACTTGTCCGGGGATTCTTATTTAATTCGCTTCTATCTCCATATCTGGATCCGCATGCTATGACCCTTCATGTAGCTTGCAGCCAGGGATTGTAGAAAAACACAGAGTAGGGCAAAATAGGCAAGTGCTTCACCCAATTTCAAGTGTGCGTCTTCTGTTTCAGAAGAGCGCACAAAACGAATGTGCGAGAGATTTCGTAGCAGCACGAGAGACAGATAGCCGCACATACACTTCTCTTTCAGAGACAAAGAGTAATGCACAGTGCTCTACTCAGTGCTTTACTCTGTGCTTTGGCTCGAGCTTTGGTAAATGGTAGCAAAATGAAAAATGTTGATGCTAGTAACAAAAAGGCATTGTATGGGTTCATAGATGGGAAATTTTATTAAAATCCTTATTCACAACTAGTCGGACCTGCCACCGTGTGTGTTTTTTTGCACTTGTGTTTGCACAGAGACGCACGGGAGAGTGCAATTGTTAACGCCCAGAGAGACGGGAGCAAATTCAAAATGAGATATGCGGCTTTGAGCGCACGACACAACAAGGGTGCACGGGAGTACAGACTGCACTTTCACGTCTCTTTGAAATTTAATGGGCTGAGAATTGAGTCGCATCTTATCCCTGCCAGCAGCTCAGCTCCACCAGTCTCCACCCACTGGACGGATTGCCCGGATGCTGCGTAAAACAGCTATCAACGGTGCAGCTGAGAACTTTGTCGGGTATATGGAACAGAGCCCATGGAACAATTGGTTCGACGAGGAAAGAAAGGAGGTTCTGGAGGAGAATAACGCAGCGGAATGCTATAGCACGAGGCTCGGTAGAACATGGACCGTTATCGACGGAAGTGGCATGTGCAGACCCGCCTAATTCGCGGAAAAATATGTCACCTAGTAGAAGTGGATTGTGAGGACATGGAGCAGCTGTACCGCACTTCGCTGCAGTGCTATCAGAAGCTAAACAAATCTCGCAAAGGCTTTGTACCAGGAGACGAAATGTGTAGAGAAATGATGGGGGCATTCTGATGGATTGACGTGAAGACCAAGTCAGCGGAAGAAATGACTACTTCAGCAGAAGGATAATAGGAACAGACCAGTTATTACAATGAGAGAAGTTATAGATGCTATCCAACAGCTCAGGAATAACAAGGTGTTTAGCAATAACCGTATCGGAGCTGAACTCATCAAGTTAGAAGCTGTCAAAGAACCATCGGCTGAGAGTCCAAATCTGGGAATCCGAACAGCGATAGAAGAAATGGAAGCAAGGAGTTATATGCCCCATCTACATATATGGCGACAAGTTGGTGTGTGAGAACTATCGAGCGATCACAATCCTCAATTCCGCCTACAAAGTGCTATTCCAGGCAGTGCAGACAGGTTTCACCAACGGGTGCTTGACAACTGACCACATCTTATTTGTACGGCAAACTTTCCAAACATGCCGTAAACATCAGGTCTCGACGCAATACTCGTAAATCGATTTTAAGCCGGCACTCGACAGTATCGACCACACAGAGCTATGGAGATTTATGGATTAGAACGGTTTTCCCGAGAAGCTCACAGGACTTATAAAAGGAGCGATGGACGATGTGCAAACCTACGGGAGGATTTCGGGAGAACATTCTAGCTCGTTTGAATCACGTCGGAGGCTTCGACAAGGTTATGGACTTTCATGCCTGTTGTTTCACGTTGCGTACTGGAATACCTGGGAGTGGTATTCGATGGCAGATTAAGCTTTAGAAGACACATTGTTTGTCTGTGAAACAGTAGCAAAGGGAATTGACGTTATAGCCAGAATCATGCCGAACGGTAGAAGGAACATTCTGGCTAGTGTATCACTGTCAATGATATCGGAGGTCCAGATTACAGAACCATTTCATTGAAGTTGTTTTATGTCCCCATCGAAAAGATTCCTTCCGGGAAGATCACCCCGGCAGAAGACACCGACCAGAGGAATACGGTAGAGTGTAATAGCACAGTCAATTGTCAAATAGCAGCATGACTATGGTGGAGATCGGCCGATAAAAACACAGGATCGATCCTGTTCACTAAGGCGACTACCCTAGTAGCACACTTGTTTGCCATTCAGTTGAGATAACATAAATATGACTTGCTGAGTCATAATCAAGTTACTATAACTAATTATAACCGTAGTGTGCTACATGGGTAGTATTTAAGAAGAGGTAAGCCTCTGTCTGATGCAATTCCTGAATGCAAAAAAAATGTCTCAATAACAGCATCGATTTGGACAGACAGCGTCCGGATTGTAAAAATGTGAAGAAAATACCGAAACTTGTTGTACACGGATTGCAGTCAGCGGTGTCATTTAACAAGTTATACTCTTTCGCATAATACGAATGCTCCAATGAGTCACCTTGAGCTTATATCGGTAGCTCAACCAAAAATCATTGTCTACGAAACTGAGATGCTCCGTTGTTTTGGGGGTTTCTTCACACATTTGATTACAAACAAACATTGGACATTTTTATCATCACTCCAACTTTGAAAGTGATAAGAAACAAATGGAAGCAATTCAAATAATTTACCCTATGCATTCAAATTAGACTGACTCATCTTATTCTCATAGCTGATAAGCTGTCCTACTGAATCAAAACTATATAAAGGTTACTTTTATTCCAACAAATCGTAAGTCATACGTCAAAATCTGCTTCAACAGCTCGGGTGATTCAAACACACCCAACCATCATGATGAACATAAGTTTCATCACGCTTTGCTTTTTCTTAGTGTAATAACAGTTAAGTTCTTACATTTCATTAATAAACATTAAAATTATCCTAATTCTAGCGCTTCAGCAGTGAACGGCCAGAGAGAATTTCCACCGGATTTCCGATTTGGAGTGGGAACATCATCCTATCAAATCGAGGGAGGATGGGATGCCGATGGCAAGGGTGAGTCTATTTGGGATCATTTGACGCACAACTATCCGGAAAAGATTGCCGATCGGACCAATGGCGATATTGCCTGTGACAGTTACAATAATGTAAGTACTGTGAAGAATTCCGAACGGAACGATGAACTCAATAGTTTCAATCCAAAAGTGGCGCAGGGATGTCGAGATGAACCACGAGCTTGGTGTCAGCATGTATCGGTTCTCGATGGCATGGAGCCGGATCATGCCAACTGGAATGAGCAACGAAATTAACCAAGCTGGAATCGATTACTACAATAACCTCATTGATGAGCTGCTCAAGTATAATATTGAGCCGATGGTAACTTTGTATCACTGGGATCTACCACAGCGGTTGCAAGAGATTGGAGGCTGGACAAATCCGGCTATTGTGAATCACTTTAAGGAGTATGCCAGAGTTGCTTTTGAGAACTTCGGAGACCGTGTTACATGGTGGACCACGTTCAACGAACCCATTCAAACATGCTTGCTCTCCTATGAGTATGATGCGATGGCTCCAGGATACAATTTCCCAGGCGTTCCTTGCTACATGTGCACTCACAATCTTCTATTATCACACTCGGAGGCCGTAGATCTCTACAGGACTCGATTCCAACCTCAGCAGAAAGGTAAAAAACGAGATTTATCTGTCATCCAAAATCCTGAATATCTTACGCTTTATTTCAAGGTATCATTGGCATCACAATCGACAGCGCATGGGCTGAACCTAGAGGTGATTCTTCCGACGACCTCCAAGCATCCAATATTCTGTTACAGTTCAATGTAATTTGCTTAATCTAATCGAAAACCATCAATTTTAACTTCCTTTAACCTTCCACAGCTCGGCTGGTTTGCACATCCAATTTTCTCCAAGGCGGGCAACTATCCACAGGTGATGATCGATCGAATCGATACTCTCAGCAAACAGCAGGGATTCTCCAGTTCTCGGCTACCTAAATTTACCAAACAGCAGATAAGAAAACTAAGGGGATCTTCGGATTTCTTCGGTATCAACACGTACACCTCAACGATTGTTCGCAAAAATGACGAACAGAACTCGGCGAACTATCGTGTTCCATCGTTCGACCATGATCGGGGAACTGTCGGCTATCAGGACCCATCTTGGCCATCAACCGGTTCAGTCTGGTTTAAAGTCTATCCCAAAGGAATGTATCATCTCCTTCGGTGGATCAGTGAACAGTACGATAACCCACCAATCTACGTGACGGAGAATGGGGTCAGTGATCTTGGTGGAACCAGAGATGAGGCTCGTGTTCAGTTCTACAACGACTATCTGAACGCTGTGCTGGATGCTATGGAAGATGGCTCCGGATGTGAGGGGCTACGTCGCATGGAGCTTGATGGATAACTTCGAGTGGCGAGCTGGACTGACGGAACGATTCGGTTTGTACAACGTGGATTATGAGGATCCTGCAAGAACCAGAACCGCCAAGAGCTCGGCCTTGGCTTATGCAAATATCATCAAGACAAGAAAAATTGATCCCGATTTCATGCCAGAACCAGAGGTTTACATTCCTGGCCCAGACGATGATGACGTGAAAGTGGTGAGGAGGTGCAAAGCTTCCGGCGTGGCTCCATTTATCAAGTTGACATGTAATTGACGACGTTCGGTGTAGAATTAAAATATACGGAAGGATTCGGCGATTCTGACCCTCTCGAATGCTCCCTTTCATTAGTCCCACGATGTTTTTGTGTAAGGGGTGAGATGTACAATCCTGTTTAACTTTTATAACATTTTTCATTCCTACGTTGCCACCCTGTACTTTCCTTGCCATCCCAAATAAAACAAAATAAAGACGATTAAGGACAGTACTATAAAATTGAAGACCCCAGAAGGGTGGGCCCTTTTCAACATAATTTAAGTTTGACGTTGGTCAAGAACAATAAATGCTTAGGATTCAGTAAAGGGCGATACGGTCAAAATTTGGTCAATATCAACTTGACGTATTTCTTCCAATTTTGCATTTAAAAAACCTGAACACCCCTCATTTTGAAGGTGTGAGTGTGTGTGTAGAATGTTGCTCCTATTTTGATTTTGGAATTCACTCTTCAGTTGTCAAAAGGCCGTCCAAGCAAGAAGAGCAGCGTATCAAAATTTTGCTCGCGTATCGCGAAAATCCGAGCTACTCGAACACAAAGTTGGCAAAATCGCTAAAAGTTGCCAAATCAACCGTTACAAATGTAATTAAAGTGTTTGGGGAACGTTTGTCGACAGCCAGGAAGTCTGGATCGGGGGGAAATCGAAAACCGGAAGCCGCTGAGACGACAAAGAGAGTTGCCGGTAGTTTCAAGCGAAACCCTAACCTATCTCTCCGAGATGCCGCAAATAAGCTGGGTATCGTCTACAACCGTGCATCAGGCCAAAAAACGAGCCGGACTATCGACTTACAAGAAGGTAGTGACTCCAAATCGCGATGATAAACAAAATACGACGGCCAAAGCGCGATCCCGGAGGCTGTACACGACGATGCTGACGAAGTTTGACTGCGTGGTAATGGACGACGAAACCTACGTCAAAGCCGACTACAAGCAGCTTCCGGGACATGAATTTTATACGGCAAAAGGAAGGGGAAAGGTAGCAGATATTCACAAGCACACGAAACTGTCAAAGTTCGCAAAAAAATATCTGGTTTGGCAAGCCATCTGTACCTGTGGCTTGAAAAGCAGCATTTTCATAGCTTCCGGGACTGTCAACCAAGAAATTTACGTGAAAGAGTGTTTGAATAAACGTCTGCTGCCTTTCCTGAAGAAACACGGTTGTTCCGTACTTTTTTGGCCAGATTTGGCATCTTGCCATTACGGTAAAAAGGCCATGGAGTGGTACGCCGTCAACAACGTGCAGGTGGTTCCCAAGGACAAGAACCCTCCCAACACGCCAGAGCTCCGCCCAATTGAGAAATACTGGGCTATTGTCAAGCGGAACCTAAAGAAGACCAAAAAAACTGCTAAGGACGAGCAGCAGTTCATGGCAAACTGGCTTTTTGCGGCGAAGAAGGTGGACAAGGCAGGGGTCAAGCGTAAGGCCCGGCAATTCGGATTTGGAAAAGCGGAAGCCTAACTGAATATTTTTCCTGAATTTTATACTAATTGAACTTGAAAAAGAAATTTGATTTGATTTTTTAAATAAACGATTTCACCGATTTACACGCGTTTTCCCTTGACCAAATTTTGACCGATCACCCTTTAGAATGATTTTGTGCCGGTTATCAAAAAGGATGAATCCATGCGAAAGGTTTCAGGTTTCAATCATGAAATGCAAGCTTGATAGATGAAATACCATTAGAGATGGGTCGTTAAAATCACACCTGCAATTGTATCGCTCAAATTAACATAGCAATATAAAATTTTCATTCTTACTGGCTGTTGAGGTATATGATTGAAATATGAAGTGGAGTGGGAAGTGGAGTAAAATGAACACAAAAGCGATTTCATTTTAATGCTTCGACGATGTAGGACCCTGAGTGTAACCCCTTCACACTTAGATTTTTTTTACAGAAATCTGTAAAGTTTTACCGAATTCTCAACAGCTGAACGTTCGGTAATCCATTTTACGGATTTCGGTAAAATTTTACCGAAATCCGGTAATTTTTTTTACAGATATCTGTAAAATTTCACCGAAATCCGTAAAATCGGATTACCGAACGTTCAGCTGTTGAAAATTCGGTAAAATTTTACAGATTTCTGTAAAAAAATCTAAGTGTGTTGGTAGGACTACTTGTCGTCAAGTCAGTAAAAAGACAAGATTGAAGTCATAGACTGGAATAAAATAGTCAGATGTAGGATGTCCGAATGAAAGGGAGAAACTACCTCAAATCGTCTCAAAGGGTAATCGGGTGCAATTCCGTGCCGGAAGATCTTGCGTGCACCATATTGTCACGCTCCGAATCATTCTGTAGCAGATCAAAGAAATCCAAGAGTCCCTCTATTTGGTATTCATTGACTACGAAAAAGCTTTCGACAGTCTCAACCACGAAAATTTGTGGGGCGCCCAGAGACGCAAAGGAGTTCCGGATAAAATCGTCAACCCTTGTCCGACCCCATACGGGTAGTCGCCAGTGTGAGTCAAGGATGAAAATTGTCACCGCTACTGTTCCTCATCGTAATTGACGAGATCATGAGAGATGCTATTGACCGTGTACCGAACCGTGGACTCCTTTGGCAGCCTATCAATATGGAGCACCTCAACGACTTCGATTTGTCTAATGACGTTGCTCTATTAGCGCAACGGCGCTCTGATATGCAGAGCAAGCTCAACGACCTCGCCAAAAGCTCCTCTGAGGCGGGTCTCACCATCAACGTCAACAAGACTAAATCGTTGGATATCGGTACTGACAATCCTTCCAATATTACGGTATCGAGGCAAGCAGTGCAGCAGTGGAGAAAGTCGTAGCTTACAATATCTTGGCAGCTAGATAGCGTCAGATGGCGGAACCAAGAGTGGCATAGGTCCACGAAGACTAGGGCTGCTTTTGCGAATTTAAGAAATATATGGAGGTCAAACCAGATAAGTCAACGCACCAAAATCCGAATGTTAAAATCAAACCTGAAATCTGTGCTGTTATACCCCAGCAAGACCTGGTGCGTATCTGCAGAGAATACTAAAAAGCAGCAGGTCTTCGTCAACCGATGCCTGCGGTGTGTAATTCGTGTCTAGTGGCCTCACATTGGATCTCAAATGCTGAGCTCCATCGTCGATGCCAACAGAAACCGATATCAGTGCACACTGGGCCAGAATGAAAAATTAGCAGGAATAAATTATTTTCACTATGAAGATGCAATCTTAGAACAAAACTGTCTTAGGCAAAGTTGCAGCTTATAGTTAGGGCTTTAATTTGACATCAATTTCAGTTAGGGTGGCCCTTGAATATATTGAAATAAAAATTCTATCTTTCACATTTCTTGACATGAAGCAATACAATGTTCAACAAAGATGTTCTTTATTATATTTAAAGCAACTTTGCTGCAAATATCATAGTCGTAAGTCTTTTGTGTCATTAGTTATGATCATTTTTAAGCTGAAGAGTAGGGTGGCCCTGAAAAAATTAGTATTTTTTGCCTTACTTTTTCATTTTAAGTTTTATGACATTGGTGTTTTAAGCAAACTTTTAGAACTTGTTTAAATACACACTTTGATGAAGAAAAAACGTAATTTTATACATCCGTTCAAAAGATATCGTGATTTTAGTCCAAAAATTACTATTTTTTCAAATTACATTATTTTTTAAAGGGGAAAAAACGGGGATGCAAATAAGATTGCATATGAATAACAAAGGTAAGAGGTCTCTTTTGTATATAAATACTCAGGTGAATTTGGAAGAATTTGAGGTTAATGGTACCTTGAATGTATGTCCTTTTTAAAATAAAATTCATGATTTTTTCTTAAATGTTGATGGCAATGACGAATAAATCACCATATTTCAATAAAAAAAATTTAATATTTTTTTTATTTATCATTTATTTGTACAGGCTCAATCGAATCAACTTTACAGAGCCAAGTTTTCATATTTGTATACAGCAGGTATCTTAAAACTAAAGTTAAGAGGATAGAGCTGTCAAGTTGTTATCGGATTGTTTGCGACCAGTCATTTCCTAGTGTTTTATAGAACAAAAGTTGCAAACAACAGCATCGATTATCTTTTATTGACAAATATGATATATTACTGATAGATCACGAAAGACATCTTTAAAATCTCTGTATATTTAAAGACTACTTCAACTACAAATTTTATCAAAATAAAGCTTCTTAAGCCATACACTTTGTCAAAGATACCGTGTTGCTAAAATTATGTTTTCATGGTCAAAATAATTTCTTCCTCAATATTTTCTTCTTCGTCCCTCAAATTAATTTTCATAATAGATATTTTTATAATAATTGCATATTTTTACCCTTGGCAAACTGAATTACTATCAGCAAATTCATGGATTTAAACTGAATAAAATGCAAATATTAGTTTTTTTTATTGAAATATGGTGATTTATTCGTCATTGCCGTCGACATTTAAGAAAAAATCATGAATTTTATTTTAAAAAGGACATACATTCAAGGTACCATTAACCTCAAATTCTTCCAAATTCACCTGAGTATTTATATACAAAAGAGACCTCTTACCTTTGTCATTCATATGCAATCGTATTTGCATCCCCGTTTTTTTCCCTTTAAAAAATAATGTAATTTTAAAAAATAGTAATTTTTGGACTAAAATCACGATATCTTTTGAACGGATGTATAAAATTACGTTTTTTCTTCATCAAAGTGTGTATTTAAACAAGTTCTAAAAGTTTGCTTAAAACACCAATGTCATAAAACTTAAAATGAAAAAGTAGGGCAAAAAATACTAATTTTTTCAGGGCCACCCTACTCTTAAGCTTAAAAATGATCATAACTAATGACACAAAAGACTTACGACTATGATATTTGCAGCAAAGTTGCTTTAAATATAATAAGGAACATCTTTGTTGAACATTGTATTGCTTCATGTCAAGAAATGTGAAAGATAGAATTTTTATTTCAATATATTCAAGGGCCACCCTAACTGAAATTGATGTCAAATTAAAGCCCTAACTATAAGCTGCAACTTTGCCTAAGACAGTTTTGTTCTAAGATTGCATCTTCATAGTGAAAATAATTTATTCCTGCTAATTTTTCATTCTGGCCCAGTGTGCAGTGGAAGTCACACACTACCAAGAAGTGGAAACAAAATCTGCAATCAAGCGCTGGAGTGGAACCCAGCAGGACATCGCAGCAGAGGCAGACCCAGTGGTTGCCATTGTTGAGAATCGTTCTGTGCAAAAAGTGGCTCGCAAAGTTGAGAATTCAAAATCATACGTACAAAAGGTGAAACAGAGGCAAAGACTGAAGTCGTACAAATTGAAAAGGTGCCCAATAGGCTGGGTCAAAATTAAAATTCTAGTTCCCTAGTAATTTTTGGAAGCCTTCTGAGACCCATAATAACTGTGCAAAATTTCAGCTCAATCGCTGAAACTATATTTTTGTTCTCGAGGTTTTAATTTTACATAGGATTTTATATGGGAAAACTTACTTTTACATTGAATAATCTGGCGAGGTGACCCGTTGCCATCTAAAAATAAGTGAACCAAATTTTCTTCTTGGAAATTTTCCAAAGAAACTTTTCTTTGAAGACTGCAAAGCGATCCGACGATTGTAGAAAAAGTTATTAAGCTAAAACTGATTACAATCCAAACGAACGGCTCACTGAACTGTTTTTCCTAACAACACTGCCACCTGCAGCATGGCCTGTAGCCTGCTGCTGTTGGCGCGAAGCAACCACGTTGTTGTGGGGCGTTCACTCGGCATGGAGGAAAGCCGTTATCATGCACATAGAACAGTTTGACAGTTGACTCCGTTTGAACGAAGTTATACAAAGCTTCCGTTGCGAGTTCGAATTATAATCTGTTGCTTGAAGAAAATGGAACAGTGTCGATTCCTTTTGTTGGCCTAGTTTTAAACTAGTTCAAACCCAAAATAATACCAACAAAAAGGGATGCGATTCAAGTGATGTTTTATTATAATTATTTGAAGCATTATGCCATCCCAGAGTGCATCGAAGAAGTGGCTCAAATGGTTGTAAAGTTAAAATGAAAGTTAAAATGGGTTTGAAGTTAAATGAAGTATTGAAGTCTTAGTAGCGGCACATTGACTAAAATACGATTTTTTTGCAAAGTCCAGATGTACCAGTTTTGTAAATTGTAGCAATATTTTGAATGCTAAAATTTAGAATAAATTGTCTGAAAAAGATATTTATTCGTTTTTCCGAGCATCTTATTTTGCAGAGCTTCAGGTTCAGCCTATATTTCTTTTTTAGGAGGTCTTACTCTACTCTCGATGTTATTCGTTGAAATGTTTAATTGTTGGGATAAATTTTGTGCAAAAACATGTAAAAAATTGCGAATAAATGACCCCGTTAAAAATAATAGGTCCACTATACCGGAAGCGTGTGCACAGTATCATCCAAACCAAAGATACTATGCGCATGATAACGGCTTTCCTCCATGCTGAGTGAACGCCCCACAACAACGTGGTTGCTTCGCGCCAACAGCAGCAGGCTACAGGCCATGCTGCAGGTGGCAGTGTTGTTAGGAAAAACAGTTCAGTGAGCCGTTCGTTTGGATTGTAATCAGTTTTAGCTTAATAACTTTTTCTACAATCGTCGGATCGCTTTGCAGTCTTCAAAGAAAAGTTTCTTTGGAAAATTTCCAAGAAGAAAATTTGGTTCACTTATTTTTAGATGGCAACGGGTCACCTCACCAGATTATTCAATGTAAAAGTAAGTTTTCCCATATAAAATCCTATGTAAAATTAAAACCTCGAGAGCAAAAATATAGTTTCACCGATCGAGCTGAAATTTTGCACAGTTATTATGGGTCTTAAAAGGCTTCCAAAAATCATTGGGGAGCGAATATTTTTTTCTTTCATATGTCCGTGTCCCACCCTAGTGCCCAATCGTGATGACAAGCAGAATTTTACTGCAAAAAGTCGTGCTAAGAAGCTTTACACCATTTTTTTGCAAACAATTTCTTTTATCATAACGGACGACGAAACATACGTCAAGACTTTTAACAATGCAAAGGAACGCCATTGTCGAGCATCTCCGAGCAAAGAAGGTGTTCCAATTTTTGAAGAAGTATTTGCTTTGTATAACCATATGTAGTTGTGGTCAAAAATCCAAAAGTTTAGTCTCTACCAACACTATCAGTAAAAATGTGTACGAAAAAGAATGCTGGAATCGATTTTGACCAGTTTAAACCAACAGTAAGGATGCCATTGGGGATACTCACAAAATGTGATAGAGGTTTTTCATTGGGAGATTCGGAGCTGTTTAACGATGCTGGAAAGCCGATTTGAACCGATTTAAACCAACAGTAATGATGATATCGGGGCCACTCACAGTGTGTGATAGTCGTATTTCATTGGGAAAATAAGGCAATTTATCTCAACGCCAGAGAGCCAACTTGGACCGGTCTACACCAATATTACGGATGCTTCTAGAGTCACTTACAAAGTGGGACAGTGGTTTATTTGTTCCAAAACGAGCATGGGGAACAAATAATTTGAATCACAATTAATTTTGTACCTCACCACCAAACCAATTTACCAGGCAAACCACGACTTTTGATCTGTGATGACAAGTGAAATTTCACTGCAAAAAATCGTACTAAGAAGCCTTACACCAATTCATTGCAAACATTTTCTTGAATCACAATGGACGATGAAGCTTACGTACTCGAAGATTTAAAACAGCTTCCGGGTCTGTTTTTTTAAACCGCAATGCAAAGGAACGCAGTTGCCGCGTATTTCCGGACAAAGAAAGTGTCCAAATTTCCGAAAAATTGTTTGATTTGGCTTTGAGTTGTAGTCAAAAATTTAAAAGTTTCGTCTCTACTGGCAGAGTCAATAGGGATGTGAACGAGAAAGAATGTCTGCAAATGCGGTTGCTATTGTTTATCAGAATCCACGACTCTCCAGCTCTGTTTGACCTGATTTGGCCTCTTGTCATTATGCGAAATCTGTCCTGGAATGGTATAAGGTACAAAATGTCAAACACGTGCCAAACACAGACAGTCCACCAAACTGTCCAGAAGTTCGCCCAATATAGAAGTACTGCCCAACTAACATCAATGCTGAGTAACTGTTTGTTCAAACAAACTTGGAGAAGTTGTTCAGCTTCTTCTTCAAGAGAGCTGAATAACTTCTCCAAATTTGTTTGAACAAGCGATTATTCGACACAGATGTTTGTTTGGTGGACTCTTGTTAAGTGAAAAATCCAAAAACTAAAAAGAAATCAAATGTTACCGATAATTTCAAGAGAAGATGGAGAATCGTCACGGTGATCGTATTTGAACCACATAAAGTTTCAGAGTTTTACAGAAAGAAGGATTAACACCTTAATCAACAGTTTCTAATGTAGAAATAACACTATTATTGTGAAATAAACAATCGGCTTTGTTGAATAATGTGTAACTTTTTTTTGCTGCTTTTATTTTGGTGTCCGAAATTTAACGTGGACAGGCCTTAAAAGCTTTTGATGAACAAAAATATTATTATCCGATTGATTTATAATCAAATATTCAGGACATGTTTGAAACAAACGAATTCATTTTAATTTTCAAATTCAGATATATTACCATTTATTTTTGTAGAGAATATAGTTTTTTTTTCTTTATTAAAGTGACTTTTAGCCACCTGGACTAGTTCGTCACGAAAAATAGGAATAATATAAAACAACCATTGCTGTTAAGCTAATGTTAGCACAGAACACTTTTGAAACGAATTTGACATATATTTGTTAAACATAAAACTACAAAGTTTTTTAAAAGTTTTCGATTAAATTGACCTAAATATATTTGCCTTGACGATAGTTGTCTTCGTGTTTATTTTTCATAGCATAACTTTTTTTGTTTATTTAAAATTATAGTTTACAAATTTTAATAATAGTAACAATATCAAAATGATCAAGCTTATTTTAAAAAGATATCAAGTGATCGGTAAATCTATCAAGACCCTAAGCAACATTTGCAGATTTTCTTCCCGTATTGTTATTACTTTAATACAAGAATAAATGTCTCTAGGTATTATGAGAAATTGATCAAATGTTTGATAAAATATGCCTTCAACTCAACAGAGTTGCAAATTTTCTATCCTTTCTACAATGAAAACATGAAAATTTTTAGGCTCAAATTATTTTCAAGCAAGAGAAAATTTTATGTACAATATCAATACTTCGCATTGACTGATATTTTATCCTCTTGGCTTCACTTGACAGTTTGTGAAAGCTCTAACCTGGTTCTTCTCGACACTCATATTTTTGAACCTGCTTCTCCCACCCAGGTCTACCCCTGCGTCTTTGAAATATAGACGTCACTTTACTCATTTTGTTAGTTTACATTTCCAATTGGTAGCGGAGGAAACATCTTAACTCCTACAAGTCCATTTTTTTAATGCAAACGCTATGCAGTAACAATGGCCCAAACACAATGATAACGGCAACGAAAAACGGCAAAGACCGATCTGAGTATGACTGCTTGTCGGAAAGAAAACAGGCTAGATCCAAGCCGATTCTGATTGGACATATCGAAGTCATTTGCAGCAAATGTCAAAATTGCCGTTTTCCGTTCCGTTTCCGTTATCATTGTGTTTGGGCGGTAAAAGTTTTATCTGGAATTGAAGGACGGACGCAAAAACAGAAGACGAAAAATACGCGACCACAGTTCCAAAAGGCACTAGCGGCTTTCAAAGTGAAGCAGGCGACGAAACTCAATGAGTGCAGGACCATGTACAAAAAGTGCAAAAATCAACTTAACTATGTAAAAACAGATTGATAAGAATAAAGTGTGAGTCGGATAAAAGCAAGTATTTGGCAGAGTCAGAATCGCCGAGTTCATTCCGTATATTTCACTTCTACGCCCGACGTCGTCAATTACATATTAACTTGATAAATGGAGCCACACCGGAAGCTTTGCAACTCCTCACCACTTTCATGGCGTCATCGTCTGGACCAGGGATGTAAACCTCTGGTTCCGGCATAAAATCGGGATCAATTTTTCTCGTCTTGATGATATTTGCATAAGCCAGGGCCGAGCTCTTGGCGGTTCTGGTTCTCGCAGGATCCTCATAATCCACGTAGTACAAGCCGAATCGTTCCGTGAGTCCAGCTCGCCACTCAAAGTTATCCATCAAGCTCCATGCGACGTAGCCCCTCACATCCGAGCCATCTTCCATAGCATCCAGCACAGCGTTCAGATAGTCGTTGTAGAATTGAACACGAGCCTCATCTCTGGTTCCACCAAGATCACTGACTCCATTCTCCGTCACGTAGATTGGTGGGTTATCGTACTGTTCACTGATCCACCGAAGGAGATGATACAATCCTTTGGGATAAACTTTCAACCAGCCTGATCCGGTGGATGGCCAAGATGGGTCCGAATAGCCGACAGTACCCCGATCATGGTCAAAGGATGGAACGCGATGGTTGGCCGAGTTCTCTTCGTCATTCTTGCGAACAATCAATGTGGTGTAGGCATTGATGCCGAAGAAATCTGATGATCCTCTGAGTTTTCTTATTTGCTGTCTGGTGAATTTCGGTAGTCGAGAACTGGAGAATCCCTGCTGTTTGCTGAGATTATCGATTCGATCGATCATCACCTGTGGATAGTTGCCCGTCTTGGAGAAAATTGGATGAGCAAACCAGCCGAGCTGTGGAAGGGTAAAAGAGGTTAGAATTGAGGGTTTTCGATTAGATTGAGCAAGTTACGTTGAACTGTAACAGAAGGTTGGATGCTTCTAGATCATCGGTAGAATCGCTTTCAGGTTCAGCCCATGCGGTGTCGATTGTGATGCCAATGATACCTTTAAAGAGAGCGTACGTTATTCAGGATTTTGGATGACAGATAAATCAAGTTTTGTACCTTTTTGCTGATGTTGGAATCGAGTCCTGTACAGATCTACGGCCTCCGAGTGAGCCAGTAGTACATTGTGAGTGCACATGTAGCAAGGAACGCCTGGGAAATTGTATCCTGGAGCCATCGCATCATACTCATAGGAGAGCAAGCATGTTTGAATGGGTTCGTTGAACGTGGTCCACCATGTTACACGGTCTCCGAAGTTCTCAAAAGCAACTCTGGCATACTCCTTAAAGTGATTCACAATAGCCGGATTTGTCCAGCCTCCAATCTCTTGCAACCGCTGTGGTAGATCCCAGTGATACAAAGTTACCATCGGCTCAATATTATACTTGAGCAGCTCATCAATGAGGTTATTGTAGTAATCGATTCCAGCTTGGTTAATTTCGTTGCTCATTCCAGTTGGCATGATTCGGCTCCATGCCATCGAGAACCGATACATGCTGACGCCAAGCTCGTGGTTCATCTCGACATCCCTGCGCCACTTTGGGATTGAATCTATTGAATTTCATCGTTTCATTCGGAATTCTTAGAAGTACTTACGTTATTGTAACTGTCACAGGCAATATCGCCATTGGTCCTATCGGCAATCTTTTCCGGATAGTTGTGCGTCAAATGATCCCAAATAGACTCACCCTTGCCATCGGCATTCCATCCTCCCTCGATTTGATAGGATGATGTTCCCACCCCAAATCGGAAATCCGGTGGAAATTCTCTCTGGCCGTTCACTACTGCTGAAGCGCTAGAATTAGGATGTTTTTAATGTTTATTGAAGAAATTTAAATATTTAACTGTTATTACACTAAGCAAGAGCAAAGCGCGATGAACCTTATGTTCATCATGATGGTTGGGTGTTTTTGAATCACCCGAGCGGCTGATGCAGTTTTTGACAAATGACTTACAATTTGCTGAAGGAAAGTTACTTTTATATAGTCGTGATTCAATAGAACGGCTTATCAGCTATGAAAAACAAATGTGACTGTCAAATTTGAATAAATAGACGAAAAAGATATGTTTGAATTGATTTCATCTGTATCTTATCACCTTCAACGTTGGAGTGATGATAAAATTGCCCAATGTTTGTTTGTAATCAAATGTATTAAGTAACCCGCAAAACAACGAAGCCACCAAGATGCATAGTCAATTATTTGTGGTTGAGCTACCGATGCGAGCTCGAGGTTACTTATAGATTTATTTGTTTTATGTTGAAGGAAATAACTTGTTTGATGACACTGCTGACAGAATTCCCCGAATTTGTTTCACGACGTTCTGCACGATCATAGCGGGTGTCTCTCTTTGATCTACATCAAATCTCGGCATTCCTTCTAAATGTCCAAATTCTGGACTGACACGTGGCATCACGTGTCAAAACTGATGTGCCACATAGGAACTGCGTCAGGCTGAAGTTTACCTCTCCATGCATAAAGCCTGTTCACGTTAAATTTCGGACACCAAAATAGAACCAAAACCAAAAATACATAGAGTAGCGCTCAAAAGTCATTTGACAAACAGTCTTTACATTATCATTATACTCAATTTACTTTTTCCGGAAAAAAGTGCAAGTATAAATAATAAACAAAATGGAGTGTATTTCAACAATATTTAATATTTATTTGTTTTTAAAACAAAAATTAACATATTTCATCGAGTTCAAAAGTGATTTGACAAATGAGAAAAACAAAGAAAAGTCAACATATTACAAAAAATGATATCATTTTCAGTACTCGCAGGATGGCTGGCATCAGTACTTAGTAGCAAAGCCTCGTGATTGCATTACAGCCCAACATCTGCGTGGCATCGATGCTACAAGATTAGTAATAGTATTTTATTCCATTCCTCCTGGAAGGCCTCGTAAAAAGTCGTCAAAATAGAGTAGTTTCGGATTCGTACACGTCTTTCGAGCTCTTCCCACAAGTGTTCAATGGGATTCAGATCAGGACTGTGACTTGGCCACTCCATATCCTTGATTTTTGCTTTATTAAAATATTCCTTCAACAGTTTCGGGTCGTTATCCTGTTGGAAAATTCATATCTTCGGCATTTTCTTTCGTACAAATGGCAACGTGTGATTTTTCAATATATCTCGATATACCAGTTGGTCCATGATGCCGTTGATACGTACCAATGGACCAACGCCTTTTTGGGAGAAGCAACCCCATACCATCACAATACCGCCGCCATGCTTAACAGTCGGAACTTGGTACCGGACATTGTTTCTGCGGTTGACAGGTCTGCGCACATACTTAATCCCGTCGGAGGAAAACAAATTGAATTTGCTTTCGTCGCTCCAGAGTACTTTCGACCAATCTTCCTGAGTCCAATGTTGGTGAGCCAAAGCAAAGGCAACCCTAGCCTTTCTGTTTTTCTCAGAAATGAGTGGTTTCTTACTCGGCCGACGACCATGCAATCCACAATTAATCAAACGACGCGTATCTTGACGATTGAATTGTGAATTTTTAAACCGTGGTGTTTGGCCAAATGCTTGTTGATATCCGTAGCAGTTCTTCTGGGATCAGCTTTCGACATCATTGCTATCAAATAATCTTGCCTCTTAGTGGTAACTATTGGTCGACCTGGCCTCGGAGAACTTCCGACGTAGCCTCTTTCCTTGTTTTTCTTGTTCCAAAAGCTGACGAGAAATGCAAAAATGCAACTGAGCCTGTGAGTGTCCTTCTTCCAAACATTTCAGCACGCCCTCCCTGAACGCGGACGGGTATTCAGATCGTTTGGTTTGATCCATTTTCGCTATTTGAACATTCATTTAGTGATATAATTGTGAAGTATTATGTTAAACTTTAAACTTACCTACTACTACTGTGAAATTACACCAAAACAGGGTTAAACCCTCTGATCCAAACAGAAATGCGCAACCGATTATACCAAACGAATGGAGAACCATAACAAAACAAACAAACGTCAGATCGGTTGCGGTTGGCAGTGTTGCCGTTTTTATTTTTCAAAAACATTGAATGTCAAATCACTTTCGAGCGCTACTGTACATCAACAAAACCGATTATTTATTTCACAATAATAGAGTTATATATACATTAAAAAAGTTTATAAAGATGTTAATCCTTCTTTCTGCACAATTTTCGAACTTTCTGTGGTACACCCGCCATCAGATACCGTACAGTATCCTCAGATACGCCCGCCGTGACGATTCTCCTTCTTCTCTTGAAATCATTGGTACCATTTGCTTTCTTCTTAGTTTCGAAGAGTTTCCGCTTCACTAGAGCCCAGTACTTCTATATTGGGCAAAGTTCTGGACAGTTTGGTGAATTGGCTATTTTTGGCACGCATTTGACCTCTTGTACCTTATACCGTTCCAGGACGGATTTTACATTGTTGAAAGAAGCCAAATCAGACCAAAACAGAGCTGAAGAATCGTGGCTTCTTATAAACGGCGGCAACCGCTATTGAAGACATTCTCTCTAGTACACATCCTCATCGATAGTGCCGATAGAGACGAAACTTTTAGATTTTCGACCACAACAACATATGGCCTGCCAAATCAAATACTTCTTCGGAGCTCGAACACTTCCCTTGTCCAGAGATGCTCGACAATGGCCTTTCGTTGCATCGCGGTATAAAAAGCCAGACCCAGAAGCTGTTTAAAGTCTTCGAGTACGTATGTTTCATCGTCCATTATGATACAAGAAAACGTTTGCAAAAAATAGGTGTTAAGTTCCTTAGCACGACTTTTTGCAGTGAATTTCTGCTTGTCATTACAGAGTTTACGATTTCTATTATAAAAAGTATCGATAATAATTGTTTAGGTGTGGCTAATTGGTGAATATTATAGAAGTGATAAAGACTGGTGCTGGTACATTGAACGTGAAGTGGTTTGTTGCCTGAGTATGAGGTGGAGGAAGTGGAGATTTCCCCTCAACAAAGTGAACTACTTTCCAATTATGTGGCAATGAGAGGGTAATCCCCGCTGCATGATACATTGATACTAAGATGTCGGGTAAGAACTGTTCCATTTATCACTTTTATCACACATTTATCACACGAGCAAAGTATTGTGTTCAGGCTACATTCTTTAAATTATCTTGAAGTGGATTTAACAGTTTGATTTCAAACTCTCAATTTCAAACATTCTATTTGTGGATCTTTGTTGGAAGATGGAGAAGGAGTCTTAGCCTCTGAAACCTTTTTAAGAAATAATGTATGCCCAAAACATGGAGGTTCTGTTCCAATGGGTCCTTGGACCACCTTAAATAAGCAAACAAAAAACATGCTCCTAAAGATGATGTATAGAAAAATAGTGCCAAAATGGGATTGGCAGATTTTTGTTTTGTACTTGGAAAAATATGGCACAGAGATGAATCGATCCTACAGTCCGGACATGAGAGAACAATATTTGTAGTACATCCCAGCAGTGTATATTAAAAATTCAAGCTAAGTTACTCCTTAAGATTTATATAGTATACTTATACACGTACATAAATATTTTTCAGACAAGGAGAGTTTCTTACAGCAACCCATCCCAATTTCAACTCCGGATTTCTATGAAGGAGGTTTGAGTGCTCGGCATCTTATTGAGTAGACATTCATTCATCACATCGATCACATCGACACCTGCTCATCTCACAACAGCATCCCTACTGTTGGTTTAAATCGCTCCTCAAACTCGATGTTTTAACATGTTTTTGTATTCTGGTGAAATAAACCGGCCACACTTGTGAGTGGCCCCAATAGCATCCCTACTGTTGACTTAAATCGGTCCTCGAACTCGATGTTTTTAACGTATTCTTGTATTCCATTGAATTAAACCAACGTTACTTGTCAGTGTCCACAACAGCATCCTTACTATTGGTTAATTTAAAATAACTTTAATATGCATTTCTGTACAAAAATATAGATCAGGAATATAGTTAAATATCTTATTCGCTGCCGACGTTAGTTGAATTCAGCACACCGTATACCTAACCATTTTATCCAACATCCCAGTGATTTCTCGTGGAAGTGCAGAAGTGCTCTCGGCTTCCAATAAAGCTAGTATCACGTCAACATATTACCCATTCCCTCCTTGACCTGCATTCGGGCGAGGATTGGTTTTGGATCACCGGTTCTTACAAATTGAGGATGTTTGCTGGTCCCAAGCATCATCTGTTGGTTCTCTGTGTAATTACAGCTAATCTGGCAATAACGGAGTATGCTCATGCTCGTGAAATGTTGCTTGTCATCGCGGTTGGGCACCTTTTTTACTTTGTACGAATTCAGGTCTTGCCTCTGCTTTACTTTGTGTACGTATGATATGGACTTCTCAACTTTGCGAGCCACATTATTAACAGAAAGATTGGGTTTTTCTCAATAATGGCTACCACCTTCTTGCCCATTTTTTGGGAACATTCTTTTAGATTTGTTCCACTTCCACTCTTCCAATCCACAGTCAAGCGATGGTCAAATGATTTGCTAACACAAAACACGGTACTTTTCGGTAGTCTTAGTTTCTGGGCAAGATCGCATACCGATAAGTTCGGATTTTGCTGCCGTTCGTACAAAATGTGCGCAAACGCTTGAGTCCACTTGAGTCGACGCCATTTGTCTGAATGTATGTAGACTTTAAACATGTTATACCACGATGTAAAGTGGAGAGTTTCAGCTGCCATACAAGTGAAACGTTTCAGTGAACTAATCTAATCTAATCTAATCTAATACAACCGCAGCCAGTACGAGAAAGCATCCTGGAAATAATTGGGTTAGATTACGCCCAATTATTTTTTTTGTCAATATTGATGCTTGCAGCATATCCGAGATATGATACAAGCGTCAAAGCGGCCAGGCCTACTGCGTTGCATTAACCGCAAAAGATGATTCTGTAAAATGGTTTGGATTCAAATGAATACATTTGAACCCCAAAACATTTTGTGAATCTACAGGGGATGAAGGATGCGTGGACATACCGTACCATACGCTCCGAGGTAAGAATTATAAAATAATATTGAAATAAATCCTAAAAATCCAAGAAATGGTAAAAATGGCTTGATAATAATATAAATGTAAAATCAATATGCAGTTTCATATGGAATAGTATATACAATTTACTGCAGGAATATTATAATGTAAAATGATAATAACAACTACACATGTCTACAGATTGTTTTTCTGCTGCAATTGTAGAAGGATTTGCGTATCCATTATGAACCTGAAAGTTTGTAAAATGTATCGTAGCCACGAGATATTTTTTTTTGAGACTCAGGAACTCTATGGATGATCTGAAATTATACATTATGTAACGGAACAGCACATCGACATTTTAGATATACTATATCTAAAATGTCGATGTGCTGTTCCGTTTCATTGCACCCCTATTATCATTTGTAGTCTATCTCATAGGTTCTGCAATGATTCTAATATATGATCATAATTAGATTTTTGAATAGTTAGTTAATAAATTATTTAATAATAATAATATGAGAAAGATAAGTAATTATTACAGAATTTTTATCTGCAACGTATTTGATCACCCTCTCATCGAAATACCTCAGCCGTTGGAACTACAATACTACTAACCATTAAGATCTAGAAATATTAGGTTATAGATGTTTGTAGATATTACATATATCTGACACCCACTGGTTGGTCACTGATCTAATTTAGTCTAATCCAATACAAACGCAGCAAGTAAAAGAAAGGGTTCTGGAAACAACTGGGCTAGATTATGTCCAATTATTTTTCTGTCTGCATCAACTGAAAAGAAGATTTCTTAGAACGAGCTGGAATCAAACGAATAAACCTGAACCTCAACGCAATCCACGAATCTACAGGTGAGGAAGGATGCATGGACACACCGGTTCACACGCTCTGTATCATTTCAAGTCAAATATCATAGAAATCTTACATATTTGTATGACCCCATTTACCTGAAATTGTACATAACAGAAATCTGCAAATACCTAAATTTTGAACAATATATATATAATGGTAGGATATCATTTGTGACGTACAGTAAAATAGTATGTTCCGTCAATCAAATATATTCTCGGACTTCGGTTATTCCACGCAAATGTAATGGTATCCCCTACGAATCCGCTTTTACAAATGATATGTTACTTCGAATACTATACGAATAAAACATGTGAATATTTTATTATGCAATGCTGAAAAATTAACAAAAATGAAGGTTATTGCTGAGATGAGACTCTAATTCTTGGCAGGTAGCTCCTATCTCCTTTCACAAGGTTTTGGTGAACAATCATCATTCAACTGAGCACGCTGAGCTAATAAGCTAATATAATATAATATAATATAATGTGAGGAGCAATGGAAGAATATACAATAGAAATTAGATAAATTGTTAACAGACAAAATAGTTCTCTACAAGCTATTATCGTGCTCGCCACGGTGGTAAGTATTCGCATAACCTGGGTAGTTTTCCTCGAAAAATTTCTCATTGAATCCAATAGTCAACGACCAACTTTTTCTGTGCACTACATAAAAGGATTTTCAAATGACGTTGACAACGGGTTGACAAAGTCACATAGTCTAACTAATTATTTTGTTCCAACCCAAAAAATAAAAATAAAAATCAAAAAAATACCTACCGGACAAAGCACTGTGCAAAGAGAATACTTCTTTATACTTGTTAACCCACCTGGAAACATGAGACTCCTGCCAAGTGTCTCTAGCATACGAATAATATATCCGGCTGGCGTGAAGTCTCCCGGCTAAGAGAAACTCGTCATCTCCAATGTCACCAAAGCAGTTGAACCAAAAAGAAAGCAAAGTTTTAAGGAAAGCGAAACGAAAGGATCAACCAAATTTTTGAAATAAAACAAGATGATTAAACAAGATGAACAACCTATAATGCTGGGTTACTAATATTTTGCAAGAGGAATATATTTTTAAATATTCCGCGGATCAAGGAGAAAAATAACGGCAATGCGTATCTATGGCAACGATAGAAACATTAACATGAAGTAATGGGAAAATAAATTCAATATAATGTTAAACATTTAACGAACGTTTACTTATCTTAATGACGTTTCGTTGGTCCTCATCCCGATTCGGAATTGTACGGAAATCCGCTCGTACAAATTCTACGAGCATCATGACTCCAATGCCAGGAAATATCCAACTCCAGTTTTGCTGAAAATATACTACAAGCCATGGCAGCACCACTTGCGGAAACAGTAGCACAATTCTTAATTTCTTCACGTTCACGTTTGCAAAAGCAAATGGCACCTAAGCAATACGCCCCACGACAACTCGAAAACAACGCGAAACGTAGATTTTATGAAATTATCACACCGGGATTTTCTGAAATTCTGAAATTCCACCCCCAACAGCAATCACCGCCGAAAAACTTTCCGAAACCAAATTCACTATTTTCGAAACCAAATTGGAACTACCGAAGCCGTATTCACAATTTTTCAAATTCACATATATCGATTTTCAACAAACAGAAAAAAAACGTGACAGCTCAAGCAAAACTCAACCGTCCGTGAGCAGCGCTTGCTGCGATCTCCAAGTGAAACGTTTCAGTGAACTGTGAAATAATTGAAAATCTACTCTGAAAGACATGTGTCCGAAATTGAACGTGGACAGGCTTTACTATACAGGGTGAGTGGGAATATCTGTTAGTGAAGTACATGGTGATAAAAATGAAAAGCTTGCATGCATTTTAACTTTCAATGTGTTTCCTTTTGGTATATCTTTAGCAATTGTCTTAATTTAGTTGTTTTTTTTTGTCTTAGTACAGTTCAAATCTTTCTATTTGCGTCTTAACTACCAGCCGCATGCTTTGTTGGAAAGCGTCACAGCTAGCACACTGGATATTTTGAGGATTGTTATACCATATTTTCCCCGAACGTTTTTTTTTTTAAGTATCCACGGTCAGTCCTTTGGTATTCTCCAATCTGTCCAGTAAGTAGCATAGACATCGAGAGAATTCAAACCAGGTGAAGAGGCAGGCCATTGTTTGTACGATATAAAATCTGGAAAATTGATTTCCACACAACCTGTGTAAGTTTCGTCTATGTAGAGAGACGGTGCAGAGTATTGTTGGAAACAGTATGGGGTATTCTTGTAGTGTTTCTTGGCGGAAGGAAGCAAATGGTTCAACAATACATTATCGATGAAATGTTTACTTTTCATTTTAACACCAGGTCCAATAAACAGCAAAGGAACCTTCGAAGTTTTAAAAATACCTCCCCAAACCATCACTCTTGAATAATTTTGGAAAATTTGAACAGCTAGTTTATCACGAAGCGTATCAGAAAGATGTGCTGCATACACTCGATCATTGCAGAAACATGTTTTTGTCCGAAAACAGAATTTCGTCCGAAACAGAATTTCAGCAACTTCCGATATCTTCGGCCTCCCAGTTTAGCTATGCGCTGTGGGCATTTTTGATCTTAGTTTGTTATCACCACCAATCCTTGAACGGAAAGTGCTGCGTAACATCTACAGATGGAAGACCGAACGTGGAGGAGGCGAATGAATCACGAATTGCACCAGTTGCTGGGAGAACCTCCCATCGTACACATCGCTAAAATCGGTCGACTACGATGGGCTGGGCATGCCGTAAGAATGTCAGACGACAGCCCTATGAAAATGGTTCTCGAAAATGAACATTATTACCCTTGGTGTTTTGAATCACTATTCCTGGTGACACTACCATTCTCAGGTTAAAATTATGACTGGCCTATTCTGACCCTGTCCTGTTGCCAAGACTTTCTTAAATCATGTGACTGTTAATGGACTTTATTGGAAACCATGTTAACATCTCCTACTTCTCCAGAGTTAGATTGAACTGGGTGTTTCTCTTCTGTTTGAATCTGCCCAAATCCATAGTTCGGAACAAATTTTCTTTCCCCCAGTTTACGCAGCGAGGAATCATCAACAATAAGGGCAAGTTCAACGTAATCACCCTTGACGTGAGAAGGTAAGATCCTCCACGCATCTGTCAAAAGATTTTCATTCTTCATTGCCACTCCGGGGAATGTAGGCGATCAACACGTTAGGGCGTGGGAATTAATCTTCGTCCACTACAACCTGGTAGCTTTTCCTTAACCCAAATAGCTGTGTGCTCTTCCTGACACGTGAGCACTATAGGGTGTCCCAGAAAGTCTAAACACGATTTTTGGATGCGGCACTGTTGCTTTCAGATTATGCTCAAACAGCTTATCATTACTGTGTATAATTTTTTACATTCCAATCTATAGCTCTGGGAGTCTCAAGTGCCGGTGCATTTACTTTTCATGAATCTGCGAAGCATTTCCCCAGAAAAGCGCAAACAGTCCGGCACAAGTGGTGCACGTTTCCCACATTTCGCTGAGTCAGTTGGCGACAATGGAAGGTCGGAGCAGTTTGTTACACAATTCGGACGTATGGTGAGGACAAGAAACAATCTGGACGTAAGCCGGGCCTTGTGGAACGGAAAATCACGCAAGCAGTCGCCCGTAAAAAGGGTACTTCCATTCGAGATTTGGCCAAAACGCTAGAGGCTTCGCAGAGTAACCTCGATCGAACAAGACACTAAATGGACTACGGGCTTTCAATAAGCAGAAGAAGCCAAAACTAAGCAAAAAAAAACCGAAATTTGTCAAACGCTTTAACGTTTGCATTTAAAAAAAAGACCTTTTTTTTGGAAGGTGATAAAAAAAGCTAAGACAGATAATTGCTATTGATAAACTTCCCATGGAAGGTAATTATTTAAGCTTACTTGCAAACAAATTCTACGTCCTTCAGGCAGTTAACCAGAACATTCGCAATGGCGTACAAAAACATGCGTGTAGTCATGCTTTTCAGTTCTTTCTTCGTTTTATTTATCAATTCCTCCTCAGTTTCCGTGAAAAAATTGCTGGAGTAGATCTCACGCTTCAGGTTGGCCCAGAAATTATCGATAGGACGCAGCTTGGGGACGTTGGGCGGGTTCGCCGTCTAGGGTATCACATCGATATTGAGCCGCTCCATCTCCTCCAACGATCGCCAGATCCGGCCAGAACACCGCGTCTTCACCCTTATGGTGTTTTTTGATGAACGACGCAACTTCCGGCAGGCATTTCGAACTATAAATTTCCCCGTTCACGGCCAGTCCAAAGCGAAAGAAGAGCGGCTATGACATCCCCTTTTCGCTGATTGTCAGCCACAGCAGCACCTTCTTGGGGAACTTGGAGTGTGAAATGAACTTTACCTCGGATCTCACTTTCTTCGTGGGAGAAGTAAAATACGAAGTGCCCTGCCAGTCGTTGCCATCCAGGGTGGCTAGGTCTCGCCGTCCATCACCACTGCCACGTCGCGGTGGCACTTTTCCCTCGGCTTCCTCCCTAGCAGCTTCTTGCTGTTCAAGGTTGTCGACCGTCCGGAACCGGGCTTTCCTACGATGCTCTGATTATTGTTTAATAGTGCCAAGATGCTGTAGATGCCGGAACGGGCATATCCGGCGTCCGCAAAGTGCCACACGATGTCCGTTTTCAACGCGGCGGGGTGCCGTTCTTTGAACGCGCACACTTCTGAACGGAGTTGCTTCACTGTTGTTTCCATCACGGTTAGAGTTCGGCTGACAGAGCTGTCAAATTTTGTCTGCTGACTCATGGGTTACTATAATTGCTGCTTCATGGGAAGTTTCGTCAGTGCGGGTGAACCTATGAAAAATCGGCAATTTTTTGTCAATTTTTTTTAATGCAAACGTTATACGGTCCCTCTCGGTCTTTGGCTCTCTGACCGAAGCATTGAGATTCCGCTTAAGTGCTTACACGACACGCTAGTGATCCTGATCACTAATAGAAGAACCATCCTTTCATTGGATGCTCAGAGTTTCTAAGTAACATTTAATCACACGACTCATAGTTGACTGCAGGATTTCAAATTGTTTTCCGTGTCCCGATAAGAGAGCCAAGGATTTCCCAGGTGCTTGGGCAAAATCTATTCGCAACGTTGCTTTTCGGGTGGAACATTTTTATTTATAAATTTTGAAAAACTGGTAGCGATATAAAAACACTCCTAACTACTTCTACCCAAAATTTTAAGAGAAAATACCCAATGGGTACTTTTCTACAGCATTTGTATGCCCTATGTTCGTGCCACTAATCAAATGTTGTCCTGGAGTGGTAGAAAGTAAACGGGGTCACTTTCATATCCAAGGATATGGGCCCCTTTCCCTCTAAAAAAGTTACAGCAAAATAACTGATTTTTATAGGGACAACCTAAGCTACGAAGGCAAAAAAGGCTGTTATTCGGTCATATCAAAAGGTACAAAAAAATTATACAATCAAAGTTGCTTGAAATTATTTAATCTACATTTTTTCCCAAGAGTGTATGCCTTTATTTCTGCAAATAAAAAAGTTAGGTTTTCGATTTCTTTAAAAATAACCACCACCCTAGGTTGGATTCTCAAATAAGCGCCTTGTTATTAGAAACAAGTTTGAAGCTCCAGTTGCTCCAAATCTACAAACTTCGGATGAAAATATATCTTTCCAGCTACATTCGCATTCTGAACCAATGAGCATTGTAGTCTTCTAGACAGATTGATTGATTTGATTCAACTGACTAGCATCACAGCATCACAAGTTGCGCCTGCTTTTCGGTGAACGAAAATTCAAACACAACTGTGCTTCCAACACAACAACTCCTTGAAAATAATAAACTCTGAACATAAGAAATGAAAAAGAAATTGCTGGCGGCGCCGGAACAAAAATAAACCAGACGAACGCCAAAATTAGAAAATGAACTAAATGTACTGATTCAATCACAATTCACTGTCAATTTAACTCAGTTGCATGTTATTTGATTACAAATTTGATTACAAACATTGAGCACTCCAACCATGTTCCCCTACATTGCAATCGATAAGATACAATCGGAATAAATTCAAATTTCACCTCTTCTATTCATTCAAAGGATTGACAGTACCATCTGTTACTTACAGATGATAAGCGTTTCTATTGAATCTTGACGGCATTTTTTTTTAACAATTCGGAAGTCACTGCATCAGCAGTTTGGCAGTTTCAAAGTCAAATACAAACCTTTCCTCAAGATGAGCATAGGGTTCATCACATTTTGTAGCTGCTTGATGTAAGAACACTACATTTCTACATTTAATTAAAAACCTCTAATAATGTCCAACTTTCAGAGCCACAGCAGTAGTGAACGGCCAAAGGGAATTTCCACCGGATTTTAAATTCGGTGTGGGAACTGCTGCCTACCAAGTCGAGGGAGGATGGGATGCCGATGGTAAGGGTGAGTCTATTTGGGATCATTTGACGCACAAATATCCGGAAAAGATTGCTGATAGGACCAATGGCGATATTGCCTGTGACAGTTACAATAATGTAAGTACTGTGGAAAATTCCAAACGAAACGATGAACTCAATCATTTCTATCCAAAAGTGGCGCAGGGATGTCGAGATGAACCACGAACTTGGTGTCAGCATGTATCGGTTCTCGATGGCATGGAGCCGGATCATGCCAACTGGAATGAGCAACGAAATTAACCAAGCTGGAATCGATTACTACAATAACCTCATCGATGAGCTGCTCAAGTATAATATCGAGCCAATGGTAACCTTGTATCACTGGGATCTACCACAGCGATTGCAGGAGATTGGAGGCTGGACGAATCCAGCTATGGTTCATCATTTTAGGGAGTACGCCAAAACTGCCTTTGAGAACTTTGGAGACCGTGTCAAATGGTGGATCACATTCAACAAACCCATTATGACATGTTTGCTCTCCTATGAATATGATTTCATGGCCACAGGCTATGCTTTCCCTGGCATTTCATGCTACATGTGCACTCACAATCTTCTATTGTCACACTCAGAGGCCGTAGATCTGTACAGGACACGATTCCTACATAATCAAAAAGGTACAAGGCTCTGTTTTCGTTATTCCGACTTCTAAACAACTTCCACTTTATATGAAGGAATGATTGGCATTTCACTCGACACCGCATGGGCTGAACCTGAAAGCGATTCTTCCGACGACCTCGAAGCATCCGACCTTCTGTTACAGTTCAATGTTACTTGCTCAATCTAATTGAAAACCAACAATTCTAACCTCTTTTATACTTCCACAGCTCGGTTGGTTCGCTCATCCAATCTTCTCCAAGAAAGGCAACTACCCACAGGTGATGATCGATCGAATCGATAATCTCAGCAAACAGCAAGGATTCTCCAGTTCTCGGCTACCAAAGTTCACCGAACAGCAAATAATCAAACTGAGGGGATCGTCAGATTTCTTCGGCATCAATGCCTTCAGCACATTGATTGTTCGCAAAATGACAAAGAGAACTCGGCCAACCATCGTGTTCCATCGTTCGACCATGACCGCAATACTGTCTCATATCAGGACCCATCTTGGCCGTCTACTGCATCAAGTTGGATAAAAGTTCATCCCAGAGGGTTGTATCATCTGCTGCGGTGGATCAGCAAACAGTACGACAACCCACCAATCTACGTGACGGAGAACGGGGTCAGTGATCTTGGTGGAACCAGAGATGTGGCTCGTGTTAAATTCCACAATGATTACCTGAATGCTGTGCTGGATGCCATGGAAGATGGCTCGGATGTGAGGGGTTACATGGCATGGAGTTTGATGGATAACTTCGAGTGGCGAGCTGGACTGGCGGAACGATTCGGTTTGTACTATGTGGATTATGAGGATCCTGCGAGAACTAGAACTGCCAAGAGCTCGGCCTTGGCTTATGCCAATATTATCAAGACGAGAAAAATTGATCCTGATTTTATGCCGGAACCAGAGGTTTATATCCCTGGGCCAGACAATGATGACATGGCAGGGGTGAGGAGATGAAAAGCTTCAGGTGTGGGTCCATTAATCAAGTTGTTGTGTAATTTATAAAACTGATAGTAAAATAAATGGATGAATGAATTTAACGATCGCAGAACATCAGCAGTAAGATATTTTAGGGAAATATCTACCTCAATCATTAGCACTGAGATTTTTTAAGCAAGAGCTACCTCGTGGTGGTATAATTAATTCGATATTGCTGCAGTAGGTAGCGCTAGATGGCATGCTCAATGTTTGTATAGAAAATTACTGTCTTGAGAAAAATTGGTCAGTAGGTCAAGGCTTTTTGGTTGCCCAGACAACCACAAGTCGTATAACAGTGTTGAAATACTATCGTATATTCCAATATTTTTAGTCAAAATCGCAATTACTTGTGGCATTTATCGTATTATGTTTAAGTTTAATCGTAAAGAATGCAAATTTTCGACTTCTATGCGATGTGTCATTTATTCGTCGTACTGCGTCACAAACTGAATCGGATAAACATCGCTAACCTTTTTAAATCGAATTTGTTATTACATATTCAATCGCATATGATAACAAATAAACTCGTTTAAGGAAACAATGAAATCTGCACGTACATGGCCTCCACTTTTGCACGTATAAGCCATATTTTTGCATTCTATACGATTTGTTTATTTACATATATGTTTGTATATCATAAAAACAACTTTCAATATACGTGCATTTTGGTTGTCTGGGTGGTTTATAGTGTAGAAATGTGTCAAAAACAGATTATCGTTTCAGTAAAACCCCGAATTCATCGACTAGAGGCAATCGATAAATTCGATTTTCAACGGAAACCATTATAGCTAGCAAAGAATGCATGTGTTAATTTAACATAAATACAACTTAGTTATACATTGCGCTAGAGACGATATTCGTTGCTTGCATTCGATAAAATCGACAAGCCAAACGCTAAGCAGTAGGCCTCGCCATGTAACGATTCATCGGTCTTAGATTCGTGACATCGCTTCCGATTTAATGCTCAGAAAACAAGGGAAAGCGGGGAAGGCGAGGAAGAAAGCGAGTGGCCCAAACACAATGATAACGGCAACGAAAAACGGCAAAGACCGATCTGAGTATGACTGCTTGTCGGAAAGAAAACAGGCTAGATCCAAGCCGATTCTAATTGGACATATCGAAGTCGTTTGTAGCAACTGTCAAAATTGCTGTTTTCCGTTCCGTTTCCGTTATCATTATGTTTGGGCCATAAAGAGTAGCTACAAGCAATTACACGGCCATCCATTTTACTCAGTTTTGAGTTGTTTTTGACTCATTTTCGCCTAAAGTGGAGTCACTCATATATGACATCGATTTATATCAGTTGGATGTTTTGGATTTGCCGATTTGTCCAACCCTGTTACATTTACTCATATTTGAGTGACTCCAATTTTGACAAAAATGAGCCAAAAACGACTTAAAATTGAATTTAAATTTTTGGCCATGCAGATAGAAAGGGTTGTTGTAGCTATCATTCGTTCTTTCTGCTACTGTTCCGAAGTAGGGGAGAACAGTATAATGCTCTAGTGGGGTGGATTGACCCACTCATTAAATATGCTCAAAACTTCAAAACTATAGCTCTAATGAAATGATACGTTTTCAATTTTTACATAAAACAACATAACTCATAATTTTGTAGTACAATAACGCACTAAATACACCAAAATATGATGCACATAACAAAACCTTAAGACAGTATAAAAACTTCACCATAATTCCACGTATTTTCAGAATATTTAGACAAAACTATGCAAAACTAAAACTAGGATAGAACGCACTGTGGCGTTATAAAAGACTACACGCTTAGAAAATAGTACTCAGTTGAAAAGTTATGTGTGAGAAGCCAACGCTGGGTATGATCATGTTAAACTACCGTTGGGTAAAAATAATTTACTTTCGCTAAAATTCTACTTAAAAGTAAGTAATTCGAAGCCAATGATAACCCAAAAATTATACCCAACGTGGAATTCCCACACTTAACTTCTCCAATGGGTACTTTTTTCTAAGCGTGTATACTATGGAGAATTGGCAACATATCTCAAGGTTTTGCTATCTCTGTTCTATATCCATTGGCTGCTTGACTTCCAAACAGAGCTAATAAGATGTGGCAATATGTTGCAACCTCCTCACTTTACAACATAAATTGAGTAACTTTTTATAGCCGTGATCTTACCTTTTGCAAAAGGTGCATGCTATCGCAATATTGTGATGCATCATATCCCAGTGTTGCGGTGCGTACTTCTCCAATTTTGGGGTGCATATTAAGCAATGCAACAGGCGTTTTACCCCGATGTCGTCTTGGGATCAAATTGGAAAAGGTTTAAAAAATATGAAAAATCACCGTTCGGAATTATAATCACATTTGATCTTTAACGAACATATCGTAATGCATCATACTCAACAACTTTGTCCTAAATTACCGATTCAATTCCGTTGCTTAAACGGTTCGTTTTGTACCATCCTCCCCTACTGACGTACTCGTGTCACTGGGATTGAAAAAATGGAGGATTCCGTCGAACAGGACAGATAGTAGTTCAGATTTGGCTCACTACGCAGCGCTATTGTACAAGCTGTATCTCGAGATCCTGGCCATCTAGGGAAATGCCGTCTTCAACAAAGTTGTACAGTTGGTCATTAGTCGATGTCTGGAGCCTTTTTTTGATCCAAGATGGTGGCTTGCGGTTCTATAAGAACTAGAGATTACTGTGAAAACCCCTGCAAAATGGATATGCTTGTATCAAGAATGGCGTACAAAGGCAAAAAATCGATTTTTGACGCCATTTTCAAATCCAAGATGGCGGATTCTGTTGCGTGAATAGTGAGAAATACTGTCAAAATGCCTGCAGTATGGATATTTTTGGATCGCAGGTGGCGGAATACAAGCTACGCAAAGAGTGGAAAATAATACGCGCATTGAAAATAAGCGACTACTTTCGGATGGATGGTAAAAAAGAACGGAAAGAGATAATTTAAAAACCAAATTAAATTTTATTCATCAAGTAAGCGCCCACTTCGAGTAGTGGGCCAATACACCACGTCGTCATCCTGGTGTTATGTTTTAATGGAGGCGGCAACTTCTGGAGGGCACTTCGTACTGTAGATCTCG
Organism: Aedes japonicus; assembly: GCA_034211315.2. Taxonomy (NCBI): domain Eukaryota; kingdom Metazoa; phylum Arthropoda; class Insecta; order Diptera; family Culicidae; genus Aedes; species Aedes japonicus. The sequence goes on from JASCZW010000755.1 coordinate 130,594, forward strand.
CCAATCACTGCCAGCACCGACAAAAAGAAGAGGGGACGTGACATCCCCTTTTCACTGATTGTGAGCCACAGCAACCCCTTTTGGGAACTTCGTGTGCGCTTCTTCACATCGCTGCTAGTTTTTTTTTTCGTCAGGGACGTGTAGTAGCTTTGACCTTACCAGTCGTGTCCGTACAATTTGAGGTACGTCTCGTCGTCCATAACGACCACCATGTTCCACTTCGCAAGGAAGATCTTTTTGAACAGAATCTTCAGCTGTTGTTTATAGGTTTCCACTTGGTTCTCCGACACGGCTGGCTTGGACTGACGCTTCCGCATGCACATATCCATTTTGACCAAAGACTTCTCGATCGTATGGCTGGCTGAACCGACCTCCCGGCCCACTGCACGGAAAGAAGCGGCCATCCTGCCGTTTCGTCTTTGAGCTTCTGTTGATTCCTCCGATTGCTTAAAACGGTCAGACGGCCGGGACAAGGCTTCCGCTCGATGGACTGAAGAAGTGTCAGAAACTTGTAGATGTGTCCACGGTCGTATCTGGCCGACACGAAGTGGGCTCTCTGCATCGTCTGTCATGCACGGAGGCATGTTCTTAGGAGGTCGGTGATCGATTCCGTCCACCAATACACCGGCGACCTTCCATTTCTAGGTTTGACCTTCCTAGGCATGGTCACATCGCACGTGTAAGTGCCATAACGAGTCGGTCACCACAAGGTTCGTGGGTCTCGAGTAAGATTTGTTCCCTCTCAAACGCCTCTTTGAAAATCTGTACACCAAAATAGGATGTCCTCCATGTGTGGGCTAATGAAGTGCTGTCTTGTATTGCGGACGATACAATAACGAACCACTAAGTCACCCATCATTCACCCTCCAATTATTTAGCAGCGAAGGACTGCAGAATGCTTCATCGATTATCGTTTACGCTCCGTTTCTATGGTAGGTACTATTGGCCCCGGGGAAAGGCAGCTCCCCCACTCGAGCGCCCAAGTGTTGAAGTCCTCCGCTAATACCAACGGATTTAGGCCAGTTAGTTCAGTTGTTATACGATCAACCATGATAGAAAACTGTTTAATCGACCATCTTGGCGGCGCGTAACAACTGCATAAGAACACTCCATTCGCTTTGGCTACAAAGCCAACATTTGTGGTAGACACAACATCCTGAACCCGGTTACTAGCCTGTCGTCCATAATGCCACTCAATTGCCGTTGCCGGCAAGGATGCGGTATAGGTCGAATATAATGGCGATAACCAATACCAATTCGCGAGCTGTCAGACACAGCACCTGCTGGGCGGCCTAACAATGGCTCAAGTTAAGTTGGGTTACCGGCACTACGCTTGGCTTTTTGGTATACCCTTAGAGATTGGGCACTTGTGCCCCTTATGATGTGGTTTTTCGTCTGGTTTCAGGAGCTTTCAGGCTTGTGCTGCCACACCTTCTGCACCCCATTGCTGTGGTCTGGATCTTTACAGTCCCAGGACATGTGCCCGCTCTCTAGGCATCTGAAATATACCTTCGGTGGATGGTGCAGGCTGAGTCGGCATGTACACCATCCCACTTTCACCTTTGCCACTTTTAAAGCCATGTTAACATCGGCGGCCGCTACCCGCATTGCGGCCACCTGGGTCCCTTTCGGAGCCGAATGGCTGCGTCGGTGACCTGAACCGTACACTGTTGGTTAAGTGCAGTAGAGATCTCTTCAGCCTCAGTGATCTCATTACGGTTCCTGCACTGGATCATCCCTTGCGAAAACGGCGTATACTCTACACATTGGCTTCTAGACCAGCCAGTTTGGCGTCTCCGCACATTGCTTTTAAGACCTCGGAGTATATTGACGCTTTGGTCATAACGACGATTGCCTCACCGTGGTTCTCCTTACGGGGCACCTCTCGCTTGTCTATATCTTTCTTGGATCTACCTTCATTTTGCTTCCGGATATTTTACCACGGACTCTCCCATCGCCTGGCCCTCTTCTATCTCTCGGGTTGTTCGCGTCAGTGCTTTTGGGAGGTCCTGCCATTCGGCCCCCCTTGGCACTTGAAACATCTCTGTCCTTGAAGCTGGACTCCGACTCTACCGCCACGATCACGAAGGTCCTCTGTTCGACGGAGACATAGCCACTATCCACCATTCTTTGGAGCACATCCGGTGCTTTTCAGCCGGGGACTCTCTCGCCCACTTAGAGGTCCCTGCTCTCATGATAGAGAGAGTGGGGTCTTCCACAAAGATGCCACATCCATCTGCGTGTTCTTGCCTTACACTTACAGCTAGTTTATTATATTTTCATTATAGTTTTATGAAAGCCACTTGAAATCGATTTGGTTTTATTATAACATGACGATAAAGTTGTGAAAGTTGAAAGTATGTCCAAGCAGATTTTGCGGAAGTGATTTTTGAATTACAGAAAATATTAGAAAGCTTGAAAATTTCAACAATGAACTATTTTAAAAGTAAGTGCGACTTTAAAACAAAGCCACTGAATTTCCCACAAATAAGTTAAAAGAGATTATTTTGTACAGTATTGCTATTTTTTTTATTAATGGCGCTTTACACCGGAAGTGTTCATTCGTGTCTCCTGAAACATTTTATTTCGTAAATCTATTTCATGAACAATATTTCCCGTGATTCTTCTCCCACTCCATTTCGTCCTTCTCAACTTTTATTTTTCACTACTTCTCTACTTCTCCTTCTATTGCTCCGTAGGTTTGCTTCAACTTTTCTTGCTTTTTGCGATTATTCTACTTCTTTTATCACTGTTTTATTCTTTTTCTTTGGCTTTTCTCCTGCCACTTTTCTTTTTTGCTAATCTTCTTTAATTTTTTTCTTTCTGTTTTTCTACGTCTTCAACCGCTTGTACTTCTGCTCTTCTGATTGTCTTCTTCGACTTCTATTCGTCCACTTTGTCCACTTCGCCTTTTTTCTTCGTCGATTGTGTAACGTTTCTTTCATTCACGTTGTTTTCTTCTATTTCACTTTTTTTTATATTGCGTTTTTCCACTGCTTTGCTTCTTTGATTGTGCCTCCTTCAATTCCTCTGCTTTTAATTTTTTCCTCCATCCGCTTCGGTGTTTTTTTTTCCGCTGATTCCGTTACGCTTCTCTTCTTTGGCTCTTCTTCTTCTATTGCTCCGTTGGTTTTCTTAATTCTTTTCTGCTTCTTGCGATCATTCGACTTTTCTTATCTCTGTTTTTTTATTCTTCTCTTCAGACTTTTCCCCTTCCACTTTACTTCTTCTGCTAATCTTCTTCCATTTTTTTCATCTGTTTCTCTACGTCTTCAACTTATTGTGCCTCTGCTCTTTCGGTTCTCTTTTTCGACTTCTATTCGTCCACTTTGTCCGTTTCGCTATTCTTCTTCGATTGTGTTTAGTTTTTCTCATTCACGTTACTTACCAATCAGACTAAGGCCAGCGTGGTCTCTGCTGTACACAGAAGTTCTTTCCATTGTAATCGGTCCATGGCTGTACCTCGCCAGCCTCGCTGTCTGCGGAAGGTCCGCAGGTTGCCTTCTACTTGATCGATCCACCTTGCTCGTTGCGCGCCTCTTTTTCTTGTACCTGTCGGTTCGTTTTCGAGAACCATTTTCACAGGGCTGTCGTCCGACATTCTTACGACATGCCTGGCCCATCGTAGTCGACCGATTTTTGCGATGTGTACGATACACGTTCCGTCTTCCATCTGCACTCCACCGTAGATGGTACGCAGCACCTTCCGTTCCAAGATTCCGAAGACGCGTTGATCCTCCACTAGCAATGTCCATGTTTCGTGGCCGTAGAGAACTATTGGTCTAATTAATGTCTTGTAGATGGTCAACTGTGTGGTTCGGCGAACTTTGTTCGATCTAAGCGTCTTTCGGAGTCCAAAGCTGCTGGTGTCGTTAACGGCGGTCACAAATGAGCCCAGATACACGACTTCGTCTACTACCTCGATTTCATCACCGTCGTTCTGAACTCGTGCTAGGACATTGTCTAACATTGTCTTCTCGTGAGCCTCTTCCCTTCTCATTCACGTTATCTTCTTCTATTTCACATTTTTATTTTGCTTCGTTCCACTGCTTTGCTTCTTCGTTTGCGCCTCCTTCAACTTCCTTTGCTTTTCATTTTTTCCTCCATTAGCTTTGGTTTTTTTCTTCTTCCGTTAGGCTTCTCCTCTTTGGCTACTGCAATGGCTGCGGCTGCTATTTCCGAACTGTTCCTCGTAAATTTGTATTCTTCCGTACTTGTTTTCATCATTACTTTTTCTTTCGTTACTTTTCTCCATTTTTTCTTCATTAACTTCTGTTTTTCCATCTGGTTTAGCATCGGACACGGTTCACCTTTTTTATCGTTTTTTTCTTCGGCTTTTTCCATTTTCTAGCATTTGTGTTATTTGCTCCTCTGTATTTCCCAGGGCGTCCCGTAGGCTGGTCCCGATGTCGTTTTGCTGCCTTTCGGTTACAAATTTCCGGCATTTGAGAATTAAATGCCGGACATCCATCACCGTGCCACAACATTCAAAATTGGGTGGCGGCTCCTTTTTCAACAGAAATGTGTGTGCTAGACGCGTGTGTACAATCCTTGAACGTGTAAGAACATGCGGGTCAGCCGTGTTCTCGCGTTCCAGCCAACTGCATTTATACTCCATTACTTCCCTCAACTTTGACTCCATACACGCTTTTTCTAAACAACCCAAATTTGAGTACGACGGACTCAAATTCGTCGAAAGTATGGCTACCCAAAAGTGAACAAAGATGGTTAGAAGTAACACGTTGACAATTAGTAAACATCGATCGGATTCAAGCCAATATTGACTGTTTGTCATCTTATCACTACAAACTATCTTTACTCACTTTTGGGTAGCCATACTTCCGACGAATTTGAGTTCATTGTTCTCAGATTTGGATTGTTTAGAAATAGCGTGTGGACTCATACCACTGGTTATCCCAACGATCATTGCATATTCTCCTGAAATTGGTACATCGATTGACTGTTCCCTCCTGGCTTCATTGGCTATTCGATCGGCTTCGGAATTGCCACTGATTCCGGCGTGCCCAGGAATCCAGCAAAATCGAATAGGTTTGTTGCACGCTATTTCTTCCACTTGGATCCACGGGTGTCGAGATTTTCCGACCTCCAATGCCAGTAGGCACCTAGCAGAGTCCGATTGGAAAACCAACTCGTTATTCTGATTCGGGATCGCAACAGCCATCTTTATGGCATATGCCTCCGCAGAGAAGACGCTGCATGCTTTTGGAAGACTGTCGATGCCAGCAATTCCTCCGCTGGAGAATGCGGCCCCTACCGCATCGTCACCCTTAGAACCATCGGTAAAGACGACAGTCGATCGATGGAAACGGGTGTTCAGCAAATGTTGCACGAATGGCGGACTTTCTCCGGAGGGTGACCGGTTTCTTTACGTCCTACACAATCGTAGGTTTTCGTGCGTGGCTTGAGAGTGTCGGGCTGGTCGCGAAACCTCCGGAGACATACCAAATAATTGAATTGTATTGAGGAGCAAGAGTCTGCAAAGTTGCTGGCCCTTCTCGGTTTACAAAGCCTATACCGTAGGTCAGCTTTACGGTTACTATGGCCGATCCCACCTGCAGCAACGATGTCCGATTGCCACGTGGATCTAGTCTCTTCTGGTGGTTCCTGTCCGGACTGCGAATGCGTGAATGTAGCACAAATCTTGTAAGCTAGTGCGAAACAGTATCGAAGTACTGGGTATAATCGAAACGCGGGTCGAATACGGTGGTGAAAAAGCTACTTTGCCATTGTACGTTGTGGACTCCGAAAAACACCCACTTCTCGGGCGCGAGTGGTTAAACGCGATTTCGGACGACTGAAACACCGTGTTCCACAATCGCGTCGCGGTGAATGCGATTACGAATGCTGCTCCTTCTTGTGCTGCTGCTCTCAAACAGATACTGGGGAAAATTCCGAAAGTAGTCGATAGTTTCTTCGGAAGATCTGTAGTGTTCAAGCCAGCCTACCTTTGAAGAAGAATACCAAGCCGGTGTTTCTGAAGGCGAGAAAGATTCCGTTTAATCTGCAGAAAACGGCAGAGGATGAATTGGACAAGCTTGTAGCAGAAGGTGTGCTGACGAAAGTGAACCAGAGCAACTGAGCTACGCCGATCGTTCCAGTGAAGAAGTCCCAAGGCCATGTGAGAATTTGCGGGGACTATAAACAAACGGTCAATCCAAATCTGCTTGTGGACCGCCATCCACTACCTACGGTGGATGAACTTATCGCATCGTTAGCCGGAGGACATAAATTTTCGAAAATTGTCCTCGTACAGGCATATTTGCAGTTAAAAGTGGCCCAAGAGGACAGGGAAATACTTACTTTGAGTACGCACCGTGGCTTGTATCGTCCAAACCGGCTCATGTACGGCGTCACGTCAGCACCAGCAATTTGGCAGCGTCAGATAGAAGTGATTATACAGGGAATCGAGGTAGTCATGAACTGCATCTTCAGCAATTAGAAGAGGTTCTCCGGAGGCTAGACCCACATGGTATTCGGGTAAATAAAGAGAAGTGCGTGTTCTTAGCGGAGCAGATCGACTACTGTGGATATGTCATCAACAAGAAGGGTATCCAAAAGATGCAGGAGAAGGTTACAGCGATTCAGGATATGCGTCAGCCCAAGAACAAGGATGAAGTCCGATCGTTCGTTGGCCTGATAAACCTGCTCCGGAAAATTCTTTGAGAATCTCAGTACGGTTCTTTATCCTTTGAATAACCTTCTGAAAAATGATGTGCCGTTCAAGTTGACGAAGCAGTGTGAAGTGTCATTCAGAACCGTGAAGAAGCAAAGGCAGTCGAACAGTTGTCTTGTTCATTATTCACCGGAACTATCGTTGCTGCTTGCGGCAGATGCGTCACTCTATGGTGTTGGAGCGTTGCTAAGTAACCTAATGCCGGATGGAACGGAGCGTCCGATACAGTTTGCTTCCCAAGCGCTCAACCGAGTTCAACAAAAGTACATGCCAGAGGACAAGGAAGCATATGCCATAATTTTCGGCGTCAAGAAGTTTTTCAAGTTCTTGTACGGCCGAAAATTCACGCTTATCACTGACAACCAAGCAATATCCAAAATCTTTGGAGAACACAAGGGGCAACATACCTGCAATCGTTCGACTATGAAATCCGTTTCAGGAAGTCTTTCGACCATGCTAACGGGGATGCCATGTCTCGAATCCACCTGACTGAAGCGGATCCGGACAATTTGATGGAGGAAGCCGACGTCATCGAATTGAACCAGATTGAAACATTGCCACTGATTGCTGCAGAACTTGCCCAGGCCACAGCTGAAGATAAGTCGGTGCGGAATCTCATCCAAGGAACAAATACGGACAATCAGTGGAGGCCAAGGAACGTTTTGAAGGGGAGCAAACCGAGTGAACGCTCCAGAAAAGTTGATTGCTGCGCAGTATACGGGTCTATGTTCCGCCTGTGTTAAGACGAAAAGTGGTGGATGAATTACTTTCTACCCATTTCGGTATTACGCGTACAAAGTCCTTAACCAGAGCCTACTGCTGGTGGGTAGGAATGGATCACGATATTGAGGAGATGGTTTCCAACTGTACCGAGTGCCAATCGGTCAGACCTGATCCTGTGAAAACCAGAATGCATTGTTGGGAGACGCCGACGTCACCGTTCCAGAGAGTCCATGTGGATTTTGCTGGACCTTATCAAGATATCTACTTCTTCATCCAAAATGGGAGCTCCGTATCATCCATCGACGAACGGGCCAGCAGAGTGCTACATGCAGACATTTAAATAAAAGCTAAAAGCTCTGAAGTGTCCGAAATCCGATTTCAACATACAGATGTCGAACATTCTGCTGACTTACCGGAGTATGCTGCATCCTTCAACGGGTAAATCACCGTCTATGCTAATTTTTGGCCGTCAAATCCGGTCGAGAGCCGATCTCATGCTGCCGACGAACGAACCGAAGTCTACGAATGATATTGCAGTGCGATTGTTCAAGGACGGAGATCGCGTTAGTGTACGAGGCATTCTTTCGCGAGACAAGTGGAAGTTCGGGAAGATCGTCGAGAAAGCTGGTAAACTACGATACCTGGATCGCCTGGATGACGGAAGAGTTTGGGAACACCACATCGACCACATCACTGGAGTAGGTGCGCATTTGCGTAAAGAATTGATGAGCACTCCTAGGGAGAAGGTGAATACTGAACGTATGATCACTACGGTTCCTGTTTCTGCTTCGGTGGCAACTGCTATCGAGCCTGCTGGTGAAGTAACTATAGGTAACTATAGTAACTATAGCGTGTCCGATAGCGTGCGCTCAACCTGCTGCATCATCAACGGAGCTTATTGTCGAGCCGCCTTTGGATTCTTCGGCGATCAGGACGCCACAATAGGTTGCCTCCACAGCCTCTTAGATGTTCAAACCGGGTGATTAAACCTCCCCAAAGACTAAATTTGTAATTGTAATGTCCATTTTCTCAAAAAAGAGGGAGAGTTGTTATACCTATGCTTTATTTACCGTGCACCAAACACACTACACCAGCTTTGTAATATACCTTACCACATACACCTGACAAGACAAACACTTTGCTACACTGTTAAGATTGGCCGCTCCGTTTGCGAGCATGTGCTCACTAGTGTTCTTCTGATTAATAAAATAAAGTGAATAAAATTAACTGTAGCTGTTGTGTTAATTTACTCGGCCAGTCACAACATATTGCTTTTCGCACTTGCTCTTCTTTCGACGCCATCTTCGATCGAAAAGCTTGAAGTATCACCAGAAATAGATTTTACACAATGAACAGACATACGTTCATCAGTCTACGAAATATTTCACGCGTTGATGAAGTATTTCCAGAGATATACGAATTTAGGAGTGTCCAGGTTTTGTCGCGGACTGATTTGTATGATGAAATAAGAAATTTTTAATCTTGATACAAAAAAAATTGGCATACCATTAGAGCTTCAAAAACCATAAACATGCTTCACTCCTGATCGAATAAATTCAATTATGATCTCAAACAGCTTCAACCTACGAATAGAAAGATAAGGTAAAATATAATCTTTCCAACAACGACTTTTGCTGAAATCTAAATACCTGGACTGATTTGATACTAACAATCCAATGCGTATCTCAGACAAACCATTATATGGTCTATCAAGAGTTAGATAACTTCGTCTGTGACAATAGGCGCTCGCGAGATTGATTTTCTATAGCCAGTAGCATTACGACGGCACTTGTCAGAGGACCGGATTTTAGCTATGAAGTGCTTTCTATTAGTCTGTTTGCTCCTGACCTTTGGGTATGTGGTAAATTTAAATTGTTTCAAGTGAATTGTAATAACATTAAATAGTTTCCCATTCTAGTCTTACAAACGCCCAGCGAAAGTTTCCTGATGATTTTCTGTTCGGTGTAGGCACTTCTGCATATCAGATTGAGGGAGCATGGGACGAAGATGGCAAGGGCGAATCTATCTGGGACCACCTGGTTCATAACCATCCGGAGAAGATAACCGATCGTTCGAATGGTGATGTGGCTTGCAACAGTTATCATCTGGTAAGTGGAAGTAGGATGGACTCGAGTTAAAAAGTACTAAAATATTGAATTACTCAGTGGCGCCGCGATGTGGAAATGCTGAAAGACCTGGGAGTTGACATTTACCGCTTTTCGATAGCATGGACACGTATCATGCCCACCGGAATCAGCAATGAGATCAACCAGAAGGGAGTGGAGTACTATAATAATCTAATCAATGCTCTTCTGGAGAATAACATCACTCCCTTCGTGGTTCTCTACCATTGGGATCTACCGCAAAGGCTTCAAGAAATGGGTGGTTGGACGAATCGAGAGGTCATTGGTCATTTCCGCGAATACGCTAGATTCGCCTTCCAGACGTTTGGCGATCGCGTCAAATGGTGGACAACGTTCAACGAACCACTACAAACATGCAGACAATCGTACGAATGGGATGCCATGTCACCTGGACTGAATTTCCCCGGTATTCCAAGTTATCTTTGCAGCCACAATCTTCTGCTATCTCACGCCGAAGCAGTTGAGGTGTATCGGACACAATTCATGCCGACTCAAGGTGGGCAAATTGGAATCACCCTCGACTCCAGTTGGGCGGAGCCCCGTAGCAACACTTCCGATGATTTGGAAGCTTCCGAAATTAATATGCGGTTCTTCGTAAGTCAGACATATTTATTTTACATCAAACCCAGTTGGTAATATAATTTAATTCCAAAACAGCTCGGATGGTACGCACATCCTATCTTCTCAACCGAAGGCAACTATCCACTGGTCATGATTGAACGCATCAATAACGCCAGTACCCATCAGGGTTTTGCCAAGTCCCGATTGCCGGTCTTCACGCAAGAGGAAATCAACAAACTTAAAGGATCGGCGGATTTCTTTGGCTTCAACACCTACACCACTTCCCTGGTCTACAAAAACGATGACAAGAATTCGATTAACTTCCCGGAACCTTCATTTGATCACGATCGAGGCATTATTGAATATCAGGATCCTAGCTGGCCGGAAACGGGTTCCAACTGGTTCCGGGTGTATCCAAAAGGTATCCAAAATCTGCTGAACTGGATTAGGAAGGAGTACAACAACCCTGTGGTGTACGTCACGGAGAATGGGTACAGTGATCGTGGAGGAACTCGCGATGAAGGACGTGTCGATTACTACAAAAGCTACATGAGTGCCGTCCTGGACGCCATCGAAGACGGTTGCAACGTGAAAGGCTACGTAGCCTGGAGCTTGATGGATAATTTTGAATGGCGCGCGGGACTTTCGGAACGATTCGGGCTGTACTTTGTGGACTATAACCATCCAAATCTCACCCGAGTGCAGAAGTCTTCGGCCAAGTTTTATGCCAACGTGGTGAAAACACATACGATCGATCTCAATCTGATGCCCGAGCCTGAGGAATACACGCCGTACGATAAAGGAACTGGATCGATGATTATTCCTAAAATTACAATCATCTTGGCTGGCGTTGCAGTTCTTCTGGGTCGGCTGTTTTCGTAGATAAGAACCTAATAAAAATGATATGTTTAAAGTCATAACAACAATTAATGGGAAACGAGTGATTCGGAAAAGGGTAAAGTTCAAATACTGAAGTACACGTTCGAATTGCGAAAATTTGGAGCGTCACGAAAAATGTAGAGGTTTTGAACGTTGGTAACTAAGTCGTTTCACGATTGATTTCCAAAATGTTTGCCACAATCGACCGGAACATTTTCAACGCTTTGATTTAAAAAAATAAAACTATTGATTTTTAACACCCACCTATTGAAATTAACGCAAATGTATGGTAATGTCTTATAAGGCCGATATTTCAGAGTAAATTTATTAAATGCACAGTACTTTCCATTCACAGACTACAGACGTGGCCGAGTAACTCAGTAGTTACCCGTTCTGCTTACTGAGCAGATGGTCGGGACTTCAATCCCAGGCCCGTCTCCTTGTCCCAGGTCGTCCTTGTCATTTGATACTTGCCTCTATCACCACTAGATTCAAAAATAAGCAGTCTACTGCGCTTTCATTGATCGCATCACTTACCACAGTGAATCCACGATCTAAAAGTAACCCTCCTCAAAATTGAACTACTTATAATAACTTCTTTCAAATTTCATTGCCGATTTACATGTCCGATCAAATGTCGTATGAATGAAGTCATTCTGTTAAGTCGAACGAGAGGTATAAGCGTTCAAAAACCTTTCACTTTTGCGAAACGCTCTTATTTTTTAAAATTTTGGAATGCCACCCGGTATTGAAAAGAGAAACGTAGTCCTACGTTAAAAAAACCAAGTATGCAAAGTTTCATTGGATTCTGAGAGGGTGCTGCCAACCACGAAGACGAGTTGGCGTGAAATTCGTCCTTAGTCTTCGACACAGGGCTGAGAGATCAATTCGGTTCTTTTCATTTGTTTATAAATTCGATCATTTATTTTCGCTTTAAAAATACACATATGTACAAATAATATAAAAAGTCAAATACATTCAGAGGTACAGTCGAGATTCACAAAGTTCAAAACGGAGATGTTTTCTAACTACTGTAAACCACCTTCAATACAACGCCCAACATCGCCAGTGTCAAATATATCACAGGAACTCTAATACTGCTGTTTGAGCGATAGGCAGAAGGCGCTTTGATCATAACATCCGGCTTCGGACGATAGCTCCAATCGATCCGATGTGTTCGCACAATGTTGGCATAGACCTTGGCGGATGACTTCGGAGTTCTCGTTCGGTTGGGACTCGTGAAATCCACGTGATACAGGCCGAATTTCTCACTGAAACGAGAACAATCCAATCAATTGAGAACGCAACGTTTGTCAAGGTCGATCAAGTTGTCTTACGTGTAACCGGCCTTCCACTCAAAGCTATCCATCAAGCTCCAGGCAATATACATCTGCACATTGCATCCGTCCTCGATGGCATCCAGCACGGCTTCCAGGTAGGAGTTGAAGTAGTCGATCCGCCTAATATCGTGGGTGCCGCCCCGATCGCTTACGCCATTCTCGGTGACGTAGATCGGTGGATTGTTGTACTCACGGCGGATCCAGTTGAGCAGCTTGTTCATTCCCGATGGCACCACCTGGCGGAGAACGAGAATCGATCCAGTGGTAATTATGGTTGTTTTGGTCATGCAAGGTGCGAAAAATATTGCTCTGCAATGGCTGAACGCGAACGGCAATGTCATAAACGGATTACATTGATTGCGTTGGCTGATTGAGATCGTAAATAATATTGGTCATAAACGGATGAAGTTTTTTGACACATTGCTAATGATAAAGCACGCGGGAGAACAAGTTCTCAATGCGCGTTCAAGGGATTTCACACAGTCATTCCCATTCATTTTGAATAGTATTGATGAAGGTCATAGCTTACGAGTTCCAACGAATGGATTATTAACTATAGCAATTGAATTAATGTGTACTCACATGCAACCACACCGAACCACTTGTTGGCCAGCTAGGATCGCTGGACTCCACCACTCCCATATCGTGGTTGAACGATGGTACCGGGAAGTTGGCAGTGTTGTTTCTATCGTTCTTCCGAACCAGAACCGACGTGTACGAATTGATACCGAAGAAATCGGCAGTTCCTCTGATCATGTCCACTTCCTCTCGCGTAAACGCCGGCAACCGGGACTTGGAGTATCCCTGCTGTTTACTAAGCGCTGCCACCCGATCAATCATAATCTGTGGATAATCTCCACTGTCGGAGAAAATGGGATGGGCAAACCAGCCAATCTAATTGAATCCCAAATGGAACCATTAAAAATAAAATATTACACATGAAGTTTATACACTTACATAAAACTGCAATGCATGCTCCGAAGCTGCCTTATCGCTGTCGGTATTGCTCATGGGCTCAGGCCAGGAAATATCCGTAGTTATTCCGATTGTTCCATGTTGCTTGGGCTGGAATCGCCTCCTGTACATATGAACGACTTCCGCATGGGCCTTCAGCAAGTTATGTCCACAGAGATACGACGGAATGCCGGGAAAATCCATGGCCGGTGCCATAAAATCAATTCCATATCCCTGCTCACAAACGTGCCACGGTTCATTGAATGTGGTCCAAATTTTCACTCGATCTCCAAATTGCTCAAACGCCACACGTGCGAAATCTTTGAAATATCCAATCAGCTCGGGGTTTGTCCATCCTCCCAACTCCTGCAGCGGCTGCGGCAATTCCCAATGATACAACGTCACCATCGGAGTGATGTTGTACTTTTGTAGCTCATCGATCAAGCGACCGTAGTACCGGATTCCGTTTTTGCTGACACTGTTCACAAATCCACTCGGAAGAATCCGAGGCCAGGACAGTGAGAATCGGTAAACACCGACCCCGAGTTCGCGTACCATCTCAACGTCACGTCGCCACTGAAAAACACAACCACCGCAGCACGCAAAACAAACTAATTAATTATCATATAATTCTCTTAAACGGGAAGCAAGAGCTGCGCGGTCAGGGTTATTCAACAAGATAAAAAAAAACACTTAGAACACCTGTAATTGGACTCACCTGATGATAGCTATCCGCACTGACATCCCCATTGCTGCCATCCTCAATCTTTTCCGGAAACAAATGGGTCATTCGATCCCAGATCGATTCCCCCTTGCCTCCTTCGTTCCAACCTCCTTCGATCTGGTACGAGGAAGATCCCACTCCGAAGCGGAAATCATCCGGGAATCTCCGGGTTATCTGCGCATCCGACCAGCTGCCTCCACACGAGATCACCAGGAAAATTGAGATCAATCTGGAAGAGGAAAACAGGAAACGGACTAAATATTGACGACATCGGCAAGCCGAAACTAATCTGCATAACCATCATTATAGCTTAACTTAACGCTAAGTCTACAGTTTTCTATTAATCCGGTTTAATATATGCGTCGCGATAATTGAACAATTTGCTGAAGCAATACAAGCTAGGGTTGCCGATTGCATTTTCAGAACTAGAACGAGTTTTTGAAGGAAAAGTATTAATTTAACTTCCGTTCCAGCAATTGACTACTAAACGTGCGGAAGGTATAGATCAGAAAAATTCTCAGGAACGCATTGGACAGGAAATGATCCAGATAGAATTATTACAATTCCTCACAATGCCACCTGTTGAACTGGACGGTAGGAATTTATCTTTTATTCATATTGTATAATGACTTCAAGACTGGTTGTTCTTATACAATAAATGACAAGTTCAAGAGCAGCTCCCGTTGCGACTACCAGGTGTATTCGAGAACACTCCACCTATGTAAATATTTGTTATGTTAATTTTTCTACGGTATTGACTTGCACTGATTTCCAATGTAATCTAAAAACGGGAGGAATTATCTATCTTGAATGATTAATAAATACGTTAATACCCATTGGCATTGACATTGACGTCTTTTTTTCAAACTTCCTTAAGGTACAGTTATTTATATTCAAACGATTGGTTGTCAACCATCTTTCTGTTTGATGGTGCAGGTCCCAAGTAAAATTGCCAAAACCATCCAGCTTTATTAACTTTTATTAAAGTTTTATGAAAGCCACTAGAAATCAATTTAGTTTATTCGAACCTACAGAGCTTCTCTACAACGATCTTGAAACCTTGTCTTCTAAAATTCCTTTTACTCCTATCAAAAGTTTTATGAAGTTAAACATGCACTCCAAAAGTGCTGTTGTTAAATGCCGTTTTAGGACTCATCCAAGTATTCTCATTATGGTCAGTTGAAAAAGCATTTTGAGACCATTTTGCCCCAAGTGAATGCATTAAACGGCCAATGGAAAGAAAAATTGGCTTTTTGGAAAAACTGTGATTTCTAGCAATCACCATATTAAAACATAAGAAATAATTGAATGTAATGCAAATGAACTATAGCTCAGAGACCATTTTCGACATTTTTTTCAAATAATCTTAAAAATTACATCAATTTTCAGGAAATTCATGATTAATTATCAAGTATATTTGTTTTAATTTGGTTTTCGTTGACATAAACTCGCATAATCTCTGAGGCGCTTTTATGTTCGGCTCTAATAGTGCCAATATTCACCATAAAACAAAATACGCATTTGATTAAGAGCATGATACGCTATAAAAAAAACTGTTTATTTCAGATATTTTGATATCAAACTAAATTTCCCGCAATACTAGAATTTTTTTCTTAGATATTATTTACTGGTAAATGAATCAGAAGAGCAGAGAATCGAACAAAGTAGAACAACAAAAACCAACCACGATATCGCCGTGAAGTTTGACAGCTGTGGCTTTTTAGCCCTCTGCTAGTTTTCATGGCAGCCAATAGGTTATATGAAGGTTCTCAAGTGGACATCATTCACTAGAACATATGTTTTATTAATTTGTTTTCACAGCCGTTTACAGAGTGGCCCACTTTGTTTAAATTTCGGCTTTGAAGAAGCATAGAGGAGGTGTTGGTGGACAAAACAGTTTTGAATGTGGTTTTATAAACAAAACCGGGAAGAGTGCTATACGGCTGGAATAAACCTAAAATTAACTTGGGTTGGTTTCAACTGGGTTGTCAACTAGTCGGTCTGGTATCAAGTCCAGTCAGCGTCGTTGGAATTTTCTGACACGAAAACTCTCAGGACCCGGCCAATGTGTTCATTGGTTTGATATGTAGGATCAAGGTCGACTCACTGGCGTGATGTTCAAGTCACTCATACTGAAAGTCACGTAAATACGAAATCACAACAGCAATAACAGCTTTCTGAATTATGTTTGAATTTGATATGATACTGAAGGATGAAACCATCATCATTTTGAAGGTGTGAGATACTTGAAATGCTGGAAATACTTCATCGACGCGTGAAATATTTCGCACACTGATGAACGTATGTCTTTTCATTGTGTAAAATCAACGTTTGGTGATGCTACAAGCTTTTAGATCGAAGATGGCGTCGAAAGAAGCGCAATTGTGTGCGATGGCAATGAAAATCCAGATCGGTCACTAGAAAAAACTTGCAAAAAATAATGGTTTTCCTGCAAGCAATGTTTATAACGTTCTTAAATCTTTCGATACACGTTTGACAACAGCCAGGAAGGCTAGGAGCGGAACTCGAAGAACTCAAAGATGAAGCAAATATTGCAGAAGAGACCAGATCTAGAAAAATAAAAATGTCCTCAACTTTCGTGCATACTTCCAAGCACCGGCAAGGTATGAAGTCGGTGAAGTCGAAAACTGTACCGAACCGGAATGATAAACAGAATGTGACGTCTAAAACCCGGGCTCGCAAGTTACATCGTGAATATTTTCCTGTGTGATAATGAACGATGAAACTTATGTACTGGAATCCTTTAAGCAGCTTGGAAGAATGTCTTTTTATACTGCCATGCAACGAAACGGCCACAGTGGCGGCTCTCTGAACAAAATTCGGACAAAACATAAAATGTTGACTGACACATTTGGTTAATTTTGGGGTGCTGAGTTCATTTCTGGTGTTGAAATTCACTTAAAGTGAGTAACTATCTTCCTAAGGTGCTCTCAATTCCTTCTTATTTTTATGCAGTGCATTTTAATGCAGCATTCTAGGGGATATTCAGATATCAAGTAGACAGATTTTGAGCAATTTTGGACCTCCCACCCCTCCATAAATCTCAAAAAATTGAATCAACCGTGGTCATTTGCCATCCTTTCCCTCCCCTTAAATTGTCCACGTGATATATGGATGGCAGGCCACTGACAAGCCTGTATCAATAGCTGTGATTGACAGTAGACAAGATTGCCTGGGCTCAAATTGATTTGGGCCCGCTGTCAGCTGTCAAATAGAAGTCTAATTATTTATTTTGGTTGTTTGTTTTGATGTGAAGTCCCGAAAATATCTGAAAGAGCTGAAAGATAACGGAAATAATGGCTAAAAATTCTAAAAAATAACATTGGTCAACGCATTTCAAGTGATTTCGGTGTATGATTGTGTTTTCGGAAGTTTTGTTTTATTCATTTTGCGAGCAACGAGCAACAACTGACACAACTTACAATGTTGACATTATTTTGACAGCTGAGCTTGCTGAGATGTTGTCTACGTGAAAAACTGGTCCTTGCCAGTGACTTGAAGGATGGAGTACATGAACATAAGTTTATCTCTGTGTATCAGGAATGGGGTAGTCGGAATCGAAAATCTTAAGATCGATAGAGATAGATAGATTTTCACTCGATTAATCGATCTTTTTTCTATTATTGCTGATTGTTCAGTTTATAAATCAACTTTGACGAATATTCATCCTGATTTTCCATCCGACACAACAAAAAATCAATTTAAAAAGAGAGATTTCATTCAGTTCTGCAAGATCGATTTTTTGCGATCACTTCACAATGCTACACGCTACTATTTCTCGATTAGTTTTTGAATAGGTCCTAATTCCATTTATAGATCGAAAAATCTATTAACTTCATTCGCTTCCTAACATGACCTGAGCAGTGGAATCGCAATGTTGATGAAATGTAAAGCTCGGTAGCAAGCGAATAAATTTGATCGAATGGAATATAGGACTTATTCGAATGGAATATAGGACTTATTATAACAATCTCAGATTTTAACTGAAAAAGTGTCAACTAAAGGGAAATCAAACTTATAATTACATGTATTAAAATTGCGATTTCATCACTCATGTTTTGTTTTATTTTCTGTATTATAGTTATTTTCAGCCTTTGACTAGTTCATCACTTGGAGCAACGGTTTTACTTCCCTTCCGAAGGAAGACCAACACTTATGTTGCAGTAAAAAGGAATATAGTTAATCGATTTTTTTAATCGACGAATGAACATAGGCCCTATTCAAAAATTAAATGAGGGTTAAACGACAAAACGCATGAGTTTGTTCTAACGTCAATTGAATACTTAGTTGAGCTGTAAAGTAGATAAATTAGTATTTGGCGGAAATCAACCGTAAAATATGCTGTAAAACATATGGTAATCTACTGATTTTTAAACCAAAACCATTGTTTACGTTCTAATATTTCGTTTTTTTTTAAATTATATGTATTAAATTATATGTTCATAGCGAGAATACATATTTTGGAACCTGTGCTTACTATCACTCATTCGGATGATAAACGAGCTGCGATTGGAAGCTACATTGCAACAAATGTAGGATGCATCGATGAAAAAGGCGTGAAACAAATTTCAAGCTTATTTCGAGAGTTCTTTCGCCGATGGAATATTGCAAAACGGATGAAGGATCGTTTGGACCTTGCTCATCAACATCAGGAGATAATGTTGATAAAGAAGGCCGACCGTCAAAAGAGTTCGACGATAGATGCAACCGGAGCAAGCGTCGCAAAACTGAAAATTTGCGCCGTACGTGCAGCTCTAGTACGATATTTTCACTCATACGTCGTTGAAGATTTCTCTAATAAATTTAAATATTGATCTTCCTCTTATCTTAGGTGAATTGCAGTTTGCTACCGAAGTAGTTTTGCGTGCTGAGGGCCAAAAGGAAATGGCAAATATTCTGAAGACTAGTGTAACGACGCAAAAACTATCTGATGAACAAACCTTGGCCGTTTTTGTTGATGCAAAGCTATCTAAGCGTAGCTAGAAAATCGTGAAAGAGCCTGCAAAAAGCATCTATCCACCATATGACTCAATCTCTGCCGCTAAAAAGAGGTGTTATCCTTTAGATAATTACTTTGAAATCTCAAAATTGACTTACAAGAGCTTCTGAATCATACTGTGTAAAGTAAATTTTGTCGGTTTGAATTCTATGAATTTGACTCATAAAGATTTTCGCTTTGTTTTCAAATGGGGTATGGATAGAACAACACAGAATGAGTACAATCAAAAATTCAAAAATTTTGATATCTCAGACGCAAATGTAATTCCTAAGGAGTGTATCGAAAATAAGCTATCCACAAACTTTGTTTCAAATTATGTTTAAAAACCGATATTTTATTCATACAAAAAATTGATCCTTTATTGTACGAGGTCAAACTTGAACATAATGAAGACCGGATGAAATTTAAGTTATTCCTTCACGAATTTTCGAACTTTGGATCGAATGCTCTTCATCAAGTTCCGGACAAGTGTTGCATCGCATTTTTTGGACGCTTGAGCCCAAATTTTTTGAACTCCTGCATGTTCCCAGCTGCCTTACCAGTCTTCTTGAAGACCCTCTTCACGATTGCCCAGTAACGTTCGATAGTTCTGGTAGTGTAAAAAATGGTTGACTTCAAACCACAGGAACATATTGCTTGCCATACCACCGAATTGCCATCGACCGAATTTTTCCACTTGAATCGACCTGTCCGCATCGCTCACATCCTCCCCACCGACGACAGTAAAGTATTGTGGACCTGGAAGGGTTTTTGAGTCCTCCTTTACATAGGTCTCATCGTCCATCAAAACGCATGCATCCGGACGCTGCAAAAGACGCGAATACAATTTCCGGGCCCTTGTTGCTGCTCGCTTCTTCTGTTCTGCACTTTGTTTCGAGATTTTCTGCTTCTTGTAGGTCTTCAGGTGGTTTCGCCTCATGATACGCTGGATCATTCCGACACTCGTTCCTGCTTTTTTGGCCAAATAACGTATTGACATTGATTTGTTCTTCATGATTAGAGATACCACTTTCTGCTCCAGTTTCGGGTTGGAAGAACCGGGTTTTCTTCCTCTTCCTGATAGCTCATCCAAAGAATAGTGTTCCTCAAACTTATTGATGATGGTTTTAACACTCGCATGATGAATTCCAAACCGCTTCGCCAATTTTCGCATAGTAATACCCTTCTCACTTAGCCATGTGTCCAGAACCTTAATTTCCACTTCCTTTTCAATACGCGACATTTTGAAAACGCAGAATTTGAACCGCACAAACAAGTGAACAAAAGAAAGCTGACAGACAAACGCACAGCATGCAGTGTTCAGAGCATAAAAAAACATCACAAATACATGCGTACAACGCAAATGTATGTGGATAGCTTATATTCGATACACTCCTTATTCAATCAAAAATAAGCTTCTAAAGCTAAAATGAGCTTGTGCAGCCTTTAATCAACTCAAATTGTTTGTTGGGTAAAGCTATTAAATATCTGACACGGTCTAAGCGATTGTAAATGTTCTCCCGTACACTCCACGAAATAAACTTTCGATATTCATAAGATTGCATTATGATTATTTGCTATAATAAATCAGTATGAATTTCATAAATTTATCTTATGAAATATAATGATGTCGAAAAAATTAATATATGGAGCAACCTGGATTAGAACCTTGAACGTTGAGGTTATAGGTCCAGTGACTTGCCCACTAGTATATATCACACTTGTAAACAGGAAAGCTTAAAAGCGTACAAGAACAACGTCGTGTGAAAAATAATCCATTCATTAGTCAGCCTTATGAAATTCCATAACATCGTTCATAAGTTCAACCTTATGAAATTCTTACGATTATTTGGCTGAGTGTATGGTTTCCATGATAGTTGATAGATATAAACAAACGTATCTTGTCTGGGATCCCTTAAAAGGAACTAAGTTCCACTGGGTATCCCTTGCTTAGATAACTTTTGTTTCAATGGTCATCACTTGTTTCTCACATCGTTCAAGTTTGTTTTGTTTTTTAACGTTTTTTTTATTGTTTATGTTATATGTTTTCTTTTGTAAGGTCTAGATGAGTCCACTACCATGGTGCTCATAGCTAGAGCTTTTTGGTGTGGGGGAAGTGGTAAGCAAAAAAAAAATAGAAAAAAAACGGAATGGCTTATTTATCTTCAGCGATAAGCTGTCAAACCAAGACTGAAAAAAGGTGACACCTACTTTGAGACACACTGTAATGAACCGTTCTTAAGGGGGGATATACAGTTAGAACGAGCGAAAATTTAAAAAAAAATTCGACAAAATGGCGGCCGTTAGAGTGCGTTGAAAAATGCGTTGTATTTTTCTTGTGCCGGCTCTCTTGGTCGCAGTTTTGATCTGAAACCTTACAGTTACATAAATTATATTTACAGTTAATAGATGAATTGAAAAAAAAAATTTTAAAAATAAAATTGCACGTTTGGCGTAACATTTTTGAAAAAAAAAACACATTTTTCCCGCCACTCTATCACATTTTTTCATATTTTATAACAAAATATTACAGTAATGTTTAATTCATATAAAAGCTAATACTATAATAAAGAAATCCTATAAGTTTCAGCTTAATCGAATAATTAGTATTCGAGTTATCAACGGCATAAACTCCGAAAATGCTATTTTGAAAAAAAAAAAAAACGCGTTGAAAAAAGGTCGTCTCGGTCAAGCGTCTATTTATACCTGCTGCGCGCGAAAAAGGCGTCTTCAAAAATCGATGAAAAGAAACACTTGGAGTTGGAATTTCTAAAAAAGGATTTCAGGACCGTTTGACGGGAAATTTACTAACTTCTTATGCATAAAAACAAAATTGAATTTTTTGGTCATTCTAACTGTATATCCCTTCTTAAAATCCTATTTTCTGCACTGCTTATAGTCATACAAAAACAACAGCAGATAAGCGATCATTTAAAAACTCTATCATATAGCACATTATTTTAAAAAATGTGTGATAACCAAAAATGTTTGACCTCCCACCAATTGATTTATACCCCAAGCAACACAAAACCCTTAAATTTAGTTGCAGCAATTTAATTATGGCTCATGAGGAGCCTCAATAAGGAAATAACGGAAGTTGATCGATATCTGACCTGGGTTCAGGTCAAGGCTCAAGCGACTAGCTGCCCAGGATGGAAGTCTTTCATGTTGAGCCTATGCAACCCTAGGGATGTATAAGTAAGTAAGTAAGTAAGTAATTTAATTATGACTTAATTGAGTCACATTGAAGTTACTTCAAAGGATTTGCACCAAGCTTGATGCAAGGGTTGAAAAGTTACTATTTTCGCAGATCTTCGAAAGCATTAACTAAACAGGATTTGTGAAAAATCCTTAATTGATAGTGCTAGACCATAACATATTTAAGTTCCAATCAATAAGTATTTACAGTCCTGCTCATAGGAGTGCGATAGAAAAAAATTTCGGTCCAAAACGAAACGAAATGTTTTCGCTTAAATAAATTCCGAGAGATTTGCGAAACTATTTTTGTTTATGCTCTGATATTGAATCACATGCAATAAGGAGCAACTAAAGGATGAACATTAATAGAGAGCTTATAACGAACAATACAAGAAACCTTTGGGGGTAAATGTATCTGTCGGGTTGCGATACGTTAGCAGCGTTGAAATCGTTTAGTTGTTCATCAACTCTTCATATACAACCATTTAGGAACCTAACGCAACATCAAAAGCTTATTTGAACAGTGCCAATGATTCCACTATCGCTTATCATAAACTCCAGGATGAAAAAAAAAACAATTAAAAAGAATCGAAGACATTAGAATCATAATAACACTACGACAATACAGAGTTGTAAACAGTGTACTCGGTCACTTTATTTGTTTTAACAACGACCAAATTAAACCGTAAAATATTTTATAACGCTCACGTGTGAGTTCGAACGTGATGACTAAAGCTTCAACAACCCCTTTCAAATTTTTCACCTGGACCCCAATGTGATAAATAGAAATGAAATCAAAATTAATTGGTTACGTGTTATCTCCACACCATCACTGTGCCACTTCGCAATAAAGCCCGAAGCGATGCAATTTCCATAATTCCATAATTCACCCATGTCAAACGGCACGCACTCTGAGACAATCCCACCAATCTCGATAGAAAAACGCATTCTAGCCTACTAGAACAACAAACAAAACATTCAACATTCACATTCCACCGCCTCTGATCAAAGCACGCAGACATGTGTGTACCCAACCTAGCATTCAAGTTCATTACCGATTAGCCTGTTAAAGCCGCACTCAATCACAACACACATGCCATGCCACTCGGTTTAACCCGCTCGCTTGTTCCTCCACCAAACTACTAGGCCAAGTCCAGCAGGCAGCCCGCAACCAACGATGGAACGAAACCGGCGCAATTATGTTCAACAAGTAGCTACCTGACCGCACTGTGTTCAAGTTTGAAGCTCATGATGCTACTATGGCAGTTCACTATGCATATATGTAGATATAGTGGCAAGTTCAATGCAATCTCCACTGACATCACACTTACATCATATTGCACGAAATTGTCGTCGCCGCCACGGTTGATCGATGACCTATCTGCGGTGGGCTCTGTTGACACCATCGACGTCGGCACCTCTGCTGGGACGAGGCACGCTCCGATGAGCTTTGCATGCTTCCTCTCCTCCGCAAATCACAACGCGCTTCTTGTAAGCAAATTTTAGCACACTCGTAAACCCGTTGTTAACAGCGTCAAATCACTAGTTTTTTTTTTATTACTCGCAACACCTTAGAAGCTGGCACACATTCGGAATGATAACAGCAATCTTCAGGATTTACTTTACTTTAATAGCTGCACATCGACCGAACCCCTTGAAATGGTCTCGCTTCGTTATGCGCGTCGCACTATCTAATCGCCACAGAGAATTTGCAATATCACAGTTTGCGACTAGAATGCACTACGGTTATGAAGATAAAACTAACGCCCGAAACTCAATGCCACGGGGCTAAAGTGAACCGACGCAAAACAACCGACGACGCGTGTTAAACCAGCTCGGTGTGGGCCTGTGCAGCCCAACAGATGCGAAAAGAGACTAAACGCTGCTGCTGATCTCGATGAGATATTTATACGAAGCCACCAACTCTGCCTCTAGACCGGTCACCAGAAGGCTTGGACTAGCGATGGAAATTTGTATCTCATGCCAGAACAAACGCATAAGGTTTGAGTGTATTTTCCTCGCAGGTTTCGGCACTTGCTCAGGTAGGTACTAGAGAAATAAACCCTCAATTAGAAACAAGACTGTGTAAACAATCTTCGATGAACTCGTTCTCGGGGAAGTTTGCTGCTGTTTCCTGACTCTAATCGGGTAGTAACCTCAGTGAACGGTGGCGCGTGTCAACCGGGAATGAAAGTTTCGAGAGTGACTCGAGCCTATTCGGAGCGTTCCTGGGATTTCGAATTGCAACCCGGGGTTTTTTTTGTTTGGTTTTTTGATTCTAAACAAACGGCACGTTATGGTGGCCTTGAGCAAGAACAGAATTGATAGTTGACAAAATAGGTATGGTTTACAATCTCTCGTGATCTGAACGGGTATTAAAGTACTAATAGCTTTCGTTGTGACAGTCCGGTGATTGGTTGATGAACATGAGGAAGCTGAGGTCCTGAGATAGTCAAGTTGGTGAGGATAAGATTTTTTTCTGGTCATGGGCGGTGGGATCGGATACTGGTTCGGTCGAGAGAATCGTTCGGAAAATTGTAAAATTTGTTACAAAAAAAGAGATAGCTACCAAATCTATTGTTGACCATGAATGTTATTTTTATTACATCAGGGAAGTGAAAAAAGCACATTTTAACAACAATGGATCTGCTATTCATCCCATAGGATAGAAAGTACATTTCAATTAAAGGGTGTCCACGGTTAAATTGCATCACCTTCAATAAGATGTAGCATTTCGCCCTTTGGGTTGATTTCAACGAAATTTTGGGTGATATACCTCAGCGTGTATTGTTTGCACTGCGTGAGTTTCATTGTGAAATGTGTCGTAGTTTCGAAAATGGAGTCGAAGGAACAACAAGTGCACGAGAACATTTTGCACGCGCACCTCGACAACCCAGTTCTTTCGCACCGAGCCATCGGAAAGATGTTGAAAATTCACCAGTCTACAGTGTCTCGTGTCATAAAACGTTTCGGATAACGTTTAACTGTCGATCGGAAGAAGGTGAGTTGTTGAAAAAGTGTTCCGTACTGTGTGAAGGATCACATGCGAGTGGTTGCTGCCTTAAAACGCAAACCCAACTGTTCCGTTCGGGATGTCACGAAAAAGCTGCACTAGACCAAAAGTTTCGTGCAGAAAACCAAGAAACGAGCCGGGCTCCGTTCATTCAAAGTTCAAACAGCTCAAAACCACAATGGATAG
Organism: Aedes japonicus; assembly: GCA_034211315.2. Taxonomy (NCBI): domain Eukaryota; kingdom Metazoa; phylum Arthropoda; class Insecta; order Diptera; family Culicidae; genus Aedes; species Aedes japonicus. Next base: position 156,009 of record JASCZW010000755.1, read on the forward strand.
ACAGAGTAGGACAGCTAAAACACGTGAGCGTGAGCTGTACACACAAATGTTGACGAAACCACACTGCTGCATCATGAACGATGAATCACACGTAAAAGCGGACTTTAAACAAATTCCCGGCAACCAGTATGTGACTGCGAAAGACAAGTTCGATGTTCCAGAGTCTCTCAGGTCAGTCTCTTCGTGTGGTCGTAGGGTAAATGGAGCAAGCCTTTCGTGACAAATTCAACTGTAAATGGTCAAGTATACATGAATGAATGCCTGAAAAAACGACTGTTCAAAACACACAACGTTCTTACACTGAAAATGTATGTTCGTAAATTAGGTGTCACTTCTTTTCGTAAACATGGATGTTGTACATAAAACCAAAGTCTCGTAAATTGTATGAAACATTAATATTGCTTGTCATCTCACAAAATGCTATCATTACACCTTCTTTGTACAATGCACAGAATGAATTTCGTGAAGACCAGCCAATCGTTGCTTCTCTTCGGTCGTACTCATATAGGTTTGTGTTCCTGCTGGGATGATGGGAAGCATTAATGTATCCGCAGTCAAGAGTTAGAATCTCATGCACAATAATCAAGTTACTTCTCACGAGTCAACATGGCCTAGTTAGATTAACCACGGACTCAATAACAGCTCTCCCTGAAAATGCTGGATCAAATCCCATGTCACGAACAACTTCTCGTGGTTGAGCTTTTTTTTTCAATTATATTTTGAGCCGATAAAGTAGATCTGTCAGTCGTTCATGCAAACACCAGAGAGACGTTTCTTTTTTATTGGTAACAAATTACTCGTAGCATTTTGTATTGTTTTCGTAGAATGAACGAATGTTCTTTATTTGTCAACAAATGCTTAGTGACAGTTGCGCGTGGGCAGTTAAATACGAAGCTAGCTTCTTAAAAAGTACAAATCGGTTTCGTTGCAGAAAACAACGAATAGATTTGTTAGTCCTACCTTCGATTTCGTAATATAAACAAAAAATAATTTTCAGTGTACAAGTTTTTGGCCGGACCTATGCTCTTGTCACTACTCCAATGATGTTCCGAAGTGGTACAAGACGAATCTTGTCAATTTCGTGCCGAAGGATCTTAATCCCCTAAACTCTCCAGAGTTGCGGCCAATTGAAAAATATTGGGCTATAATGAAGCACGAACTTCGCAAGCATCCTAAAGTTGTCACTACAGAACAGGAAATGTTGAAGTCATGGTTGAAAGCGGAAAAAAATCTCAGTTCAAGAGTTGGTAAAGAAATACAGTAAAATAAAAATACCTAACCCAAGATTATACATTGTATTTTATTCCCTGAATATTTCATGACAATCGGTTGAGAGGCTTGTATTTGAGGACGAGTTTTAAAGTGATGCAATTTAACAGTGGACACCCTTTAGATATCGAATCTTCCGTTGAAACAATTATTCTAATTGCAACCCTATCGTAAAAAGCATTAAATGACAAATTGTTCACACCCTACCATGGGGTAACATTTGTTCCAATATTTCGTTTACACAAACCAGTTAATTGTTTTACATTTGGACATCCAAGATATATTAAAAAAAAAAACAGCATATTGTTGATTCAAACTAATTTCTTTTTTATAAGAGATAAATATAATTCTCAACGCAAATGCTTATAGACTTAAAGAGATTTAGCTCCTGTAGTTGTTGCGCGCACTTTCTTGTTTACTGCTTAAAACGCTGACAAAACTACCCATGCAGCATCAATCATAGTAACCCATGAGTCAGCAGATATAATTTGACAGCTCTAACAGTCGGACTCTAACCGTGATGGCAAAAACAGTGAAGCAACTCCGTTCAGAAGTGTGCGCGTTCACTTTGTGGACACCGAATACGCCCAATCCGGCATTTACAACTTCTTGGCACTATTCGAAAACAATCATAGCATCGGTTCATACGGCCAAACAGTGAAACAGTACCTGGCGAACATGAACATATATGTCAGGAAGCGTAAGTTGCGTCCACTGGTATCGAAGCCCAGGCAATGACGCAGCGGCAGCGGCTAAATAAGATGGTTAACTCGATTTTCCCGGCAAATTGCGACCGTGCGGTGGTGATGGACGACGAGACACATCTCACCATGGATGGCAACGACTGGCAGGGCATTTCGTATTTTACTTCCCCCACGAAGGAAGTGAGCTCCGAGGTGAAGTTCATTTCACACACCAAGTTTCCCAAGAAGGTGCTGCTGTGGCTGACAATCAGTGAGAAGGGGATGTCAAAGCCGCTCTTCTTTCGCTTCTGACCGTGAACGGGAAAATTTATAGTACGAAATGCTTGCCGGAAGTTGTGTCATTCATCAAGAAATACCCTAAGGGCGAAGAAGCGGTGTTCTGGCCGGATCTGGTGTCGGCCCACTACTCGAAGCGATCGTTAGTGGAGATGGAGCGGCTGAATATCGGTGTGGTACCCAAGTCGGCGAACCCGCCCAACGTCCCCCAGCAGCGTCCCATCGAGAATTTTTGGGGTAACCTGAAGCAGAAGATCTACTCCAACAATTTTCTCACGATAACTGAGGAGGAATTTATAAATAAAACTAAGAAAGAATTCAAAAACATGCCTACACGCATGCTTTCGTCCGCCATGGCGAATGTTCCGGTTAACTGACGGAAGGTCGCTCGCAAGGAGGTAGAATTTGTTTGCAAGTAAGCTTGAATAATTACCATCGATGGAAAATTTATCATCATCCGAAAAAGAGTCCATTTTTTTTAATGCAAACTTTAATGGCAGCTTTCTAAGAAAACATACGATTCAATCCTTGTTCTAGCCCGATTTGGGCTAGAACAAGGATTGAATCGTATGTTGTCTCAGAAAAGGCATGCTACCTGTTGTTTGCTGCATATAGCCTTCAAGGAAACTGAGTTGTCAAATAAGCAGCACACATAGCACCAAGTTTTCGGCTTCACAATTGTTGTTCGTGAATGACAGCTGCTTCAGGTTTGTGATTTTAGCCAGACTAGATATTTTCCATGGAATTTGATTTTGTACTTCCGTTCCAGATGTTTAGGGGCATCTGCTCTTTTTTCGCAACTGCCCGTGTTGACACCATAAGGCTTTCCTGAACAGATTTAAGGCCCCTTTTCTCTCAGCGTATTTTATCACAGCCCATCGGCTCTCAGTGAATTGAATCACAGCTCTATGGATGTCAGTGACTTCCCACGTAACCAATAAGCATTAGCATATGCAGTAAATCAACCCTTAATCTGCATTTCAGATGCTACAAGCATTATATTAATGTTATATCGGCATCTTGAATGCTATCTGTTGTAAAGTTGCATTTCATGTGCTATTTAAATGCTTGTAGCCATGGTAGCAGATAAGCAATTCGAATGCAAAATATAATTAATGGTGCATTATCTTAGAATTGCAGTAAAGCAGCAGTATATTGGGCCAAATGCGGCATTTATGTTGCATATAAGGTGACTTAAATGCTAGATAAGCTGCCGTAAAGACGCTTTGAAACTGCTTATTTATTACCTGGGTTTAATCACAAGATATCGGGGCGATTTCAGCGTTGTGGTTAACAACCAAAAGGTATTTGAGTGATTACGGCGAGAGAGGAACCAGTCAGGGGCTGAAAATCTTGATGGCTTGCAGTGAATTTAATTACAAAAATGTGGAGAAATGTGGGTAACCCCGTCAGGGTGGGTAAGCCCGTTACCCCAACGGCTTTACTAGAAAACCATTTTTCAGTATGTTTTTGACTAGACCTATTATAAGTATTTATCATTTTAACCATTTCGAGACACATCATACCTACTGGGAACTATCAAACTCGAAGAAAATAAACAAAACAAACGCAAGCGTCGTCGCAGCAATACCGGATGTAATTTTTCGATAGTAGATTTTAACGTCTATACAAATAATTAAGTACAGAAATTCAATTCCATCGATCGCGTACTTTTATTTACACTGTATCTTAGTGCTGAGATTCATTGAAAGGTAAGTTTAATCAATTATCCAAGATTTACGGTGTAGTTAAGAAAAAAAAGTGCCTTTCGGGTAAGCCCGTAACTCATCGGTGCGGGTAACACCGTCATGCTCTTTGGATTAGCGGATGTTTGTGAAACTACCTAACCATTTTTATCAGATGCCACGCAACTACAAATGGAACACCCACTGCGGAAATTGGACCGATCAGCAGCTGATCCAGGCAAAGGACGCAGTGGATCGCGGGATTTCCGTGAATCGTGCTGCTAAGGCATTTAGAATTCCAAGAATTACGTTGGCAGACCATGTTACGGGAAAGGTGGTGAAGTCGAAACTGGGATCACGAGAAACGGTTTTCACGCTTGATCTGGAAAGTCGTTTTTTACGGCATTAGAATGAACGATGTCCGTGAGCTGGCTTTCGAGCTGGATGAAATAAAATAAGATTGCCCATCCGTTCACCATATATGGTGCGAATGGAAATTTCAAATCAAACCCATATCAAAAGTCTTTTGAAAATTTCCCTGATTGATAATAGGGTAGGGATCGGCTTAAGCACCCCAAGACCCTATTCCAAGAACGGAGTAAACGTTAACCTACAACGCTCATTTTTTGTAGTATGGTGCTCCATGTAGTGAAGCCCCATACTGCAAAAAATGAGCGTTGTAGGTTAACGTTTACCCCGTTCTTTGAATAGGGTCTTTGGGTGCTTAAGCCGATCCCTACCCTAAAGGAATTCGGGCAATATTGGGCTTGTCGCACATGTTTTAAACCTGGAGATTTTAGAGACTCCGGAATCTGTTCCATATAAAGGGCTGTCCATATACTCGTACAGATAAAAACAGATTTCAAACAAAATTATGGCACATGGGTATGTATGAATCTGAAACACTTTAAAATATATCCCTGTGGTATATGGATGACCCCTTGTGAAATGGCCAATAGAGATGGTTAATAAATCATCACAAGAGATCAAAATATCTACATGTTCAAAATTAAATATCATTTGCAGAAATCTTCAAAACTATTTGAATAAAAATGAATGCCGGTCTTACCCCATTGGGTGACGGTCTTACACGCACTGATTGAAAAACTTCAATATTTACCATGTTTGTTTTGCGTATGTTGTTTGACCGAAAACACATATTGAGACACTTCCAACGAAACAAATCATATAAAGTAATACTCCATCAAAGATTATGCTAAGGGTACCTGTCATTTGAAGTATTACATTAATTTAAAAAAATCGCAATGCTTAAGGTGACGGGGTAACCCCTTCCTCCCCTACACGCACAGGTTTCTACAGGTTTTTTTGCACGGGGGATACGTTCCACTTTTAATTTTCCACCGTGTAAAAAAAGACTAAATAGAGTTGATAAATTCACATGCTTATACATTTTATATATTTAAACCAATAATTGTGATTTTTTTAAAAATCTGCCATATGATTACTTTTGGCCCAAAACGTAAAATGTGATTTGAATTTGGTCGATAAGTTGTTCCGTTCTGGTGTTATCGCCGAAAATGACCCGTGTAAAAAAAACGAGCAAAAAAAACCTGTGTACTTCATCTCTCAGTGAATTGAATCACAGCTCCAGGGCTCTCAGTGAATTGAATCACCGGACATTGGCCCGACATTGGCCCGTGAATTGAATCACCGGAATTTATTGACAGCTTTCTACTGACAGCTTGAGCTAATACTAATACACGACACTGAAGAAATCTGCACATTGTAGACGAAATACGCGTATCTGTCAAGATAAGCAAGAGAGATAAGCAATTGTTGGAATCAAATGGAAATTACTAATCTTTCTTCCTATTTTTTAGTTACAGGTATTCCACTTAAAAAGCTTTTCATTTTATTCTGTTTTGTACTCTTTGATATTTTGATTGAGCGATATCTGCAATAAGGAGTGTATCGAAAAGTAGTTATAAACTTCCAAATAATAAAATAGGCATGAAAACATGGTTAAAATTAACATACTATTTCAGTTTATTATAGCTTAACATGTTTACAAAAGATCCAAACGGAAAAACTAGTCATCATGTTCATTTCTGTAGAATGCCCGTACCTTTGATTTGACACCTGCCATCAAATTCTGCACAGTGACCTTTGTGCACTTCCTGGATGCCGCTGCCCATTTTTTCTTAAAATCGGTCATGTTTTGGGACACTGTACCATCCTTCTTAAATATACGCTTGACTATTGCCCAATAGCGTTCGATCGGTCGCAACTGGGGACAGTTTGGTGGGTTGATGTCTTTTTCTACGAACTTGATGTTATTCTCCGTCAGCCACTGTAGAGTGGATTTGGCGTAATGTGCCGATGCCGAATCTGGCCAGAAGAGAGGAGGGGACTGGTGCTTTCTATACAATGGTAGCAACCTGTTCTTCAAACATTCCTTTTGATAAATCTCAGCATTTATAGTTCCTTTTGTATAGAAAATTGAAGAACGCAAGCCACATGTGCAAATAGCTTGCCAAATGAGCACCTTCTGACCGAATTTCTCCATCGCAACAGTCGTATCTGCGGTTGGCACACGTTCCCCAACAGATTTAGTATAAAACTGCGGCCCCGGTAGCGTTCTTGAATCTTCTTTAACGTATGTTTCGTCATCCATCAAAATGCACTGGTCGACATTGTCCAAAATGCAGCTGTACAGCTTTCGAGCCCTGGTTTTGGCACGAGACTTTTGTTCCGGAGTTTGTTTGGGCACTTTCTGCTTTTTGTACGTCTTCAAGTCATTCCTGCGCTTGATTCGTTGAATCATTCCGATGCTGGTCCTGAACTTCTTGGCTAGATCGCGAGTAGAGGCAGATTTGTTCCGTTGAATATAATCCACAACTTTTTGGTCCAAATCAGGGTTGCTGGAGCCGGGTTTCCGGCCACTTCTTGGCAAATCCTTGAGGGAGCACTCCTTACCAAACTTTTCGATGATGCGTTTTACACTTGCCGGGTGAACATTTACTCTTTTCGCAATCTGCTGTAAGTAACACCTTTTCGGTGCACCAGCGTGCAAAATTTTCTTTTAGTCTCAAATTCAATTCGCGACATTTTGAATACAACTTTATCAACGGAAATGAATGAACCGAATAATAATTTTTGACATGTAAACAAAGCAAATGGCGCTTACACGCTAAAAATATATACAGTAGTTTATGCGTAATAACGCATCGAATGTTTATAACTACTTTTCGATACACTCCTTATATTGCTGATTATCTTTATTCTATAATAAGAACTATCTATAATCTTCTTCTAATAAATATGTCTATCACTTACCACTATCACTTAGCATTCAAGCTATGCAAATACATGCAGATATATGGTTTAACAAACTAAGTCTCTTTTTTATCAGACTGTTATTGTGATAATCTTATAAATCTTCATAAATATGTACAGAAAGGGTATGGCGAGCGAACACTACGGATCACAATTAATTATGACCCCCACCATCGACGACGGAACAGCACATCTCACTTTCTGTTTTCTTTTGTTTTCTTTATTTTGTGCTCACTCGATTACTCCAAACAATTTATAAGGGAAACAATAGATAACGCGATATGCCCGAGAACAAATTATTGCGCAACAAATCATCGATAAAAACCGTTCACACCTGATGCTCGACGCACACTCTTTGTTTCTCGTAAACTTGAAGTTTGAACAACTACATTCTACAAATTATTACTAGTGGAACTAATATTTGCAACAAGCAAGTTGAACTCCCTAAAGATCATTCAATAACAATAATTACGGTTGAAGGATTTGGCGAAATGTGCGTCCCTAGAAGCATTTCGTGCGTTCTGGAAACTTTATGCTCATATTGATTTCCAAGCTCACTTTTTGGCACCCCCCGGGAGAACTTGTTTCTGATCCCAACGATTTCATTATCCCCAATCCGCTCAACCAATCGCAATGTTTTGTGATTAGTGGCCGTCATATTACCCTAGTAGCACACTTGTTGCAATTTGGTTGAGAAAACATAAATATGACTTGCTAAGTCATTATCAAGTTACTACAACTAATTTTGACCGTAGTGTGCTACTTGGGTATAATTTGAGATAACTCAATGCAGACGTCTACCAAATATGACAGATTGACAGACAATCGGTGTGTCACCACATTACAGCAAGAGGCGGACCGGAAGATTCCATGAGCTATGAGCCCCCCCCTTAAAGTGAGGGAGGGGTCTTACCAGGCCACAACTGCAAATCGCTTGCCGAATCATGGCTTTCTACGCGAACTTATCGGCAAACACGAACTTGAATCTTCTCGGCACATCCCCTGTCACGGGACCGGGGAGCTGCTTAGTTTCGAGTTTGACGTATGTTCCGTCAACGATCAAAGTGCAGCTTGTGGTCCGTCAAAACACGGTCGTACAGGAGCCTTGCATGCTTTTTGGCCACGTAATTCTGCTTCATGTGCCGGTTTGGATGTTTACTGGTTTTGTACGACTTCGCGTTGTACCTTTAACGCACATCGACGCCTTGCTGCGCATCTGACGGTCCCTGGTTGCAGTTTTTTCGTAGGTCCGCTGATTTCTTTCCTCACTCAGGGTTGCTTATAGGTTTTGAGCACTCGACAAACTGTTGTTTTCGGCATCTTCAGCACTTTAGATAGCTTGGAACTGGATCACTCCTGATTTCCCATGTGTTTGTGTACGATAATTTTTGCGAGTTCCGTTTGACGTTATTTCTGAACGGGATCGACTACTTTGATCAAACTTGCTCCAGTTATTCTCCAGTTACTCGCGGCGCAGAGGGCCGTACCAATTTACTTTTAGACGTTAGGAAGCAGAAGATGTCAAATGTATAATTTGGCAAGCAATTTGCTCATGTGGAAAGCAGAGCACCCCATTCGTAACAACTGGAACGGTCAATGGGTAGGTGTACCTAAAGGAATGCCTCCAAAAGCGTCTACTTCCTCTTCTGAGGTCACACGATGGTCTCGCAATTTTCTGGCCGGATTTAGCCTCGTGCCATTACTCGAAAGAGGTATTGGAGAGGTACAAGGCTAAGGAGGTCAATTTCGTGCCGAAGCATCTCAACCCTATTGAAAAATACTGGGCCATCACGAAGCAGGCTCTTCGGAAGCATCATAAAGATGTGAAATCGGAGGGAGATATGATGATAAAATGGATTGCCACGCAAAAAAAAGTTGGTCTAAATGTTGTACTGGACCTTATGAATAGTGTAAAGGGGAAGGCTCGTGCATTTGGATATGGATTTGAAATTTAACAAAACAAACATGAAAAAATATTCATAAGATGTTTTATCTTACTCCCTGAAAGTTGGAAGATGATTGGTTGAACGGGTGATTTTTGCCGAATATTTGTGTGTGTCGCAATTTTATTCCGTACACCCTTTATCAGATAATGATATCACTCAAAAGTACGCTGCTGCTCGCCGAAACGTTCGAAGAATTCGTTTGCGAGCAGGATATCGTTCTTATCGAGCCAGCAAGCAACCAAACAGAACGTTGAAGCAAAGTTTCGTCACCAATACTCGAGCTCGGAAATTGTACCAGCAGGTTTTGACGAAGTACCAAAGATGCCTGCTATCGACGATAAAACCTACGTCAAAATGGATTTCGAACAGCTTCCTAGCCAAAAATTTTACATGGCGACGGCACGAGGAGATGTTTCTGCGAAGTTTAATCTTGCTTTTATGGACAAAATTGCCTACAAACTGATGATTTAGCAAGGGATATGCAGCAGCGGAACAAAGACCAAAGTGTTACAGCTCGTGACGAATAAGATGATGGACTCGAAGCTGTTCAAGGAAGAATGCCTCAAAAACCGCAAACCCTTTCATTAAAGCCCATAAAAGCCTCGCGAAGTTTATGCCAGATTTTGCGAGTTGCCACTACAGCCGGAAAGTCATCCAGTGGCACCGCGATAATAACATAGATTTCATCGATAAAAACATAAATCCACCCAACCGCCAGCAGTTCCGACCCATCGAGAGATTTTGGGCAATAATGAGGCGGAAGCTTAAAAAAAGTGGAAAAACGGCTCGGGACGTGACTCAGATGACCAAAATGTGGAACAAATGTGCCACGGAGGTGTGCAGCGTTTGATGGGAGGAATAAAGAAGAAAATGCGAAATTTCTTTAGAAACGATGAGAAAGGATTTGTATTGCTATGTTTACAGTGAATTAACTTTGTTTTGATGTATAAAACTTATTTGTTCGTCAATCTGTTACCAAAATACAGATGATTTTATCATTCTGGATTCAAAATGGACATAGCTTTTGTTGCTTTGGGAAACTGAGTTAGAAATTTTGTTTCACACATACTTTAGGCACACACATAGTTATACGGGTATGTTCAGTCCATCGAGCTGGGTTGGAATTACACTCGGCCCTCCAGGCCTTGGATCAACAGTCGGTTTTCTAAGATTTATTTATATACATTTCTTTGTAAGAAGTAAATCGTGGTAAACCATGGTAATCTAGTGTGAGATTTATGCATTTACCAATCTTACGGGTTTCCCAGACATTTCAGGACTCATCTGCAATATATTGCTGATTATCAATATTTTTGAATAAGAACTATAAACTAACATTCAAGCTTTGCAGATACATGCAGATAGATTGTTTATCTAACTAAGCCTTTTTATTATCAGACTGTTATTATTATAATCTTATTATCTTCAGTAACATGTACAGAAATCATACATGTTAGTGAAGTATTTCAGAGCTCACAAAATAATTATTGCTTTCATGAATCATTCAACATGTAGGGTGCATGTCCCTTGACTCAGCATATTATGCATCGGTTGATTATAAATTTAATTCTAACTCATAAATTTTTGAGCTAAAATCAATAATTAATTAGCAATACCTTTGCTTAGACATTCTTTGTAAGACATTCTATGTTCTGAATCATGGAAAGTTAACCAATTAATTTAATTAAGTTGACAACTTTCGATGACTATGGATGTAATGTCAGTCTATAAGCACTATCTTGAATGCATCTCAATCAATATTGTTCAAAAGAATCGTTGTTAAGTTTAGTTTTGTTATTTCTTTATTAATTAAATTTAAAGCTTATATTCGCTTCCATTTTACACTCCTACTATAAAGATTTTGTTAATAAGGTTTTGGTTTGAAAAACCCTTCGACAAATTCACGAGGGCATACCCATACATTTCCATTGAAAACTATATCAATATTGACATTTTTCAATGATATAACTACAATAGGCCATAGTTGGGAAAATAGGAAATAATGTGTCCCTAAAACTGGGTCAAAGGTATTTTCGTGAAATCATTGTTCATATTTCATTGTGAATAGCTCATTTATAATGTGAAACTATTTTCTCAACATCAGGAATGCATCATTAAGCATATCGGTTCAATTTAGCCAAATTTAGGCCATTTGAAGATCATGAGGATAATCATAGTACTTAAAAAGCTGAATTTAAAATTGATTTAATTTAAGCTAGACATAAAACGTAATAAAGGCTTTAATATGTTGCTCTGGTCACACAAAAAATGCTCCCAAGGTAGGAGTTATTCGGTAAAGGGCTCGGTGGCAGATCGGCTACCCCATAATGCACCTCAAAACGGTGATTTACCAGTACTTTAGGTCCATTTCTTAAAAGCCAAATAAACCACCCTAATTTCAATGACTGTAAAACAAAATTCTCAAATCTTCAAACAAATCTAACAAGCCAACGTCACTGATCACCACTGAATTTCTGAATTCACTTTTAACGACGTCATCACCAACTAAACCAGGATAGATCCCCCCTATCATTCGGGTTCATCGCTTGATGCTGTAAAAGTCTCTCAATGCCACTCCCCCCAGCCAACCACTACCGATCCAGCATTCCAATCTGACTCGCCGTTCTTGACGGACAACGCAAAAAGGTTCAACTACCTCCCTTCCGTTTTCCTCTTTGTTTTGGCTGAGCGTCGTCGCAGATCCGCGCAATAAACCTTTGAGTTTACACCGATAAAACGCACTTGTGTTGTAGTTTGCGGATCTCCGCTCCAGACCCCAGACGGTGGTACCAGACGGCCCCACTCTACGCAAGATCCAGTTGTGGGCACGTTTTCCCCCCTCCTTTGTTGCGCTGACCTGTGCCTAACTAGTTTATCAATCCGTACGCCATGCCAACTGCTGTGTCAATGTTTTTGCGAACCGAAATGACTAAGGCACTTTATGCGAACGATAAATATGGGATCGGACCTGATGATCCTGAAGAAATCCATTTGTTCAGTATAATTATCCATAATGCTGTACGCCGTGTTTCGAGAATAAGAGGATAAGCCAGACATGGACGCTTACAAGTTATGATGCAGAGGCAGTACCTGTCATGGCTTTAAATTTGATATGCTTAGCATGACTATTTTACCTGGAGGATTTAATGATGATTGGACGATATGTGCTAAGTTTGTGGATAGTTTGACGAGTGCAATATTAGAGCAGCGATTCCGGATGCTGTGACGCGGCGGTGTTTAACGGTTAGCTGTACAGTGCAAAGGTGTTGAAGGTCGAATACAGCTAGTCGTCAATTTGATGAAGATTATAGAGTAAGCTATTGACAAGAAAAAAGGAGGGGATAGGGGGGAGGGGAGGGATGATTGAACCGCACACGTTTCAACGTTATGTTTGCGTCATTCTTTATATTAGTACGTAGAAATTTAACTAACAATAACCTGCTGTGTATGTTTTCAAGTGATGCGATATGTACCAGATCACTGCGAAGGAAACATTGCCGCCGGATCCACTTCAGGTGGAAAAATTAAACAAAGTAAAAAAGAACATTTCATGATTGGTCGTAGGTTCAACAGCCCCTGCCGTGATGTCATTGGTGTAGCAAATGGGGGGGTTTAAAAAGAGGTAGCCCCACTAAAATTGTTTGATGGTTTCTCATTTATTTATTACTTATATTGATATAAGTTTATAAAATGAACTATCAGACAATCCTACACGCAAAAGAAATCCGCAGTAGAAACTACCATTTCGAGGGTTAAACTAAGCGCAAACACCAACAATTTTCACCTGACTATGAACGCGTTTAAACCATGCCTGCAATTGAGGCCAACCATGATGTGGTTGATATCAACTTGAGGTCTGTCAAATATATCACAAATGTTGAAGTCTGTACCATAAACGTAGTAAATTTGACTGAAATTTCATGGTAGTTTTGAAAATTGGCATAAAATGGTAGTTTTTACCGCAAGATTTTTTTCAGTGTAGCCGAAAATTCTGACTATCTGATGCGTCATATTTACAACGATGCGACACTACAGCATGCAATTCTTACAATTGTGTGAAATGTTGCATCGAAAAAGATCTTGGCTAACAACCGCTACGCCGCACAGTGGCCGAAAGGCGGTCATAATCTATAAAATTTGGGTCTTTATTTTTGGCATTGTATATTTTTCTTAGGTTTCTCATATATTGAATTACATTTTCTCCAAATTTCGTGCGGATTGGATGAGTTTTCGATTTTTGGCAGCACTTTGAACATTCCTGTGTCGTACAATTTTGGTGATTTTCATATCTGAAAACCACAATATTTAGGTTTGCTTGATATGCCTGTAACTCTTTCAATTTTCAACCGATTTGAGCAAACAAAGCTTCAATTTGAAGGAAAATAATTGAAGTTTATTTTTCATACCAATACATTTGTTAAAATGGCTCCAAACTATTTTAAATTATTCGTAATATATGCTTAAAAATTACAATTAACCTACATTTCTTTACAAATGTTCACTGTACAACCTGGTGAAACAGTACGAAAAGGTGGGATAGTGTGAATTATATAGGAAATTATCTCTACTTTCTGAATTGCTAGGCCCCATTTTGCGCATCGTTGCGCAAATATGCTAAAAAATGATTTTAATTTGTTCGGCCGTTAGTGGATATGGAGACGCATGGTGATCAACATCATCATCATGTTCATCAAAGATTAATAAATTCCGAACTTCTTTTGGCAAATCGATTTTCGGTCTCGGCTTGTTGTGTCTGTAGCTAGACACAACCGGATCCGATGCTACCAACAATACACGAAACACGTCTCCGTTTGTCCTTTCACGTGATCCTTTCCAAGCATTACTTGCGCGCGTTCGTCGAATCTCCTTATTCATACTTTCTTGGGCTTCTTCTGAGAGCTTTCCGATGGGAATCGAAGAGCGATCGATAATGTCACTTCCGTGGATCAACAGTTTGTAAACCGTTGTAGGCATGTGAAACCAGCCATATAGCTTCACGTAATAAAAAGCGGTTTCTGTAGCATAAGATTTGAATTTCGAAACATTAATCCTTTTACCACTAGAAATGGCTGTTAGTAGCGTACGAAATCGGACTATCAAATCCAAATCAATGCCCGTAATTTCAGAAGAGACTTCCGCATTGGCAAAAAATCGCCTTGCCGTGTTGCCGTTGTTACTTGTGCCGAGACCAGAACGTGGCTTGTCCACGTGTAGGCCCAGTCTGCTGAAAAACTCCTTTTGAATGCGTTGTTTGCTGCTGTTGAACAGCTCAATATGAGCCGTTTTCACCCATTTGCAGAATTCCAGCCTATATGCAATATGCAGCAAACACTCAAAACATCTCATCAAACAATGTAGACTGCTCAAGCCATGATCCAGAAAATCACTGTTCACAGATTTCTTCAACATTTTTTCAACGTCATTAAATTCTGCGGATGTTGATTTGCAAAGATAACACCATTGCGCAGATGATGTGTTTGTTATGGCGTTTATAGTTTTACCATCAACCATACTCATAACAAGTTCAAATTTGACGTTAAGTTCTCTACCGTTAACATTTACAATAAAAGGCTGTAACTTTGAAATTGTATTTTTCATCCGGTCGTATTCTTGACGGGTCGTATCGACAGTTTCCTTTGCCAGTTGTAGAGAAACTGGTCTACAATACCGAGTCGAAGATGGAAACAAGTTTTCCCAAATGACAATTTCCCCTTGAAACAGTTTTAGTGGAACAAGTGATGTCAAAATTACGTTTGCGTCTGAGTTTTCCAAACTTTTAAATGTTTGATTGTACTCACTTAGCGTAGTTCCATCCATCCCCCATTTCAGAACAAGCCGCAAATCGTCATTAGGTAGATTAGTAAAATTAAACTGCACAAGACTAATTAATCTTGAAACAGTATGATTTAAAAGTTGCTGTAAATCAATTCTGCAAAGACCTTCTGAAATTTCGAAGTACTGATCTGGAGGATAGCACTTCTTTTTAGCAGCAGAGATTGAGTCATATGGTGGGTATATGGTTTTTGCAGGCTCTCTTACGATGTTGTAGCTACGCTTAGATAGCTTTGCATCAACAAATACAGCTAAAGCTTGTTCATCAGATAGCCTTTGCGTAGAGACACCAGTCTTCAGAATGCCTGCAACTTCCTTCTGCCCATCAGCACGCAAAGCCACCTCAGTAGCAAACTTCAACTCACCTATTATAAAGTTATAAAGAAAAAAAACATTTAAGTTAAAGAGAAAAAATACAAAGTAAGAGCAATAAGAACGTACTAAAGCTACATGTACGACGCAATTCTTCCGTTCTTCGACGCTTACTTCGGTTGCTGCAATCACCGAATTCTTTTGAAGGTCGACCACCTTGATTGACATTTGCTTCTGATGTTGATGAACTAGGTCCAGAAAGTACAAAAAAATCGTCGAGCCAATCACCATTTTCCTTTAAAAAGCGATCCTTTTTCCGTTGTGATTTACTCCATCGACGCAACAAGTCTCGAAAGAATATTGATATTTGCTTCTCATATTCTTCATGAATGGTTCCTCCTACAAATCTTTCTATGTAGTTTTCAATAGCAGTACGTTTATCGTTCGAACTGGCTATATCAAGAACCGGATCCAATATATTTTTTCTTTTTAAGAAAATTTCTAATTAAATAAAAAACGAAAGCTTAAACATATTTAATGACATAGGAGGAAAAATATTGATTACCGATTGGTGTCGAGCACATCTTTGATGAGAAAGAAAACTTGTATTTTTTTTTTAAATTGACTTCCGTCCGATTAAGTGCACCGGACCTTTTCAACTTTGTACAATTTCAAAGTTCATACACAAAATGCAAGTATTGGTGTTCGAACGAGCCTGTCGAATCCAATGAGCATTTATACAGGGTGAGGAAGAAGATTAACTGCAAGCGTATTAGTAGACCGCAAAAAATTTAGTGATGTATTTATTTGCATGGGCGCTTATGGGAGCTCGCTTGCATGTAGTTGTGACACATCTTGTATAACGAGCTTCTCTTTCTCCGTGGCTGTTTGCCATTCGGGACTACGAAGGTGCTGATGTTTGCGTGAAGTTTGCGTGCAGAGTTGCCATATAGGGTATGTGTCCCTTGACTCAGCCTATTATGCAACCAGCGATCACATTTTTCATTATAACTCATAAAGTTTTTAAGCTGTAAGCGAGATTCAACTAGTTATACACTTGCAAAGATAAGTTTGATAAGACATTTTGTAGCATGTATCACTAAAAGTTACACAACTCTTTTTATAAAGTCAGAAACATTCGAGTGATATGGATCTAATGTCGGTCTATAGACACCAAATTGGGTCTATTCGTGGATGCAACTTCGTCACATTCGATGGATTTATTACTAAATGCAGTCTTTCTACGGTTTTTTTTCTAGTTTTATGAATTAAGGCAATGCTAGCTGTATTTGATTTACTTAATAGAACATTTCACAACACAAACTAAAGTAAAACTACCTCGAAACACTTAAATGATGTTCATATATAATTTATCAGCCATTCAATAATGAAAACATTATGATTCACTATACAATGATTTTGTTCCTTCGGTTTGTCTTAAGATGAGCCACTTGAATGTAAACAACCGCAAATTCATGCATTTCCACTTACCATTTTACCATTAACAACGTTTTTATTACATTTTGGATACAACAGGCCATAGTTAGGAACATACAAAAAAACATGTCCCCAATATTGGGTCTACGATTTTCTTGTAAACTCATTGTTGTTTTAGCTATGTGAACAGTTCGTTTGTAACGCTCAAATATATTCTGTACATCCAGGCTGCATTACTTGCTTTATCGATCAAATAAAGCCTAATTTAGATCACTTGAAGATCATGTAGATCATCTGTTCAGCATAACCAGTGAAATCATGATGTCCCAAAAGTTCAAGAAACCGAAAATTACGCTAAAGTGAGCAACTATAAGATGAATAATATTATCTCAATTGCTTCGGATAACATCTATCTTGCTAATAGCAACATGATTTTGTTGATTATCGCTAAATTAATGACACATTTGGTACATAGGCCGAATGGAGGAGCTAGGCTAACATTACATCCCGTTACCCTATATAGATTTATCTGTATTATACACCCCCCTTCAAACTATATGCAATTAATTTCAACTTACTAGATAACCCTTCTTTTGTAGCAACACAATTGACGGTTAAATTTTTTTTTTCATATTGCTAAATCTGTTGCGTATGCATTTCCTACTACCCACCTCCAACCTAGAGAACAATAAATAAAATAAACTCAACCCACTCCCTCGCCCCACCCCTTATGCTCTAGAGTGTAGACTTAAAATGAATAAACAATTTATGACTGACTTCACACACTTAATAGTCCACTGGCTGACGATAATAGGTTAAAGTATTACTAAATCCGTCAATTACCCTATTAAAATTATTTTTGATTACGTTGAAATTCTACTGAAAAAGGGTTTCAAATTTTGTATGAACTGAAAAAATATCATACTCGTAAGAAAGGTTCAATTGCACTTTAGAGAGATTATCTTCCATTTAAAATAATTGTTGATGTCAAAAATCAACTCAACACCCCAAAATTTACTAAATATGTAATTTTCAGGCCGATATACAAACATTTTAGGTTTCGTCCGACTTTTATAAGAACAGCCGCCACTGTGCGCCGTTCTGGAAATCGGTGTTGAGCCGAAAATAGAGAAGAAGGAGAAAATACCGCCGCTATTTGTGAAGGCATTCCCAGAAGGCCTCCTGGAGAAGGCCCGCGGTGCACAATCCAATTCTGCTCGCAGGGTTACAAGCTGAGGTTCTCGGCGCTATCGCATTACAACGCGGTCAAGGAAATCATGAAACAGATGAAAGTGTAGTATTTCACGCACGACATCGAAGCGAACAAACCATTCAAAGTGATTTTGCGTGGTCTTCCGAAAAAGAAGACGGAGGAACTGGCCGACGAACTAAGATCTAATGAACTCACATCGGTGCAAATCAACAAAATGTTTTCCGGATCAGCTGTACCAGGTAAACTTGCTTCAAAGACCTGCAAAACATTCGAGCCTTGCTCCACATCATCGTCAAGTGGGACCGCTACCAACCGATCCACCGTAATGTCACTCAGTGCCAGAACAGCATAATAGTTGGGCATGGCACCAAAAATTGCCACATGGCGAAGCTCTGCGTCGATTGCGGCAAACATGACGGACCCGATAGCTGTGAGCAGCCGGAGGATGCTGTGCCAACTGCGATGCGGCACACAAAGCAACCAGCAGAGAATGCTCGAAGCGGGCAGAATTCATAAAAATTCGCAGAAAATCGTCAGCCAACAAGCAACCCGGCCATCGACGACGATCTGGTCCGCCTCTGGCCCTCACGACCGAGAACTTTCCCGCTCTCTCAACACGCCAAGTACCCCAAACCGCTCGGTTTCCAGTCGGCTTTCTGTTCAGCATCGGTTCGCAGCTGCAGCAACCCAGCCATCCCAAAGCTTTCTTCCGGGACCGTCGTACTCTGGTGCAACATCCGGCGCGATCCATGATTCGATGCTATCAACGCATCTCAAGCCTAAAATCAATGTGTTCCTCCCAGATTTCCGACTAATCAGACTTGATCAAACAAGTTCCACAGGAGGGGAGTCGCCGTCGCCCTGCGCACCAACAACAACTGCCAGACGCTTCCAAGCTTTTAGCTTAAATTCATCGAAGCCATTGGGCAGAGCGATTTGCATGTACATACTCCGAGTTTCTAATCGTAGTCTTTATTTCGTCGCCTAGGTCTTTGCCGATTTTTTCTGTCCGTAATAACTTCTGTATTATTTGTATCATTGAATTCTTCTCCAACTCCCTGTCTCGCCGGAGGATCATCGGTTAGAGTCCCACGCTGGCACGAGGACGATGATCGGCCGCTCCTAACATGGAGAACAGATGCTGTTTTGAACCGCCCCTGACATGGAGAATAGACGCTCAGATAGACTGCACCCTTTGAAGCGGGCAGCCCCCCTTCCCTGGCAGCATATGATCAAGGTCCCACCGAGGTTAGTTAACCGATCTTTCCAATGGTTACTCATACCCCAGCCGGTACCGCGGGCCGTAGGGATAGGAGTTACTGGAAAAGAGGCTAAGGATCGCAGTAGGATTGTACCTGCAGTTACGCGAAGTACCTATTGTTCCAAACAAACAAGCACAAACAAAGGGACGGATACGACTTTGCAAAACGATATCATCAAGCTCACTCGGAGGCATGGGCAGTTCATCATCGACATGAAAGCTGGAGAAACGCACATCGAAACAAGAACGGGTCCACCGTACAAGAGGACTTGATAGATGGCCATAACACCATCCTGGTCCCGGATACTCCCACCCAGTTGAGCAGATCCGGGGTTCGCTTAGCAATCAACATCTTCTTCACCAATATGGAATATGGAACAACATCGCCTCCTCGTGTACCAAGAACTCAGCTCAGACAACTATCGGTGGCATTCGGTTTCAGGCGCAACTACCATCGCGTCAACTGGGTTCAGTGCCGTCATCAGGTCGACAACATCATCGATAAGGATAGACGCACCAAATCAACCGACGACATAGATCGGCAACTGCAGTTGGTCGAAGGCGATCTCCCAGTCCCGGGAGCACCACATCCCCAGGCCCATTCCACCGTTGATCCCACTAGCGAACAATGACCCTAAGGATCGTTTGATTACTCCCGCTGAGAAGGCCGCTAAGATAGATCGACATATTGTCAGCTCCCACAGTCTTGGTCAGAACATCACCAGTCCGCGCACGAAGCTGCTGTTAACGAGCATGCAAATAACATCCGTCTATGTCCCAATTACTTTTCAGAGGAATTAGAAATCACAGCTGACGAATTGTCGACCTATATCAAAACGTCGAAGAACATGAAGGCCCCGGATTTCAACCAAATCCAGAACTTGAAACTCAGGCACTTGAGTTTCCAATTCTACGAAAATCTAGCATTGATATTCAATAAATGCCTACGACCTAGCTACTTCCCCTCGTGTTGGAAGTCAGTTAAAGCCATACCCATCCGAAAACCTGGGAAAGATCCTGCAGCCTTCAAGAGCTATCGACCCATCAGCCTTCTCTCAGGAGTATAAAAACTATTTGAGAAAGCAATCTACCGTCCGCTCCTTGCATCTGCCGACAAGCTCAACATCTTGCTAGATTTACAGTTTGGGTTTCGACGCGGTCGATCAACAGTACATCAACTGAACGAGTCACTGACATCCTCAGGCGAAACAAGTCTGTTTCAAAAACATCTGCCATGACCCTTCTTGATGTGGAAAAGGCGTTTGACAACGTCTGGCATGATGATCTGATGTACACACTGCATTCGTACAATCTTCCAGTCTTTCTGGTGAAGATGGTGAAAATCTACCTTTCAAATGGAACATTCCAAGTTTTGCTGCATGGTACAGTGCTCGATGCGCAGGAGGTTTCTGCTGGTGTTTCACAGGGTAGCATGTTAGGTCCTCTTCTGTTTAACCTGTTCACTTTGGACATAACCCCACTCCCTGAAAACGGATCTCTGTCGCTGTTCGCCGATGATACCGCAGTCGTCCACAATGGTAGGGTAGTAAGAGCGATCGCATGGAAACTGCAGTGAAGCCTAAATGTTCTGTTGAAGTATCTCACAGATTGGAAGATCTGCATCAATGCAGCGTCATCCACGTTATCCTCTTCCCACACTTACAACCGTCAAGACTTGTTCCAGCTGAGGATGTTCAAACTTGTCTAAATGGTACAACGGAGGAGCGGACCAAGTCTTGGCGTCTTGGCGTGACAATAGAGAGTCAACTTCAGGGAATAAAACTGTCACAAAGTGTAAAGTTCTGTTGAAGCTAATGTACCCCTTGCTAAACAGAAAGTCTTCATTGTCCCTGAAGAACAAGAATGCTATCTACAAACAGAGCATACTTCCGGTTATCGTGTACGGCATGCCGATCTGGGAGAGTTGCTAAAAACACACCATCTACAGCAGACTCCAAACAAGTTTCTCAGGATAATCCTGAACACATCTCCACGGACGCGAACTACTGAGATTCACCGTCTGGCCGAGATAAAAACACTTGAAAATCGTTTTAATGAGGCTATCAATAGGTACAGGACACGTTGCCACCTATCAGACCACCAAGTCATCTGGGATCTGGAACTCCTTCCCTAGGTTTTTCAAATTGTAGTTATTTTAGTTAGGTAGGTTATCAAATTTATAAAATAAAACCAACTCGTCCCGTCGGGGATCATATGTAAATAAGAATATAAAATGGATGAATCACACCACAAAAAAACGCTAGAAACAAAGATATGGAACTCTTAAGGCTAACAAATAAAAAAATAAAAACAAATGTAACAAATCGATTGACTTAAAAAAGACACATTTTAGTAGTAGAAGTAATTGAACAGAATCAGTCTTGTTTCTAAATTCAATATGGTAACATCGAAGAAGATAATAGATAGTTGGAATTGATCCAAACTTTCATTCAACACCCTTCAAGCAAGCAGTTTACCCGAGCTGCAGTCCATCCAGAGGAGAATTCTGACGGTGACTTGTGACTATGGAAGACTTGTCGACCCAAACCGCCCTTTTCAGGGCAAGAGAGTTAATTGTTTTCCAACAAGTTCCTGAGAAGAACACTTCCCGACGACTTCACGCTTGAGCGACACCATTCCAGACATGCATTGGCTCGTCCTGACGTGTCAGGACGTGTTGTGCTTTGTTGCAAGAGAGCGCGAAAGTTTTCTTTTCCACCCACGGGAGCCTGGCTATGCCATGAGAGGTCACGTTTCGAGAAGATTTATCCAAAAATTATCTATGAGCCTCCTTGAATACGTTTTATAATAATAATAAACATATTGAAAAAATGAATCGTTATTGACGCTTCTAGATCATAAGAGAGATGTTCTTTAGAGTTCTTGTATAACTTAGACTGTCCATTCAACTAAATGTGTTGTGATCGCTTATAGATGTGATGATTTTTATTTCAGATAGTTAAAGATTGCCGACTTAATACTTTTTTTCAGCTCAAATTGCTATTTTTTATTATGTTTTGCAAGAAAAAAGTAATAACCAATCATTTGCTACGCTGGTTGATCTGAAGAGCGATATTTCTGAGAATTCTTAGACAATTTAAACCATTCATTAAACTTGAAACATATCTCAGCTATGTTCTATAAAACTGCGTTATTTTGTGTTGCAGAAAACATAATAATGATAAATCTCTCGCTACAATTGCAGATCTGATAAGAGATAATCTAGGAAGTTCTTGGATAACTTAGACCATCCTTTCACTCCCTACCAAAATGTCATGTAAATTTCGGTGCCCCGAAACCGACACATGCAAGCGTCGCTTAATACATAAGAATGAGTTGAAAGAGATAAGAAAATAAATTCAACCAAACACGTCTTTGGTCAAATTGCGTATGTTTCAGTTTCAAGAGACACAATTTCACACGAACTCTTTGTTTACGTTCCCCGGCTTTTTACAAACATTAATTACGTTTCGTGTAAAATTCATAATTTCTAACTGTGTAGGTTATAATTTCTTGCATAACTTAGACTAGTCATTCAATTCCATTCTTTGTCAGGTCAGATCTTTGAACGTCTATGAACAATGAAAAGCTGAATCGTTTCGTTCTAGTTTCCGCTCAAAAAATTACATGCAACAGTTATGCATAGAACGGAAGTATGGTAAGTAGTCCTATGACCCAAGAATTACTTGTGCCAAGGACGACAAACGACTACACAAAATTTCATTCACTCAGTTTTTTCGTGAAACTACAACGGCGTATCGTTTCTTTTGAATCTTCATTATCCTCTTCCGTTACCCGTAAACAATAACATAATAATTATAGAATGAATATTAGGATCCACCATTTTCTCAATCTTACTTTACTCCAGGCCTTTTTGAATCATTCACTCTAATTATACATAGATCGTTATATGTCTCCTCTAAGTATACATCCTTGTTCTTTCCTGTTTCAGATTTATGAGATGTTTTATCTAACTAATATGATGTACCACTATTTGTTGTAGAGTAGATTAATACATAAAAAGCAATAATTAAAATAACCGTCTTAAAAAGAAATAAGTTGAACTTTATCACTAGCCCCACAAAAAACCAAATCTCATCAAAGTTGTGTTCTTACTGTTGTACTTATTACTGTATTTCTACTTTCTAAATTACAAATCAAACCCAAAACCACATCCTAGCATTGGTTTTGTTATTGAGTATCACTTTCCAAACATCAATCAAATGTGCAAAGGGGCAAAAACGGCACCCCGGCGCGTCGAAAACGGACATCCTGCGGCACTTTGTGGACGCTGGATACGCCCGTTTCGGCATCTACAACATCTTGGCACTATTAGAAAACAATCAGAGAATCGAAAGAAAACCCGGTTACAGACGGCCGACAACCCTGAGCGACTAAAAGCTCCACAGGATGCTGAAGAGGAAGACCGAGGGAAAAGTGACGTCATCGTTGTGTGTGCTTGGCCGGTTGATCTGTTCAACCGACCATACAGTGACAAAGTACCTGGTGAACATAAAAGTACATGTCAGGAAGCGGAAGTCACGTCCACTGGTTTCGGAGCTGCAGGCAATGACGCAGCGGCAGCGTTTCCAGACGAATCGCGACGTGGCGGTAGTGATGGACGACGAGACCTATCTCACCCTGGATGGCAACGACTGGCAGGGCACTTCGTATTCTACTTCCCCAACGAAGGAAGTGAGCTCCGAGGTGAAGTTCATTTCACACACCATGTTCCCCAAGAAGGTGTTGTGTGGCTGTGGCTGACAATCAGTGACTAGGGGACGTCAAAACCGCTCTTCTTTCGCTCCGGACTGGCCATGAACGGGAAAATTTATAGTACGAAATGTCTGCCGGAAGTTGCCTCGTTCATCAAGAAATACCATAAGGGCGAAGACGCGGTGTTCTGGTCGGATCTTTCGTCGGCGATCGTTGGAGGAGATGGAGCGGCTGAATATCGATGTGTGACCCAAGTCGGAGAACCCGCCCAACCTGAAGCGTAAGATCGCATGTTTTCGACCACCATGGTGAATGTTCCGGTTAACTGCTGGAAGGCCGCTCACAAAGGCGTAGATTTGTTTGCAAGTAAACTTAAATAATTACCTTCCATGGGAAATTAATCAAAAGCAATTATCTGTCTTAGCTTTTTTTATCACCATCCGAAAAAAAAAGTCCATTTTTTTTAATGCAAACGTTAGGCAGTAATAAGTCAGCAATGAACGAAATTCTGAGCGACATAAAGCTATGTCGCCACATTTTTTACACCTGCTTCAACAATTGATGCGTTAATGTCGAAAATGACTAAATCGACCGCGTCATTAAGCACTAGATCATTAGCAAATTCGAACTCCTCCACAGTTGGAATCCAGTCTTCAAACATGCTAAATCTTTGAGAGAAAACCGTATACTTTAACTCAGCCGTTTGTGCATTCGTTTCTCCTAGATACATCGAGGTCGGCAAATTACTCTCCTTACGCTTTGAATTAACAAAACTCCAAAAACGTAGCCAAAGATCATCCTGTTTCCATCTGACGTACATTTCATACAAGAACCGGTTGTATCCACGGTAAATACGACTGGCTTCGTCAAATTGTCGCTTGGTGGCAATATTCCTGTAATAACATGAAGCGTCGTCGTCGCAGAATACGAAGATGCGCATTTGACCAAGCTGGACTCCTTGAGGGCCTTTTCCGCGGTAAAGCTTGACTGATAAAGTTGTGTAGAATCCAATTAAATGAAGTAACGGCATTATCAACATTGAGGCTTTAGAACAGCTCAACTTGCAATAGCAACTCATTACGATAACCATACACACTAAGAAAATTTTACAGTATTCGGTAATTTTTTACCGAACTTTCAACAGCTGAACAGTTCGGTAATCAGATTTACCGGATTTCGGTAAAATTTGACAAGTTCCGGTAATCTTTTTGCCGGAATACTGTAAAAATTCCCCGGAATCCGGTAAATCGGATTACCGAACGTTCAGTTGTTGAAAGTTCGGTAAAAAATTACCGAATACTGTAAATTTTTCTAAGTGTGTAGTTTCTTCGATGAAAATCTAGTTTAGAGTGGTAAACATCTTCATCTCCACTTTATTCATGAAATGATGTAGTGGGCAAGCAAACTACAGAGAAATAGAGATAAATTAGGACAACTTTCTTAGTTGCTAATGTTACGAAGCCGTTTGTCATATCCGAGCCACTTGAGAATATTAGAACAAGTATCCGGTCAGAGTAGTTTCGAATTAAATTACGCTGATTTAATCCAAGAAACGCTATTCTATCTCTGGCCACTGAAGTCAGGGTCAAGATCGGATTAGCGAAAGCGTACCCACTGCTGAATTCTTCCAGATTAAACGTGGTTGATGGAAATCACCTAACAAAACGAGTTCACCCATTTCGCTTCAAAGGTGGCATCTATATGAAGCTGCATGAAATTACTGTCTTGACTTTCATCCGGTGGCATAAATGGACAATACCCCAACAAACAGAGGATATGGTACGATTTAACAAGTGAGCTGTTTAATTTCACCAAAACAATCCCGCGATAGAGTTTATTGATTGCGTCCAGATATTAAATGAATCGAGCTTTAATCAAGTTTTTGTGAAAAACAAGCTGTGAACAAAACCAATTTTCAATGAATCGAAAGAAAAAAATAAAGACCAATACCACCAATTTTGGTCTTGTGTGGAGAACAATAACAAATAAGGACTAATTGAATATAATAAACAAGATACCTTGTTCATCAATCATCCATTGTATTCCCAAGTTCTCTGCTCCACAAAAAAGCATCTTACGCGCGAAAAAAAAACGTTTAACTACTGAGCTGGCCCAAACAGCAAAACAAACGGTGAAATGACATCAAATTGCTGCGATTTTAAATTGTGTGAAACAAACAATTAGTTAGAACTCCGGGGAACTCCCACATCCGCTTCAGAATCAAGTTATCGTTCGGTCACCAAAATATCTTTAAAAAAAACCGCAGCTCAACCGCTCAACTTCAACCAGTATTATTCGGTTAGAGGAGCACTCATTACATCAATCAATCTTCTGTTCGCAGCATAATAGAAAGAGCAGAAGAATAAACAGCAGGTGAAAAAACCCAAATAAACGAAACTGCTCGCGAAATGGACCGTGAAGTGGAGACAAGCTTAAATACATCCACCCGTGAACCGAGAATAAGATTGTTTAATACATGTGTCATGTCAGACAGATAGGTAATGGGAAAGGCACAGTTTCAAACGGTGTGAGTGAAATGAAAAAAAAGTGTCTGTCCAGCAGAAGTTTCACAGATGAATCCCACTTGATAACTTGAAAAATATATTCCATAAACTGTTTTACGTAATCATAATAATCTTGATGTGTGCACTCATTATCACGATCCTCATAGACATTGCCAAAGATAAATAGTCAGCGTGATTGTAAATCTAATGAATTTGTATCAATCTCTTGGGCTTGAATCACGACACGCCACTAAACCCGAAACGAGATATGTCAAAGGTTGCCGGAAATCCTGAGACATTTGAATTGATCTTGATTTTTGTTTGACATCTTGAGTGTTAACAGTCTGTTAAATTTCCATTTTTTAATGCATCAATTATTGATATGAAGAAAAGATATCTGGCAACCTTGAAGACATTCCGCATAACTCAATAGTGCACCTGTCTACCACCCTATATCCTCTTGTAATTGCCAAAGCCGCCCGGTAGTGCCTAGTTCCGCCGTTGTCATCAAGTGCAATTATATTGATTTATAATAACACCTGCTCAATGTTGAATTCAGACACCCAACCAGCTGGTGATTGTTTACCGTTCTAGTTAGTTGATAGTGATTAGAAATTCAAATTCGTGATACAAAAAAAAACCGGCTTTAAATCTAAATAAATCTGTATCGCGAAAGAAAGTTACTACATCCCGGAAATGACATAAGATCTTCGTTTTTCCATCAAGGGAAGGGCATCATTAGAATTTACCACCTTCCGTGATCTACATGCACATTGGAAACGAATGTTTCTGCTCGAATATTTTATATCTTGGAGGTAAAGAATCACAGCAGAATGATGAGAGTTTTACGACATGTTGCGTCATCCTTATTCGCCGGGCAATTTCGTTCAAATGATGACATTAGATATAGTCTAGAATCGTAATGCTCAAATAGTCACGTCGTAATTAGTATTTAAAATCTAAATTTTAATTAATGCTCAAACATGATGGCATCAAGATCGGACCAACGGTAGTCACGATTGACTGCTGTGTTGTTCAACGGAGATTTGAAATTTTGTTGCATATCGCATGTCGCAGTATATGTCACATGTTAGCTGTCGCGTGACTATCGCAGCTACGTTGCTTGCATACATTCGGGGCGACACGAAAGCTGTAGGAACGAAAGCACTTCTGCGACTATGATGTTTGGCAGTGGTCGGAGATAACATTTATTTGAAAGCTTCTTCCTACCATGCAATGGGTGCAACTACAGTGACGGACAATGTATGATGACAATTTGCTGATTTTCAAACAAATCGAACCTGCAGCGCTCAAAGCATGAACATTCATTCCATTTCGAAACATTCCGGAGTATGTTCACGAAGCTGCCCCAAGATGATGTTTTTAAAAACAACAAGCAACAGTTCAATGTGGTTGAACGCGAAAGTCACGTTGCCCCTCGGAGCAATGTATAATCTAGATCGCTAAAATGTTTAGAGGGTGGTCGAAATTGGTTTCCTTCAACATCTTACGATACACTCGTAAATTTCGTATTCTAGATTGCACTGTACCACAGACAACAGACATTTAAGCTGGAATACACTCTGGAA
Source organism: Aedes japonicus (assembly GCA_034211315.2). Taxonomy (NCBI): domain Eukaryota; kingdom Metazoa; phylum Arthropoda; class Insecta; order Diptera; family Culicidae; genus Aedes; species Aedes japonicus. Next base: position 184,050 of record JASCZW010000755.1, read on the forward strand.
TACTGTGTAAATTTCTTTAACTGCCATTTTTAAATTACAGTTCGTTGTCGTTAGTTTTGGTGAATTGTATGTTGATGGCCCCTTGAGATTCAAGAGTCGTTGACTGTTTGTCAATTTTAGTTTGGTGAAGCCTACCCAGCAAACACAAAATCGTATATGGTAGCGGATATAAGTACAAAGTGGAGGCGATATAAGTACAGGCGTCCATTTGACTTCATGTAAAATGTACGTATATCGCCTCCACTTTGTACTCTTATCCGCTATCATATACGATCCTGTGTTTGCTGGGTAAACTAGGCGGCGCTGATGTTCCAATGGATTGCTCGTAAAAATTTACACAGTAAATTGGGCTTCGAGCCTGGATGTCTGCTCTCTGTAATTAAACGTCTTAATCATTTAAAACACAGAATTTCGTGGGCAATTTATCAGAAACTATATTATAAAATAAGAGAACCAGATCATATTGTTGCCCCTTAACAGCCCCTTAACTAGGCATTGGTCCAATTGCTGTCGCCAATCCCTATTGCTCAGCTATATTATAAAATTTGACAGCTATAGAATTTGACAGCTCTATCAGTCGAACTCTAACCGTGATGGCAAAAACAGTGAAGCAACTCCGTTCAGAAGTGTGCACGTTCAAATAACGGCACCCCACCGCGTCGAGAACGGACATCGTGCGGCACTTTGTGGACGCCGGATACACCCGTTCCGGCATCTACAATACGAATACACAGAGCAAGATAGAAAGAAAGCCCGGTTCCGGACAGCGGACAACCCTGAGCGACAAGAAGCTCTAAAGGATGCTGAAGAGGAAGACCGAGGGAAAAGTGGCTACATCGCTGCGTGCGCATGGTCGGGGGTTGGTTCAACCGGCCAAACAGTTAAAAAGTACCTGGCGAACATGAACATACATTTCAGGAAGCGAAAGTCGCGTCCACTGTTTTCGAAGCTGCTGGCAATGAGGCAGTGGCAGCGTCTGAATAAGTTGATCAACGCGATTTTCCCGGCAAATCGCGACATTAGGTGATGAATGACAAAAGCTATCTCACCTTGGATGGCAACTATTGGCAGGGCACTTCGCATTTTACTTCCCCCACGAAGGAAGTGAGCTCCGAGGTGAAGTTCATTCCACATACCATGTTCCCCAAGAAGGTGCTGCTGTGGCTGACAATCAGCGAGAAGGGGATGTCAAAGCCGCTCTTCTCTTGCTCCGGACTGGCCGTGAACGGGAAAATTTATACTACGAAATGCCTGCCGGAAGTTGCGTCGTTCATCAAGAAATACCATCAGGACGAAGACGCTTATGAGTTTTCTAGCCGGATCTGGTGTCTGGTGTCTGGTGGCCAGAAATTCCGGGCCAATTCCGACCAATCCAAGATTGTTAGCCAAAGGCCTAAAATTCATGCTTCAACAATTATTGTGAGCACATATTTTGAGAGGCGGTAGAAGAAAAGTGGAGAGCAGAGCAGAGAAGCAAAAGAAAAGAATTGAAATAAAAGAAGCCGAAGAGACTTGAAGCAGAAGAACAGAAATGAAAAAAAAAAAGAAGCATAAAAAGAAAAACAGAAGAAAATAAAGAAAAAAAGAAGCGGTAGGAGAGAAACGCAAGCAGATGAGCGGAAGAAAAAAAAATGAAAAATGAGAATCGAAACAACATAAGCGAAAGTAGATAAGCGTAAAGATAGAAGCGGAAAAAAGAAATGTGTCAAAATACGAGTGAAAAATAGCGGAAGAAGAGAAACAAAAAAAAGAGAAGTGGAAAAAAAACAAACAAAAAAAGAGAAGTGGTTGAAAGCGGAAGAATAGATGCAAAAAAAAAGTAGTGGGAAGAAAAGAAGTGGATGATGAGAACTCATCCACGCTCATCCATTTTGATAACCAAAAGGTTTAAATAGGTTTCATCTTTTCATCAAGTTTATGAGAACCTACACAGCTTGTTTACAACAATTGTTTTCTCAAATTCATTTTCTCCTATCAATAGTTTTATTTCGAAATGCCGTTTTAGGACTCATTCATATTTTCTTATTATGGTCAGTTGAAAAATATTTTTTTATACCATTTTGCTCCCAGTTAATGCATTAAACGGCAAATTGGTTTTCAAGGAGTCATTGCGAAGACAAATTGGCTTTTTATCAATACTGCGATGTCTTCCAATCGCCATATTGAAGCATAAGAATGAATTGAAATGTGGAAAAATAAATGTATTAAATTTAAAATGTAATGCTAACGATATGAAGATCAAAGACCAATTTCAGCATTCTTTAAAATAGCCTGACTGAATTCCATCAATTATTTGGAAACATGATTAATTTATCTAATACATGTGTTTTAATTTTCTATTTATTGTTGTAAGCTCGCTTAATATCCGAGGCGCATCAATGCCCGGCTCTTATTGTGCCAATATTCACTGTAAAATTAAACGCGCATTTGTTTTGGAGCATGATACGCTTTGCTTTGTAAAACTCAATTTGTTTTGGACATTTTGCTTTCAAACAATTTTTTTCGTAGAACAAGAACTATTTTCAAGGATATTATTACCTGCTAAATGAATCAGAAAAGCAGAGAATCGAACAAAGCAGAACAACAAAAACCAACCACGATATCACCGTGAAGTTTGACAGCTGTGGCCAATTGGCCCTATGGTGGATTTGATGGCAGCCAATTGGTTTTATGAAGGTTCTCAAGTGGTCATAACCGTCTATAGCGTAGGGCACTTCGTACGAATTTTGTGTTGAAAGAATCATAGTGAAAGTGTTGGCAGACAAAACAGTTTTGAATGTAGGTTTATAAACAAAGTCGTGAGGAGAATAAAAGTAAAAATTTTACTTGGGAAGTGAAAGAGGAGTAGGAGTAGGAGTGGAAGACGAGATAAAGAAGACAAGACAAGACATCGAAAGAAGAGAAGAGGAAAAAACAAAAACGGAGGGAGAGAAACGGGAAAGAGAGGCGGAAGACTAGTGGAAGAAGACTAGCGGAGAAAAGAAGCGGAAGAAGAGAAGTGGATGAAAAAGAAAAAAATCGGAAGACGAGAAACTGAAGACAAAGAGCGGAAGAAGAGAAGTGGAAAAACAGAAATGGACGGAAGGAGGAGAGGGAGAGAGAAGCAAATGAAAACAAGCGGAAGAAGAGAAGTGGTAAAAGAGAAGCGGAAGAAGGGAAACGAAAGAAGAAACACGGAAGGAGATAAGTGAAAAAAAAGAAGCGAAAGAAGAGAAGTGGAAGCATACAGGCGGAGGAAAAGAAGAGAAGTGGAAGAAGAGAAGCAGAAGAAAAGAAGCGAAAAAACAAGAGAAGTGGAAGAAAGAAGCAGAACAACAAAAGTGGAACAAAAGCAGCAGTGGAAGCATATCTGAAAAAGAGTTGCTGAAGGTAGGAAGTAAAAAAACGGAAGAAAGCGGAAGTTGAAAAACGGAAAAAAAAGAAGTGGAAAAAGATAAGCGGAAGAAATACGTGGAAGAAGGGAAGCGGAAGAAGAAAAACTGAAGAAAAGCAGCGGAGGAAAAAAAAAGGAAGGAGAGAAATGGAAAAAGTCAAGCAGAAGAAAGAAGTGGAAGAAGGCAAGCGGAAGAAGGAGAGCGGAAAAAGAGAAGGGAATAAAGAGAAATGGAAGAAGAGAAATAGAAGAAGTGAAGCAACAGAAAAGAAGCGGAACAAGAGAAGCGGAATAAAGAAGCTGAACAATAAAAACTTGACAAAAAAAAGCAGAAGTATAGTGGAAGCAAGAAAGCTCACGAAGCGAAACTTAAGAAGAATAGCTGAAAGAAAGCTGAAAAAATAAAACTGAAGCAATAAAGTGGAAGAAGAAAAGCTGAGAGAGACAAAATAAGGAAATAAAGAAACCAAGAAATGTATAGAAATTGAGAATTGATGAAGCAAAACTTTTCTGACACGAACGCATTCAGGTGTTAGCACTGATTTAAAAAAAAAAATCTGGTAATTTTTTTCAAGTATATCAGTACCGCTCCACAACTTACTAAGTCCATCCTACTGCTTACACGGATACAAGCACGGATACAGTGCCAAAAATATTAACTTATTGCCTATGATATCTAAAAAAAATATGGTGCTTTTAAACTAGCTGCATAGAGTGTAGCTCTTCAGGTTGTTCCGTTTCTTGATACGTTGAATCATTCCGACGCTCGTTTCACGCTGTATTCACAAAATCACATTGCGACAATGATTTGTTCTTCCAAATCTCAGATACCACTTTCTGGTCCAGTTTCGAGTAAGAAGATCCGGGTTTTCAGACTCGGCCTAACATTTCATCCACAGAACGTGTTCCTTAAACTTGTTTATAATAGATTGCACACTAATGAATTTCAAAAAACCTTCACGCATAATTACCTCCATTTGTCAAAAAAAATGATTGTACAACATTTTAAATGCGTGTCATTTTGGAAACGAAGAGTGTCAAAGTACGTTCACACACCGACCTATATTACGTGATATTGTGCGATTCATAAAATAGCTATATCATGTTCTATATTACGTGAAATTCCATACATTTGATCTGACAATCTATAATAAGAATAGTACTTCATATAGCACATATCACGAGTATTTCATGATAAGGGCCTAAAAGGCATTTGTAAATATTGACTTTAAACATTGATCTCTCTCGAATCACGAGAATCGGACTATATCCAGCTACTCTATATGGTAGAACTAACATTCTCCTACCAGATGCTGCTATCATTGTAAGAGAGTGATTTAAGATTCAAGAAAAATCGACATTTACAGTCATTGTTTACAAATGGCTTTTAGGCCCTTAACATCTCATATACTTGATATTTTTCTTAAAAGCAGTGGTTGGCAACCCAGCTACGATAGAGCTGGACGATATCATTCAATCTCAAATGAAAACAAAACACAATTTAGCAATCGGAATAATTTGTTCCATTGAGGAATCCAAATTGAAAGAAGAAGAGGAAGACACCGAGTTGTGATCAATCTGACAGCTCCCATGTAAAAGTATAGGACGAAACTTTTAAAATGCTTCTAGAAAATTCAAATGAAACTCTAATTAAAAGCGGTTGGTTGTGTGATGTAAGAAAAATCCAAAACTGAAAGATAGGGGCATTATTTTAATTTTATTTTTATTTTGCTGAAAATGTCTTTATTGAGAAGTTTTGGATTTTTCTTACATCAAACAAAAAACCACTTCTAATTAGAATTTTATTTGAATTTTCTAGAAGCATTTAAAAAGTTTCATCCTATACTTTAACATGGAAGCTGTCAGATGTATCACCACTCGGTGTCTTCTTCTTCTTTTTCATGTTGGATTCCTCAATTGCATTGTGTGATAGTGGAAATCTGTAATCATTTGGTTTATACATGTTCATCAAATGAAACAAACATCAGCGAATATTTTATTCACCATCCATATTGTGGGTTTTATGATCAAAATATATTCTTACATTCAACAGGTACAATTTTCGTAAACGGGTACATATTTTAAGGAGCTCTATCGGATAATCGGATTGTTTACAGACTTTTCCATTGATAAATGAAATGTGAACAAATTTTGTAACGATCAAATATGTTTACGATAGTCTTAAAGGGCGATACGGTCAAAATTTGGTCAATATCAACTTGACGTATTTCTTTCAATTTTGCATTTAAAAAACCTGAACACCCCTCATTTTGAAGGTGTGTGTGTGTAGAATGTTGCTCATATTTTGATTTTGGAATTCACTCTTCAGTTGTCAAAATGCCGTCCAAGCAAGAAGAGCAGCGTATCAAAATTTTGCTCGCGCATCGCGAAAATCCGAGCTACTCGCACGCAAAGTTGGCAAAATCGCTAAAAGTTGCCAAATCAACCGTTACAAATGTAATTAAAGTGTTTGGGGAACGTTTGTCGACAGCCAGGAAGTCTGGATCGGGGGGAAATCGAAAACCGGAAGCCGCTGAGACGACAAAGAGAGTTGCCGGTAGTTTCAAGCGAAACCTTAACCTATCTCTCCGAGATGCCGCAAATAAGCTGGGTGTATCGTCTACAACCGTGCATCGAGCCAAAAAACGAGCCGGACTATCGACTTACAAGAAGGTAGTGACTCCAAATCGCGATGATAAACAAAATACGACGGCCAAAGCGCGATCCCGGAGGCTGTACACGACGATGCTGACGAAGTTTGACTGCGTGGTAATGGACGACGAAACCTACGTCAAAGCCGACTACAAGCAGCTTCCGGGACAGGAGTTTTATACGGCAAAAGGAACGGGGAAAGGTAGCAGATATTTTCAAGCACACGAAACTGTCAAAGTTCGCAAAGAAATATCTGGTTTGGCAAGCCATCTGTACCTGTGGCTTGAAAAGCAGCATTTTCATAGCTTCCGGGACTGTCAACCAAGAAATTTACGTGAAAGAGTGTTTGAATAAACGTCTGCTGCCTTTCCAAAACAGAAACACGGTTGTTCCGTACTGTTTTGGCCGGATTTGGCATCTTGCCATTACGGTAAAAAGGCCATGGAGTGGTACGCCGCCAACAACGTGCAGATGGTTCCCAAGGACAAGAACCCTCCCAACACGCCAGAGCTCCGCCCAATTGAGAAATACTGGGCTATTGTCAAGCGGAACCTAAAGAAGACTAAAAAAACTGCTAAGGACGAGCAGCAGTTCAAGGCAAACTGGCTTTCTGCGGCGAAGAAGGTGGACAAGGTGGCTGTACAAAATCTGATGGCAAGGGTCAAGCGTAAGGCCCGGCAATTCGGATTTGGAAAAGCGGAAGCCTAACTGAATATTTTTCCTGAATTTTATACATTATTTGTTATGTTATATATTCTCCGTGCGAGGAGTAACGATTATGATGTAGCAGGAGATGTTCGCTCATCACCATGAGGCACCGAGAGTGAACAACAATGTTTTGGGCTAGAATTAAAGATATGAAGAGAAAGTTTTGATAGTTCCGCTAGTGTGCGGCAGGCTTGGAAATTTAACAGATGTTTTATGAAAATTGAGCGAAAAGGGCATGTGTACAGTGGTACTTCGACCTACCCCGCAGTGGGATGTTAGGCAAAAATGTCGTTGGTTCGAGTACCACTGTACACATGCCCTTCGCTCAATTTTCATGAAACATCTGTTAAATTTCAAGCCTGCCGCAACTAGAACTATCAAACTTTCTTCATATCTTTAATTCTAGCCAAAAACATTGTTGTTCACTCTCGGTGCCTCATGGTGATGAGCGAACATCTCCTTCTACATCTGAATTTTATACTAATTGAACTTGAAAAAGAAATTTAATTTGATTTTTTAAATAAACAATTTCACCGATTTACACGCGTTTTTCCTTCACCAAATTTTGACCGTATCACCCTTTAAAACCCAAGAAAAAGGCAAACTTCAATCGAACTATTGCTCATCCATGTTGGTTTTAATTTTCATCGACGAATAAGAAGTTGCTGGTTATTGCAAAAGTGAAAATTGTAAATATGAAACCGGGCCGAGATTTAACTACATACATAACAGCTCATTAAAATTATTCTAATGAAGATTTCACTAAACTGAAATCTATTGAAATGAAGTACACAAACAAGTGGTAGTTTAAATCTCCGTATCCTTCAAAATCCGATCATTTTGCCTAAGATGAAATAACAATCAGTTTACTTCGTTTTAATCTTTCTCATCGTCACTTTTACAATCGTCAACCTATATCAAGCCAGTGTAATGTGATCAACTCGCCATAACCCCTGATATAGAGCGAAGTGTGAACACAATGACGGTTATATAAGGTCTGGCCCAGTAGCCACAACAATATTAGTGAAATGAGCAAAATTCGCTCATGACACTAATACCACTGCACTCCTGGCGCACGATATACAAAAGCTCGGAAAGTGCTACGTAATACTATTTATTTTGATTCGTTCGCTCCGTGATTGTTTATTGTATGCGCTTTAAAATTTAATTTTTCATCCGATTCCAGTCTACCGATGATGGAAAAAAATGGCTTGATATTGCTACTCGATTGTCAAGTCTCAGCGTTTGAAAGTTTGTGCGGCAAAAATCAATTACCCCAGTTAAATTCACTATAAATGATCCATGTTATCGGGAGGAAATGCTTCTGCTCAAAAAATGGCATTTGTATCATGGTTATTTCCACAATTCAGCATTTATAATAAACGTTTGAACCGATCTGAACCTAAAACCACTAATAGAAAGTTCAATAGTATTACGTCATCACTCGTCGGCCCAGCATTGTTTACATTATTTTTGCTTCCAATACAAGGAGCAGTGCGTTGCCCCAGACCTTATATAGACGTCATTGGTGTAAACATACTATAAGTCGTGCAAACACGTAAACATACGGAAGATGACAGTCGCACGCACAGCATGCCGTGATGAGCACATTAAAACCATCACAAATACGTGCGTTCAACGCAAATGTATGTGGATGACTTGTTTCCGATACATCCTTTATTACCCTTGAATTCAGTGTATCACATCTCATTCCAAGTGAGCAAGTCAGACTAATCCTGACATCGTTGGGTGTGCTATCAAAACAATTTATGCCCCTTGTCCTTTTGCGTGAGTTAAAATTTTAAATGCAAATGCAAATTAGCTGTAGAAAGTAGGCTGTTGAAAGCAACTGAACCAGCATTGAAGGCGTAACAATATCAATTTACAAATAGTAGCCGTCATTCTTTCGTAGGAGAAATGCTTCAAGAGCTATGCAAAACTGCATGTTTTTAATTGTTTGTTAGTTGCGTTAAGGGAGTAAAAATATTGAACGATCTCGATTTTCTACTGCAATGATGCTAGTTTTGATTTGCCACAGTCAGTTGAATCATCTATTTTTTTGTTTTCATTTGCGGCATAACTTTGTGTCGAACTGATATCCTTTGGAAACCGGTAGCTGGCACCTAGCTGCATTGTGCCACGAGCAGAGGCAGATGTTTTTGCCATTGAATAAAGTTTGGGAAACATGGGAGGGGACGAGATGAAATTACATTGTACGGGTAGGTACAGGCCGGAGCAAAAAAGTGAATAAATACAACATCAAGGACTGTTTGCGTTTGCCTGTGTTATTAAGGATTCGGTGGCAGAACATTTTGATCATCATCATCAGTGTCATCATTATTGATGGTATATGGAGTATTGAATTTTAAAAGTTAAGATAGTGACAATCGTATGTTAGTGGGTCTACTCTTACTATAACGGCACTGCTACAAAGTAAGCCCAATAGGTTTGGATATAGGCCAAGTTTTAGATTAGTTTTCGGATTGTTACATATCTTGACTTCTTAGGCACAAGGCAATTCCTTATAAATCATTTGATTTTCATTTGCGAATAACTTTTTTAATCACCTATGTTGTACAGAATATTTTTTGAAGCATTATTCGAATATTGGCACCAAGCTTAAACTGTTGTTGTCCTGTACAATGTTCTGTATTTTATATTTTTATTTATTTATGCTTAAGTGAAAAGTAGGCTGTTCGCACGGTAGATTGGCGTTAAAGAGATGTCACGTTTTTAATCGGCCTTTTGTAAACCTGAAAACTGAAAACTGTTGGGGTTTTGAGACGATATATTTGTTAAACATTAAGGTGAGGATTTGGTTATTTTGTATGCATGGTTTGAAGTAAAGTTTAATGCAGACAAATCAGAGCTGGAAATTGGCGTTGAAAATCGGCGATTGAAAGTGGTGATCGAAATCAGTGATGAATATTGGAAATAGTAATCAGGGTAACCACTGCGTCCACGAGGGTGGTCGGTATTGGTCATTTTTGATGAAAACCGGTATTTCGGTATTGATGAAGACAATACCGGTAATACTGTTAAAATACCGGTATTGGAAATTTTTTCGAAGTAAAAATAATCGTTTGATTTTCCAGTAAAGCAAAGCATTTATTATTCAAATGCAATCTTAGAAGTTATAAATTACTGCTGCTTGGCAAAATAAAACTTCAACAGGCAGAACATACTAAGTGATTCGTCACCCATACCACAACGGAGTTTGTTGGCTATATTTCCAGCAACCGAGAATGCTTGCTTTGCTTCGACTGAAGTCGGACGCACTGTTCCAAGTGCGACGAACAGCATGGTCAGGTATTTTCCTTTCATTGCTTAGGAAAATTTGTTTCTGACAGTTTTCGAAGATCCTGGAGTCAATGTTGTGCTAACTACCGACGGAGGAACGAGCGCTTTGCATTGCGAAGCCTCTTCTGGATGTTTTCCTCCATCAAGAGTCCCGAATTTTCTTCCACAACGATTTCCTCTTCATAGTCATTCACAGGCACCGTTTCTTCTGTGTTATCCAGCATTGCGACAAGTAGTTTCTTCAAGATTTCATTAGTTTGCTTGATCAAATTAGTTCTTGACGTTTTGAAGAATATCCCAAATGGGAAAGCAACTTGTAGGCAGCGCTCAGTAGCGTGATCGCACGATAATTGCAGCAATCCAGCTTATATTTTTGTGGCCGTCAAAAACCTCCACATGCCAAACTTGGTTCTATTTGATTGATTAGTTCTCGAGTTATGCAGATTGTGCTTCATTTGCTTTTCATGTCAAAAAATTAACGCCGATCGGTTCAGTAGTTTTCGAGTCCAGAAATTTCAGACAGAAAGAAACTCATTTTCATATACAAAGATTTGCAGAAAATTTAAATAAAAAAATGCTATAAACTTTTCAATAACTCCAAAATCAATTTTTTAATAAGGAAATAATGTTTAAGTAAACGATAACGTTGCGAAATTTATTTAGCTTCATTTTTCTTAAAACTTATTGGAACTGCACCAGATTCAAACATATTGACATTTTAGTAAACATTCTTTTTGTCCAAAATTCAAAATATCAAAAAATTTGGAAATCTCAAAAGTGGTTCTACTTGAGTTTTTTTCTGACCACGGCATTAAATTCACTGCAGGATTTTGCATTACAAAAGTTGGTCAACCATTAAAGTTCACACTTTATATTTCATTCAGTAAACTAGTGTTATTTGCCTATAGTTGGAAAGAATCATGCAATTTCTGCGTTAAATTATCCACCTGGAATGCCAGTTTTGGCATAAATTCATAGAATATTTTATGTTCATTCAATTTAAATATCGCCTTAATCAGGTCTGTTTCATGAAAGGTTGCAAACAATTGCATAGTTTACACTTGCTTATGGGCACAATTAGACGATGGAAAATTTTGCTCGTCTGTTTAAACTTCTTATTATTTTCTGTGTTATGACATTCCTCTAGTCGATAAATAAGGCTCGAGTCATTTAATATCTGGCCACACTGCAGTGGCCGGTTCTGGAATATTTTGACTGCAGTTTGTTGTGAAATGTTTCTTCTTTCAGTGCGTCAAGATTCATTTTGTTTCAAAGAAGTTATACTTGGAGGAAGCTGCGAACCGAAAATAACTTTTGGAAATCCGCAACCTAAATTCGACGTGGTCAGGTTCAAAAATCGCGAAGTCGTTGAAATTGGCTAAATCGGTCGTGTGAAGCGTTCTCAAACATTTCCTTAAGTGGCATACTCATCATAGAAAGCGTCGTAGTGGAATTAAGAGAACGGAAAACCCAGGACTGTCGAACCATGCATTGGTTATACTCACAGGCCAAGGTATCGACGAGCTTAAGGTCACGACAGTACAGGAAATCTTCTTGGCTTGACGATCGATCACATGTGCGCATCACCTCTCTCATGTGCGCATCAAAACAGAGTGCACACAATATATCGCTAGAATAACTATCACGAAGCCATCAGTGGTTCATGAGCGCCTTCCAAACGTTTTTTTGCGTGTTGAGGTGGCGGACTTGTGCGTGCCTCGACCTACCCCGCAGTGGGATGTTAGGCAAAAGATGACGTCTTTGGTTCGAGTACCACTGTACACATGCCCTTTCGCTCAATTTTCAAAAACATATGTTCTATTTCCAACCTGGCGCACACTGACGGAACTTTCAACACTTTCTCTTCATATCTTTCATTCCATCATAATTATTAATGTGCACTCTTGGTGCTTCATGGTGATGAGCGAACATCTCCTTCTACATCGCTTATCTGAAGCTTCGCCCTGTACATTGACCAAGATTGTACGGGCAATGATCGTCCCGTGCATACTCTATAGATCGGAGCAATGGAGCAGGGGTGGAATATCCCTGTTGAAAATCCTAGAACCTCAATATAATGAGGCCTATAGGATTTGTAACGGAGCCTTTCGGCTTTACGTCACCTATAGCTTCCCTATTTGTGGAATGTGGTAAGGTCCCCTTGGCAAATGTTGTAACTGAAGACTGATATTATTACAAAGGGACCCCACAATCGAATACAGACCAACCGTCTGTAGAGCAAAAGAGTGGTGGCGAGACTTAACAGGAGTAGAGATTCCCACGTTGTGTCAGCTCCCTAGGCTATGGAACCTACGCGCCCCAAAGTAGATTGGCGCATCGGGCAATTATGCGGAGCAAGGGCAAACCCTGAGGTGACGAAAGCGGCCTATGGGGGACATTGTCTCTACATATGAAGGCCTGAACCGGCTATTTACGGACAGGTCGTTAATAGAGGATGAGGTTGTTAACGGGGTATCAGGGAGGGCCATAAGCCGTTGCGGTTGGTTATCCGGAATCTGCGGTAATTTCTCAGCTGAGGCCTACGTGCTCTTGCAGGCATGCAAGTTATCAAATGGGGCCTCGACTGTTGGGTTTTTCGACTCTGCGAGTTGTCTATCTGCCCTTGAGCATGGGCAGGTGGGACACTCATGGCTGTTAGAAGTGCAACAGTTTGCTAACGTAACCTTTGTCTAGTTACCTGGGCACGTAGGTTTACCTGGTAAATAACTGCTGATAATCTAGCAAACCAAGATCGTCATGCTCAGCTGGGGGACCTACCTGTCTTCTACAACGACGCTACCCGCTAAGTGAAGCGGACTTTCCGATGCTCGTGGGATGAATCTTGGCATAACAAAAGAGCTGTGTTCCTACGCCACATCAAGAATACGACACAAGAGAGGATAGATATGCCCTACCCTCGATACCAGATGATTCCGACTCGGCTGAGGATAGGATATACCCGACTCACTCACGGCCTTGAATTAACGAATTAACGGCCTATTGCCAAGGATGTGGAGTGGAATTAGATGTTAACCATCTATTAGTGGAATGCCCTGCTAGGGCAACGTTGCTAAGGCGTTATAGGCTCAATACGAGAAGTATTGTACACCGTAGCACAGAACTATATGTACTGAAATGCTTAAGGTTGCTGGACTTATACGATAAAATATAAGCCAGCGAATAGACGTCGAACTTCAAAAAAATGTAGCGACTACTGGCCTCAGTCATCGATCTCCGAAGCGGCCTGTAAATAGGGTCTATGATGATATGTCGAATGTCCTGTAGGTTTCGACGAGGGAATAAAAGGAAAAGAGCGGATCCCGTAAACATTACTCCTCCCAAATCTTGGTAATTACCCAGTGCAGCGCTCTGGTCAGTGCTTCACCACCGTATTTCAATAGATCGCTTGGAAGTTGGTCATCACCAGCAGCTTTGTTGTATTTCAACCGACCAATTTCCTCCTCAACTTCCTGAAGGGTGAGGTCGGGGTCCTGTCATCTTCTGCGCGTGTTCCTAGATTTATTACCGAGCCACTTTCGTTCGCTGTAGCATTACCGTTCAGGTGCTCGTCGAAGTACTGCTTCCACTTTTAAATCACCACACACTCTCCTGTGAGAAGGTTGCCATCCAGGTCTCTGCACATATCAGCTTGTGGTACGTAGCCTTTGCGCGAGTTGTTCAACTTCTCATATAATTTGCGTGTGTCGTTAGCACGGTACAGTATTTCCATTTCTTCACGGTCTCGATCTTCCCTCTTGCGCATTTTCCTTCGAAGAATAGAATTTTGTCTGTTCCGTGCCTGTCTCTACCGTTCCACATTCGCTCTCCTCTACTAACTGCTTGCATTCGCCATCAAACCAGTCGATTCGGTGCAGAAGTACCTAGTGTGACTATTGCAGTGCTACCAATGGCGGTTCGAATATTTCTCCAGCCATCCTCAAGAGCAGCAGCGCCAAGCTGTTCTTCCGTTGGTAGGGCTGCTTCTAGCTGTTGCGCGTATTCTGGGGCAACTCCGGTTTCCCGTGGTAGCTCAATGTTAGGTCGTGGCGTCCGAGTTCGACGCGTTTTGTACACCGTCGAGAGTTTTAGGCGCATACATACTGCAACTAGGTAGTGGTCCGAGTCTCTATTCGCACTACGGTAGGCGCGAACGTTGATGATATCGCAGAAGAATGTCCCGTCGATTAGAACATGGTCGATTTGATTCTCTGCTCGTTGGTCAGGTGATCTCCAAGTGGCTTTATGGATGTCTTTACGGGGGAAGAAGGTACTTCGAACTACTAAACCACGGAAGGCCGCAAAGTTCACGCGTCGTTGGCCATTATCGTTCGATGCGGTATGCAGGCTGTTAGGCCCTATTACCGGTCTGTACATTGCCTCCCGTCCTACCTGAGCGTTCATGTCACCAATGACGACTTTTACGTCCCGCTGCGGGCAGCTATCATACACTTGCTCTAGCTGCGCGTAGAACGCTTCTTTTTCGTCATGGAGTCTCCCGTCGTGTGGACAATGTACGTTAATGATGCTGTAGTTGAAGAATCGACCCTTGGACCTTGAAAACCATCCAACTATCCGCGTTGACGCATTTTGCCCAGCACTACAAAGCCGGTGCCCAGCTCGTTTGTGGCACCATGGCTTTTCCATACCTTCTGTCCTGTACAGAAAACCTCCTGCAGTGCTACGACTTCGTAGTGACGTGGTTGAAGTTCGTCGTAGATCATCCTATCGCAGCCAGGGAAGCAGAACGATTTGCAGTTCCATGTTCCGAGTGTCCAATCGTGTATGTATGTATGTATGGTAGCCACCATCCCCTCTAGCCCTTGGCTTGGATGCAGCTCCACTTAATAGCAAGATCAAATTGGGCCACCGATCTGAATTCGCACTATCGCTGTATGAAGGGCCAAAAACGGAGGGGTGGACCCGTAAGCAGAGACACTTACACGAAATCCACGGGAAATTAAGAATCTCCTTCCAACGATATGATCCAACAAATCGAATAACACAATTCGCAATACTCATTAAGCTTTCTACAGGATGGCTTGTTAAGAAGGGCGCGTCACTCTCCCTGAAACTGTTGGAGTAGAACTCGCAGCACCACACTCGAATCGGTAGGATAAGAAATGATACTGTTTGTTCCCTCCTAGACTCAGGCAGTCAATCAAACCATCGTCCAGTTTCAGCTTGAATGATACCCTGGTGCTCCCTCCCAACCCAGTATTTATTATATTTATATAAATATAGATGTAATGTAATAATAATATGTTATATATGAATATATAGTAGAGCAAAAATTATATAAGGATATTTAGTTAAAATATGTAATAGTTGGAGTTCACGAGCCTATGATAACCATGTTAAAATAAATTAATTAACCTGCTGAAATAATAATATTAACGCAGTAATAATAATATGCAGCTTCGTACCACTTTGTATCACTGATAGATGAATGTATCTCTGGAATGTGAAGGTCATCTTGTTATTCATTGAGGTATAAATATCAATAAAGCATTCAATTGTATATAAAACCATAATGTTATATTATTGAGTATTTAATCATGACATGTAGATATGTAACCTTCTGAAATGAAGAGCATTTATTAATTTTTGATTATTATTTGATATAATGCAATAAAATAATTATACCAGCCGCATCACCAATCTGAAGCAATTAAAGTTTTATTAATTATTTTATTACTTCTTCCATAATATCATATTTATGATATGCAATTAATAATGATGAACAGCTGTGTTCCTCTGAACCGCTCAAATAGTAGTTGATGATCGTGTACTGAAATGTTAAGGTCATATTACGCCATTTAATGGAAAATATAATGAAGGAATTAAAGGTTGAGTGGTCGAGAGAGTCGTCAACATTTCTATTAATGAAAATATGCTAGAGCTTGTAAAAAACATGCATCATATAATAACACATACTAGTATCTACACATCTATATATTCAGCATGGCCACTCTGATAGTGCTAGATACAGCTGAAAATTGATCCCCATTCTTACTGCTGCTTCTACCAGGAGATGATCATCCTATAACCGCAAGACCTCCTCTCCTAAACTGTATGGTACCTGAGAGAAATTTACCTTTCTGGCGTAATAAATGTAATGAAATATACAGAATTATAAATTTCAAAAGAACTCAGGTGGATAGTGTTAACATTCACCCTACTTGATTGCCGCACCGCACCCTGGTTCCATCTCTGTACCACTGCTATTCTTACATAAATGCGAAGCTGAAAATAGTACAAAAATATTGTGGAGGGATGTTATGATATAAAACGATAATAAAAATTATATTTGTATCGTCTGCATGTCTGCCGATTGTAGTCCTGCGCAATTTTAGACACTGCTATTATCATTAAAATTATTGTACAATCCATGGATGATCCGAAATTATGTACCGTATAAAGAATACTTTCATTTTTTGTGATACGGTGAGTTTTCAGCATGCTACCTTACCGGGGTCGCACTTGACACTTCAAATTCGTAAGAGGGATAAGAAAGGATCAAAATGACCGTTGGATAAATACGACAATAATTAATAGTATACAGTCCATAATGTCAAAATGATAAGACAATACTACCCTAATTTATGAAACCTTAGTCATGATAGTGATGCGACTGTTAGATCAATATATAATGTCATAGAGAATAGTATATAAAATATAAAATATATGATATGAAATGAAAATAAAAATACATGCGTCATTACATGTTTGCAGATTGTTGTCCAGCTGCAATTTTATAAAAACCTGCCCATTCATTCTGCACCTGAAAGTTAACACAACTCTTAGTAAACAAGAAATAAAAAATGGAATGAACAGTAATTTACAAAACTTTGGAATTTGGATGTATAAATCATATATAGAACAGTATATCCAATCTTCGATGTGCTAATCCGTTTACTTGCATCGAAATAACCATTTTTAATGGATCATGAGGTCGAGATACTAAAATGATTTAATTTAATGATATAAATTGAAATGTTTGATCATCATATCATAGCATAACGGATAATATTTATATGAACTAGTAAATATACCATTGAAAAATTATACTACGCTCACGATAGTGAAATTATATCTCACCCTCTCATCAAAGACTTAATCTGTTGCAGCTACTGTAGTCATAACCATTAACTAAATATAAAAATGATATTAGTTTTAAAACCATGAGCTCAGCAACAATCAGCAACAGCATACATTCCACACAGCGTGGAATAGGTGGGTTAAAACTCCCAAATACCCAGAAATTAGATGAAAGAAGATGAAAATTATTACCAAGCTAAGGAAGCGTAAATCTAACATATTTATCAATTACACCAAGATGAACCTAAAATGCTGAAATAAAATACACCGAACCTGCAATTTCTAACTTATCAGCATTCCGAAGAAGTCCACACATAACATGCATAAATGAATTTATTATTATTATTATTATTATTTACGTCACAAAGCACTGACCCTCACAATCTGTTTGAAGAAAAGTACTGCCTAATACCAAACACATGTGGTGTTGCCTTCTTGAAAGGATGCTCTGTGACACAAGAATTTAACATAACTATCCCCCTCCCACTTCCACTAACTGGATTCAGATGGTGCACAAGTGTGCGTGGAATAACAGTCATAAAGCTCCACTCAGAACACGCAAAATCTACCAGAGAAGGGTAATGTATGAAAGTAACAGTTGAATTCTAAGAAAACCCTTTATCTGAAGGATTTTTTTCGTATTCTTCTCTCCACTTTCGACGCAAATCCCGGCACGGTCAATAATCCAACTCACTCTCCGCTAGCAGCAAAACGCAAAAAAAAATTTGCAGAAGAAAAGAGAGGCAAACAGAAAAATGCGAATCCGCTCCCCCATATCACACACTACACACACAAATGACCGACCCAGTCTCTAAACATTTCCTAGTGAGCCGGACTATCTTAAATACAATACTTAGCTTAATTGTTTATCCCGTATTCAATTGCAGATATGTGAGCCAGCTATCAATCTCACACTATCACGAACACAAGCATCGGTTTTCTCAACATCCGTTAGAACCTAATTTATTTTCCAACATCAACACACATACACACACCACGCACTGGTACACGCCATAACCAAACGATGGTCAACATGGCTGGCATAATCTTCTTCACTTTTCACCGTTGCTAAACAAAACACACACAAAACACCACTCTACCGCGACTGCTGGTTCTTTTTATGTTCAGCACTCGAAAATAAGAGGGGAATCTTCGCATCTCCGCCGCTCAAGCTTCAACCCTCCCATCAGCTTGTCAACGACCGAAAGCGTACACGACTTGCCCGATCACACTAAGGAAAAAAAACACGTCCGATCGCGTTAAGCGCTAGAACTCGACTGTGTTCCGAGTGTCCAATCGTAGTCATTAATTCATCGTCTAGGTCTTTGCCGATTGTTCCGGTCCGTAATAACTTCTGTATTATTTGTACCATTGATTTTTTAAGGGCGGCTTATTGGGCCTTTCCCAACCCCCTGTTTCGCCGGAGGACCATTGTGCACAGCACTGTTTAGAGTCCCACACTGGCACAAGGACGATGATAAGCCGCTTCTAACATGGAGAACAGATGCTGTTCTGAGCCGCCCCTAACATGGAGAACAGAAGCTCAGATAGACGACACCCTTTGAAGAGGGCAGCCCCCCCTCCCTGTCAGCATATGACCAAGGTCCCACCGGGGTTGGTTACCCGATCTTTCCTATAGTTACTCAAGTTGGCACCACGAGGAGGTAGGGATAGGAGTTACTGGACAAGAGGCTAAGGATCGCACTAGGATCTATTTTATACCTGCAGGTATACGAAGTACCTATGGTACGCATTGTCCAGTCATTTACCAACAGCTGTAGAACTGTAGAATTATACTGAGCGTAATATATACACAAACGAACGTTATAATAACAAGCATGTTGGCATTTTGAAAATCTGAAATAAAACAACATTCTTTTCAAAGATCGAAAAAAAAATAACGAGATTTGATGATTTGAAGTCAGAGCCCTTGAGTCAAATGCAAAATGTGGGCATTCAGCAATGGAGAGAAGATCCAATAAAACAATGAAGTATAAACCAAAATTGTAGCAGTTTAAACCTGAAACTTTTAAGAGAATCCGACTAAAAGTAAATTTTTGCAGACCGTTTATGTGTGTGTACTTTTTTTTCGGGTACAGTCTTTAATATTGATTTGATCCGGTTGTCAAAATGTTCAAGTTCTATCTAATACAAAAAGGATCTATCGTTTATTTGAATAAAAAATCTTTTCTAATATTTTTTGAGAGAAAAATATGTGGAGTTGAACTATATAACTTATAACTAACTTAAACTATATAACTTATAGTATAACTTATTTCATAACTAATGGGGAACATTTATTACAAATAAAGACAGTTGGATTACATTGGAAGTGTATCACGCAAATTCAACATCTTATTCAACAAAGTGCACGGTAGTCAAACTCAAAACCTCTAAGAATATTCTTCCATAAACTTCACCAACTATGCAATAACAAATACAATAGAAGAAGAACGAATGTTCTAAATCCCCATCCTTACATCGGAGCCAGATGAGTCAGGTCTAATCGATAATCTTCTTCAATTATATGGATCGAACCCGCTACACCTCGTGCACTGTCAGTAGAGCGAATAAGGGCAGAACAAGCGTGTTCCAAGCGCCAAATGTGTCACTTTGTCCATTAGAATCAACTGCTCGGATGGTGATGAATGGAAGACCTCACTCTCGTTCTGTGTAATCAATGCTAAACACATATACATACATGAACACATGAAGGTGGTCCATCATGTGTGTTCCGGTTGTGATTCAACGAATATGCACCAGCATTACCAGCACCAGAACTGTCGGGTGTTGGTCCCATTGAGAGGGATTTAATGTTGGAAATCTGAACAGGGAACCGTTGGGACGATGATGGTAATGATTGTTGTGAACAAATTGAGGAACGGCGTCGTTTATTGAAGTGATGACCGTGAAATTTCGAACCACCGACTGCCTACGACCAAGGGCTATTCCAAGGGAAGCGTGTGCTCGGCCATGCGACGAGGAAACAGGAATTTTAATGCGTGGGGTGCTCGGACGTGGTGATTCATTTGACTGTCAGATCGTTTTTTAAAGCTTCTTTAGAGGGTGAGCGTTTGCTTACTAGAGGTGGAGAATAAATAATTATAATTCAAATAAGTACAGTTTATTTATAGTTCACTGAATATCAGACAATAGGCCGTCAAAATATTCAAGAGAACAGATAGCATCAACCGGCTGATCGGAGCGAGCTTAACCAACTATAATGGCATATTAACACATAATAATTGATAACGATCGGATAACAGCTGAGGAACCACAGCGGCAATAGGCTATAAAAATATATTAATATTCCATACTGGATGTGAATTATGATAAAATGAACCTGACTCATGTTTGATTTGTCGAAGAAAGTAATTCAGTATGCCTGATAAGATAATTCAATGAACAAAATTAGCCTTCTCGAAAATACACAACCCTGCATCCAATTTAAAACATTCCGCTAGTAGTGCTACATAAATCATTTCCATATCGAACACAAACTTTCTTCATTTTCGACATCCACTCGAATTTGTGTACACTGCGTCATCCGAACATGGTTACCAAAGGGAGACAAAGCGACACATACGGGAAAGTGTAACATCCGGGGGAAAACTATCGATGCTCAAAAACCCGGCACATTGGCACCTAACTAAATGCGAAGCCAAGAACACAACGACAACAAAGACACGCATCATTGGCTAGGAACAATAATCGGGAACGGACAATGTTGGTTGATGCTATCGGTTCCCATGTCCAATCAACCGGTTTCCAGTACGTTGACCATCGGGTTCGGGAACGGTGGACGCAGCGTTTGTTGTGCTTTGTCGCTTCGTGTTTTCGAGGACGGTATTGACGAGAGAGCTAAACACGGAAGAAGTTATTCCCCGAGTGGCAGTTCCTGGGCATCCCTTACTGGGGAATTTGGCCGATTGGAAGTTAATTGAGGTCGGCGCAAAGTGATACCTTCTGCAAGCGGTTTTAGAACCGACAGGGGGGGGGCGACCCCGGCTTAGTGGTTAGCATTAATACCTCTTACGCCAACGTCACGAGTTCGAATCTCACCACCGGACAAATTACGAAAATACCCAAAAGGTATTTCAGTGACTACGATGGGAAATGAACAACCAGTCCAGGACTGATATTCTCGATAATCAAGGGATGGGAGGGGGCTCCCATACAAAAGAAACACAAGTTTTTGCATAACTCGAGAACTAATCAAGTAAATGGTACCAAATTTTACAAGTGGTGTTTTTAAAGGCAAGAAATGTTTCTATGGTAGTTTGACACCCCTCCGCCCTCTATAAGAGGGGCGCTCTTACACCAATAAAACTCAAATTTCTGCATAACTCGAGAACTAATCAAGTAAATAGAACCACATTTGGCAGGTGGAGGTTTTGAAGGCAAGAAATGTTTCTAATGTAACTCGAGACCCCTCCCTTTCTGGAAGAAGGGCTCATATGCAAATGAAACACAAACTTCTGCATAACTCGAGAACTAATCAAGCATATGAAACCAAGTTTAGCAGGTGGAGGTTTTTGAAGAAGAAAAATATTTCTATGGTGGTTTGAGACCCCTCCGCCTTCTGGAATACAAATGAAACAGTATTTTAAGCATAACTCGAAAGCCAATGAAGCAAATGAAACCAAATTTGGCATGTTGAGATTTTTGGAGGCCCCTTTGAGGGTGGGGGGCCTCCCATATCAATTAAACGCAAATTTCTGCATAACTCCAGAACTAATCAAGTTAATGAAACCACATTTGGCATCTGGGAGTTTTTGAAAGCAGGATTTCTATATATATAAAGAATTTCTGTCTGTCTGACTGACCCTTATAGATTCGTAAAGTTCTGAACCGACCAGCGTGAAAATTTGTTTGCAGGGGTATTTGGGGCTGGGGAAGGTTCTTATGATTATTTGAGACCTCTTCTCTCTCAGGAAGGGGGGCTTTTCTACAAATTAAACACCAATTTCTGCATAACTCGAGAACTACTCAAGCAAATGGAACCAGATTTGGCATGTGGGGGGTTTTGGAGGCAATGATTTTATGGGTGTTTGAGAAACCACCCCATCTGGAAGGAAGGTCTCTCACGCATATGAAACAAAGATTTCTACCAAACATGAGAATTATCCAGGTTACTTGTACCCAAAACGTGTATTTCCCGGGTAAGAGGCATGTTATGATAGTAGTTTGAACCCCTGCTTGGTCAAGAAAAAAAATCATTCCGAAAAACAACCATAAACGTCCCAGTTCTATTAAATTTTCCTTCATTTAGTTGCAAGCGTAGCAGCGCTCGCACCGGGTTCAACTTGTTCAGGATAAAACATTCCCGAATTTCAAGATCATACTTCGAAAAGAGGAGGACTCTCTCAAAACTCCAGAAAGAAGTCTAGATGAGAATACTTCTTAGTAGTTTGGAACTTTCCATAGGTTCTGATGCTCTTCCCATAAATTTAAGATGGAACTTCCCAGGAGCATAGGAAAATTTCCCCGAAGCTCAGGAAGAAACTGACAGGAAGGGCAGTTCCTATAATTTCTCAAAAAATCAAGAACAAACTTCCACAAAGCTCAATACGATCGGTCAGAGAACTTCTCTGAAGGTTAGGAATGGACTTACCAGAAATTCCAGAAGAGACTTCCCAAAAGTTTAGTTGAAACTTCCCAGAAGTGCTAGAAAGTTTTTCTGGAGTACAGAAGAGAACATTTCAGAATTTCAGATGAAGGCTTTCTAGAAACTCAGGAAGAATCCTCTAAAAAAACAGAAAAAAAACGTTCCAGAAGCATAGGAGGTGCTTCAAAGTTCTTCTAATTTCTAGCTTCAAAGTAGTTTGTGCTAGAATTTCACAGAAATTCAGGAACAACCTGCCCTGAAGTTCAGAAAAAAAAATCACAAAAATTTAGGATTTCTTAAAGGTTCAGGACGAAACTTCCATCAAATTTAAGGGAAATATCTTAGAAATTCTGGAAAAGACTTTCCCGAAGTTTCGGGAAAATTTTCCTCGGAGTTCAGAATGGGGCTTATAAGAAGATCAAAGAGAACTTCTCAGAACTTCAAGAAGAACTTTCCCAATAAAATCTCGAGAGAATTTTGCCAAAAATTTGGAGAAATTTTCCTCGCAGTTCAGGATGGAACTTGTAAGAAGTTTAGAAAGTAACTTAAATGTAAATTTTCAAGAAAATCAGGAGTTACTGTCAAGCACATCAGAAGAAGACAGGAGACTTCACAAAAAATGTTAGAAAACAGCTTTGCAGAAGATCAGGTGAGATATTCCCTGAAATTCAAAAGATAATCACTTACATACCAAAAAAGCAATCTATAAAAAATTATTCATATGACCATAATGATATTCATTTTTCATGACACCATATTAAAATATGATAAACACCATCTTCTCAACCGTTCACAACGTACTATGAGCCACGAAACTAACTCATGTTGGAAAAACAATTCCTTGGATTCCATCTTACATCGTTGAAGAGTATTGATTGGTACGAAAACTTCCCTGATGTTTAGAAGAGGATTTTAATAAAGTTTTAGGAAGTTTATCAATGTATCAAAGAACTTTTCGAGAATTGTTCCAAAGTTCAGAGCATCCTTTTAAAATTCAAACATAAATATTCAAAAATTTCCCTCCAGGGTACAAGAAGCTGAGAAAAAGTATAAATGCTATTCCAGAAAATCAGAGAACTTCGAGATAAAATCGTTGAAGCTAGATCGACCATTCTTCCTATCTTCTTATACAGCAACCTTTGAATGTAAAGAGTTAGGAAAAAATATGCTGTTAATAGCTTCAATATTGTCACGCATAATTAACTTGGTGATTACTAGATCTTCTGAATCATTTATGAAATGAGTCTTCCTCAAAAAATATTTCACATGTCAACTTTGAACCAGTGGACAAGTGAAGCATTCTGACTAACAAAAACATTAGTGTTATTCACACAACAAGAAAGAAACATGAAAACACCTATGCTTTAACTGTCAAAAATGACAGCTACTATAAATAAATGAGAGTCCCGAATAAAGAGTTGTTTCGATCAAAATTTGGTCTGCTTAAACTTGACGCATTTCCTTTCATCGTGCATTAAAAATATTTGCACACCCCTCATTTTGAAGATGTGTGCATGTAGCATCATGCCTTTATTTTAATTTTGAGACAAACACTTCAGTTATCAAAATGGCAACGCATCAAAATTTTGCACGTGCATGGTGAAATTCTAAACAACTCTCACGCCAAGTGGGCGAAATTGTTGAATGAGGCTAAATCAACTTTTACCAACATATTAAAAGTGTTCGGTGAATGTTTGTCGACAGCCAGGAAAGCTGGATCCGGGGAAATCGGAAGCGGAACCTCAATCTCTCCGTCCGAGATGTCACAAAGAAGCTGGGAGTGGCGCCTTCTACCGTGGATTGAGCTAAAAAACGAGCTGGACTGTCGACTTACAAGAAAGTGGTGACTCCAAATCGCGACGATAAACAAAACACGTCGGCCAAAGCATGACCGCGGAAGTTGTACACGACGATGCTGACGAAGTTTGATTGCGTGGTACAGGACGATGAAACCAACAATCAATATGCAACTAGCGATTTGAAATTGGTTCACTGTTGTAGAACCCCTTGGTCCGAATTACACCTTGAAGCCAGCACCTTGTTATACATATTTGCGCCTTTGTTTTGATTTGCTGTGTTATTTTGACAGAATATTTGAGAGTGTGTTCATGTTAGTTCATTATGAGGGGCGCATTCTTAAGCTTGAGACCGAGCTTGGGACCGATGTTCTAGTACTGACTGAGCCAAGAAAAAAATCGTTTTTGGATGGGACCTACTAGTCTTAGAGTTAGTCTATGATGAAACTTTCGTCAAGACAGACTTTAAACAGCTTCCTGTACAGGAATTTTATACGGCAACCGGACGGGGAAAGGTGGCAGATATTACAAGCACATTAAACTGTCAAAGTTCGCGAATAAATATCTGGTATGGCAGACCATCTGTACCTGTGGCTTGAAGAACAACGTTTACATTGCAACCGGAACCGTCAACCAGGAAATTTATCTGAGCGAGTGCCTAAAAAAACGTCTACTGTCATTCCTGAAGCGACACAATTGTTCCGTACTAGTTTGACCGGATTTGGCATCTTGTCATGGAGGCCATGGAATGGTATGCTGCCACGGTCGACAAAGAGAGTCTCCCTATGTTACTTAGGACCTAATGCATTGTTTTGCTTGATATATGAAGATCAAACCAGATATGTCAACGCACCAAAATCCGTAAGTTAAACTAAAACGTGAAATTTGTGCTGTTATACTGATAAAAAAGCAATGATAATATCTGTGTGTCCGACATATGAATTTTTGCAATGTAATCAGCCAATGATAACTATTTGTAACCACACATACTTCCTATTTATACACATAACCACTAAGTGTGGCCACACATACTTTTCATTTGTCATATAAACTTCATTTGTGTTTCTCAGAGGGTTCTGTTTATGTGTGAACACATCAATATTATGTGGAATTTTCCATGGATTTTTACCAATAAATATGTGTGGATTATTTTACGTGCATACGCCAGCCAGACATAGTGCGTACATAGACTAACTCTAAGACCAGTAGGTCCCATTCAAAAACGATTATTTTCAGTCAGTACAAGCTCGGTCCCAAGCTAAATAATGCGCCCCTAATAATGAACTCTCACGAACACACTCTCAAATATACTGTCAAAGTAATACAGCAAATCAAAACAAAGGCGCAAATATGTATAGCAAGGTGCTGTCTTCAAGGTGTACATACTTCGAACCAAGGGGCTCTACAACAGTGAACCAATTTCAAATCGCTAGTTGCATATTGATTGTTGGTGCGTATCAGCGGAGAATACTAATAAGCTGCAGGTCTTCATCAACCGATCCCTGCGGTAAGTAATTCGTGTCTGGTGGCCTCACAATTTTATCTCAAATGCTGGGCTCCATCGTCGATGCCAACAGAAACCTATATGAGTGGAAATTCGAGAACAAACGTGAGGGTGGGTTGGCCACACTAGATTTTAACCCAGCAGGACATTGCAGACGAATCGTTCGTGAAATATTATCGCCATATTTCAGCACTTTGTCGCTTTGTGGAAATTCCTATTCCGGATGACGAGAAGTTCTTTCTGGTGAAGAGGAACATGAAAGGAAATTATACGGCTATCGGCTATCGGCTATCGGCAAGGCCACTGTCTCTAGAAGAAATGATCGAGGTGTACACCGAATACGATGAAACGAGAATGCCCTTAAACAGGCAGCGGAGGATCCTGATTCCACACAGTGCGCTTCTGGAACCGAACTTTTCCACATCAGTAGCAACTAACAGACCAGCACCAGGAGTTCGAGGCAGAAGAAGACGACGACACGTGGCAGCACAGCATCGATGAACTAGTAGAGCAAGCCAACGTGCTGAAGATGAACTTGGAGAGAAAATCGTTGCGGCCAAATATCCCGGTACGGAATGATCGACAGTTCATGCTTACCGAAAAATTCAACCAATCCTAGGATACGCAGTAATTTCACCAGCAAGTCAGATATGCACAGCAACAAGCTCCACAGCAGCAAAGCAAACAGGCTGCGTCACGACGAACACGTCAGCCGCAACAGCAGGACCAGTCACAGATGGCGCAAGGCTGGCAATCGCGGCAAGGCAGTACAAGTGCAATGGAAAAGGCGAACTATATTAACCAGAGGAGCAACCTCTCAACAGCTGAACATCTGGTAATCCGATTTAACTGAAATCCGGTAATATTTTTACCGATAACTGTAAAATTTCACCGAAATCCGTTAAATCGGATTACCGATTACAGATTCCTGTAAAATAATCTAAGTGTGTAGGTTCACCGATTGTCCGAAGCCACAAGTAATTCTGTTTTACTACCGATGTGGACGAAAGGACTATTCATTACGTAGCTGCTTCACATGGTGCACAGATGCGGTAAACTGTCAAGCGGAGAACGAACACTAGAAGAGAGCAGCTCTCCGCACATTCATGAAGACCCCTTCGAGATTCCAGAATTCGAGAACCTGAACTCCATTATCATCAATCTAGGAAACGACAATCAACCACACGTCGTCATATAAATGCTAGGAAAGGAGTTGACTGCGTTGATAGATAGCGGAGAAAACTGCTCTCAGCTAGGAGGAAGAAGTGTTAAACGAGTGTTAAATTCAGCCTTCAAAAAAGAATCATCTGCGATGGAATACAGATGGTCGATGATACGAAACATAGAACACTAAACTTCGTCTATCTCCCCATGGTATACAACAATCGCAACGCAGTTCTACCTGTGCTTCTAGTGCCTTCGATCCCGGACTGTATCATACTTGGAATGAACTTTTGGGCCAAGTTCGGAGTGACGGCAATGTGTTGCGCAATCGAAGCAGAACAGGAGGAACAAGTCACAGAAGATCAGGAGACAAAACAACTGACACCAGAGCAAAAGGAAGGGCTGGAACATGCGATTCTGAAGTTTCGGCAAGCTGGGACAAACGACGCTGTACGAGCACCGTAAGAAAGTGGTGAACGGACCCCATCGCAAGCAACGACATTATCCAATGTCACCGTATGTACTGCAGAAGGTTAACAGAGAGATTGATCGGATGATCGCTCTCGATGGCATCGAGGAGGCACAGCTTTCTCCATGAAACAACCCTCTGGTGGCCGTTAAGAAAAACACTGGGCAGTATCGCGTCTTCTTGGACGCCCGACACCTAAATTCCATTATGGTGAACGAAGGTATTCCGCCAATCGCATCCACCACCAACAACCTCCGAAGTAGCAGATTGATTGCCCATATGAAGACACCCTTTTACTGTCCGCAGGTAAACAATGCGGAACACTCGAAGTAGTTACCAGTATTCGAGCATTGCTGGACGGCGATCATCGTGAATGCGGGACGAGAAGGGACCGGCAATAAATGGAGGTAAGCACGAAGCGGCGGGTGTATGCCCATATGAAGCAAACTTCGGACGAAATATGTTACTGCACACGGATCTTTACACGCAACAGCAACTAAACATGCCGGAAGACCCGAAGGTTGCGCATGATACTAGGCTATCAACGATTAGACGAATTCAGAAGCTAATCATCGAACGCATCATGAACAGTCACCAGCGAGCCAAGCAGTGGTATGACCTTCACAAACGAATAGTCGCATTCAAGATAGGTGATTTAGTTTGGCGACGATCGTTCATTCTCTCGTCCAAAGCGGACCGGATCAACAGCAAGCTGGAGCCAAAGTTCGTGCTGGCAATCGTGAAGGAGATTCTCGGGAACCATCTGTATTTGTTGGAAGATATGCTGAACGGCAAGAAAGGAAGAATCCACATGTCGACTAAAGGAATAGGTTCAAGCTAGGTACACCGGCGGTGCCCGTCAACCAAGAAACAGCACCTGTCAAAAACATCATTAACCGGGAGCATTGACAATAAGCTAGGGGTGAAAGCTGCAATAATTCTGCTCCGCCTATGAAATACCGATTGAAGTCGACATAAACTATTTCCGTCACTCCTAGTGTGGTTCCAATAGTTCCAGTTATGTACACAGGTAAGGTCTGTCAAGGAGGAGCGAAGCCTCAAATACACCGTACCGATAGATCGATGGAAAAGTCGCTACATCGCTGCGTGCGTTTTGCCGGGAGGTCGGTTCAACCGGCCAAATAGTGAAAAAGTACCTGGCGGACATGAACATACATGTTAGGAATCGGAAGTCACGTCCACTGGTTTCGGAGCTGCAGGCAATGACGCAGCGGCTGCGGCTGAATAAGAGGATCAACTCGATTTTCCCGGCGAATCGTGACTTGACGGTGAAGATGAACGACGAGACCTATCTCACCCTGGATGGCAGCGACTGGCAGGGCACTTCGTATTTTACTTCCCCCACGAAGAAAGCTCCAAGGTGAAGTTCATTTCACACATCAAGTTCCCCAAGAAGGTGCTGGTGTGGCTGACTGACCTGAACGGGGAAATTTATAGCACGAAATGCCTGCCGAAAGTTGTGTCGTTCATCAAGAAATACTATAAGGACGAAGACGCAGTGTTCAGGCCAGATCTGGCGTCGGCCCACTACTCGAAGCGATCGTTGGAGGAGATGGAGCAACGGAATATCAATGTGGTACTCAAGTCGGCGGTGCCACCCTACGTGCCCCTGCTGCGTCCCATCGAGAATTTCAGGGGCCAACCTGAAGCGTAAGTCTACTTCAACAATATTGTCGCGAAAACTGAGGACGAATTGATACATAAAACGAAGAAAGAACTCGAAAATATGCCTGTAAAACCTGTATTCTCTCTTGAATAACAATGCATTGCATAGTGGGCAAGAACTGATGAAAATTAGGGAAAAAATCTGTAACTTTTGTCGCTTTTAAGCGCGGCTTGTAAGCAAGGCCATTTCCGCTTTGAAATTGTCTGGGAAATCGAATGGAACTAGTTTCAGTCACCGCACGGATATGAATGTGGAGTTAAAGAGCATATTTTATCCCACTCCCCCTTATATTCTTAAATAATTTATAAACCTCTTTGCACGGAAAGACTCAAGATCAACAAAATAGTGCTAGTCCCATGTAAAATTTCCTGGAGAATCGTATCGAAGCTGTTTCAACTACCGCACAGCTTTGTGAACGAAGATATGGCTGGTTTTAACCCAATTCCCCTGGTATTTTTGAATAATTTATAGATATACTTGCTCGGAGTCGCTCGCGATTAACAAAATAGGTCTAGTCCAATGTAAAATTTCCTGGAAAATTAAATAGAAGTTGTTTCATCTACTGCACAGCTCTGTGAACAAAGATATGGCTGATTTCACTGCGGTTTAACCCATATAGTTGAATGATTTATTCCAAGAATATAAGAGGAAATGAGGTAAACTCAGCTAAATCTCTGTTGCAGAGTCGTGCGGTATATAAAACAACCTCTTTCGGGTTTTCCAGATAATTTCACATAGGACTAGCCCTATTTTGTTGATCTTGAGCGACTCCGAGCGAAGATATCTATAATCTATTCAATAATACAAGGGGAAGTAGGGTAAGACCAGCCATATATTCGTTCACAGAGCCGTGCGGTAGTTGAAACTGCTTCGATTTGATTTTCCAGGAAATTTTACATGGGATTAGTACTATTTTGTTGATTTTGAGCCTCTCCGTGCAAAGATATCTATAAATTATTCAAATATAAGGGGAAGTGGTAAAATCAGCCATATCTATGATCGGTGGTTGAAATGGTTGTTGAAATAACCTCTATTCGATTTTTCAGGAAATTTCACATTGAGTGAGTCCTGTTATGTTGATGTGGGGCCACTCCTAGCAATGATATCTATAAACTATTCAAGTATACAAGGGGAAGTAGGGCAAAACCAGCCATATCTTCGTTCACAGAGCTGTGCGGTAGTTGAAACAGCTTCTATTCGATTTTCCAGGAAATTTTACATAGGACTAGCACTATTTTGTTGATCTTGAATCTCTCCGCGCAAATACATGTCTATATTCATGAATATAAGGAGACGTGGGGTAAAATAAACTCTACAACTCCACAACCATATCCGTGCGGTGACTGAAACTATTTCCATTCGATTTCCCAGACAATTTTCAAGCGGAAATGGCCTTGTTTACAACTCGCGCTTAAAAGCGACAAAGTTACAGATTTTTTCCTTCGTTTTCATCAGTTCTTGCCCACTGTGCATTGGTGCCTTTGAATGTTTAAAAAAAAGATTAATTATATGATACCAATACCTTGCACCACAATCCGGAAAAGAAAAGGCCATAATGTTCAACATCCCACTCATCAACACAGCCCATATAGCTCTGAAAAAAAAAATCAAGTGCATCTCGTAAACAGTCGTGTAATGTACCATATAACTGCATCCCACACCTATCGCATCTCTCAATCATTCACTTCGATTCTCCCCATCATGCGGTAATGTACTTAAGCATCCTATCAATTCTAACCTCGCCAATATCAATCATCATCCCACACTCTCAATCGCTATCTCTCGATCTCTGTACACGGCCATGATTAGCAATTTCATACCTTGCTGCTTCCCAACTGGCTCGGAAATTGCAGAAACTGACTCCCACAATTCGCAGCACTTTTTCCGACAACTCAACCCATGCGCATACCCTCAGCAACCGGGGCTCTTTAATTTTTAAATTCAGTAAATGCATTCAAAAACAAACTGAAACAGTGGAAAAATCGATATTACTTCCACGCAATATCGTCGAGTGAGAGAGATAGTGGGGGAAGAGAGAGAGACGAAAAGTAACTCCGATGCGGAGCGTTTGCCTTTGATGATGATTCACACAGCGAGGGACCCAACCGCCACTTTGCATGAACGAACACCGTCGTTGCATGCAGCATTATGAGCATATTTCACCGAGCCGGTATGGAAAAGACATAACCGACGAATAACGTGGGTTTTTTGTGTATTTTGTTTTTTGGGAAAGAAAAGCATAACAAACATGATACCCTGTCAGAGTAGGCCTGTGGCGAAAAAATGAAATCAGACGGAGGAAAGTTCAACGGCTAGATTCGGAGTTCGTGCACCTACAGTAACTTTTGGTTTTGCCAGCTCAAAACGAACCGAATGGATGTAGCATAATTTTGAACAGTATTGCCCATGAGTCACCCTGTGCAATACCGTTCACCCAGTTTGTGTGCCTCCTCAACTACAACACAGGAGGGTAAGATTCTCACCTAGAACACAAAGAGCACCGTCGCCGTCGTCATCCAGGAATAAAGCACTTTTTATGTTTCCAACGATGTTACCTACCAAATCTCACACAACACACGCTGCTCGTTCGTTCGTTCGTTTTTCCAATGCTCATTATCCGCTACACTTGTGCGCCGTGCTGGTATTGGTACGTTATGCTCTTTTTTCTTCTTCTTTTCCTTTTGTTACTTAGCATCCACCCGGCCGGAGAATGTTTACTGCTAGCGCAGCATAATGCTACGGCTCAAACAACAGTGGTAGTGGTGAATCCTTACAGTTCGTTATGCTGCAACAGCAACGCAAAACAAAGTCCTCTCACTACCACAACCGGACTTATGTGTACGGTCGGGAGACGGTTATCGATATTGAGGTTCGTTGAAGTTGGATTTACAGATGGGAGCACTCACTTGCATAGGTTCTCTTGAAACGTGGGAAGATGCGAGAGCATATATGTTGTGAGAGCAGTGTACTGAACATAGACAATGGAACTCACAGCATAAAAGTTTCGAACATGTGAACTGAACCTCTATTTTCAGGGAGCTTATTTGATGTTCTCAAAAATTTCTTTGCAACTGTTAATGAAATCCTGCGACGTTTTTTATGAATGTCTCGAAAGATTACTTTAAAAATATTCTCAAGAACTCATCTGAATTTCCGTCAATAAAAATTTATTGAAATCTTCAAAGAATTTATTAAAAACTTCTCGGATGGGCTTCCCTAGCAATCCGTCAAAATTGGTAGCAGCAACTTGATTGTGACTCAAACCTGTTAAATGACAGTTACTTTAACCGAACTAAAACATGTGTGCTGCTAGGGTTCTTTGACTCTCCCAAAGAATTTATCGGAAACTAGCTAAACGCGGTGTGAGCTTATTTTTTTGGGAATGAGTTTTGTAAGAATATTTTCGTTGTATAATAAGGCCTGTACTCGAAAAAATGCACCATTTTAATCCGTGTGTAACTTTTTTGACCGTGAGTTAAAATTGATGAAAATCGGGGTTTAACTAGTTTGGAATTATTTACATGTGCAAAATTTCATAACAATCGGTTCAGTGGTTATTGAGATGTCATCGAAACAAGAAGAAAATCACCGGAGAATTTTGCGCGCCTTCATGGAAAATCTGACTGTGACCATGAGATGGATCGATAGACAACAGGGAATCACCCATACAACTGTGTCGACCGAGCGGCGGGCTGGAAGCGGAATAAAATCGAATACAGCTGACCCTGTGAAGACCCGGAAGTTGTTGGATTATTTCAAATGTAATCCGAACCTTACGATTCACGATGCGGCTCTGAAGGCAAAGTGTTCCGCCTGGTTCATTCAGCACACCATGAAACGAGCTGGGCTTTGTATATTCAAGGTTCGCAAGGCACCGAACCGACGTGATCAACAAAACACGGCGGCCAAATGCCGCGCAAGGAAGCTGTATCGAGAATGGTTAACGAAACTGATGTGTGTGGTTATGGATGATGAAACCTACATCAAGGCATATGCAAAGCAGATACCGGAGCTGGAGTTCTACGTTGCCAAATCACGGTTTGATGTTCCGGAAGACATAAGGAAGAAGAAAGTGGACAAATTCGCCAAAAAATACTTGCTCTGGCAGGCCATATGCCAATGCGGTAAACTGAGTAAACCGTACATCACAACGGGTACCATCAATAGCGAAATTTACAGCACCGAGTGCCTCCAGAAGCGTCTGTTGCCCTTTCTGCGGTCCCACGGAGGCGAGACTTTATTTTGACTGGACCTGGCATCATGCCATTACGCGTGATCGACGTTGGATTGGTACAGAGACAATAACGTTGTTTTGTACCAAAAACCGCCAACCTCCCTCAATTCACAAGAGATTCGTATAGTGTAAAGATTTTGGGCCATAATGAAGGCCAAAGTTCGAAAATCGTCCAAGGTGCTTAAGAACGAGCTGGAGTTGAAGAAAGAATGAATGAAAGTGACCAAAAAGGTCAGCTCCACCATTGCACAATAT
Source organism: Aedes japonicus (assembly GCA_034211315.2). Classification (NCBI taxonomy): domain Eukaryota; kingdom Metazoa; phylum Arthropoda; class Insecta; order Diptera; family Culicidae; genus Aedes; species Aedes japonicus. The sequence continues at coordinate 217,898 of JASCZW010000755.1, forward strand.
GTAATGAGGGGTCTTAAGGGAAAGGTGTGGGCATTCAGTGATGGAAAAGAAATTTAATAAATTAATTATGCCAAAACATTATCTATATGTATTAATTCATTTCCTGAAAGTTTCAAGAACATCCGAATTAAAATAAATTTTTGGCGAACACTTTTGTCTGGTGCATTTTTTCGAGTACAGGACTCAAAATAACCTTAGATTAACTTCTTGTGCAAAATTTGGCACTGAGAGTAATCAAAAAATCCCCCATTCTTGACTAAGAAGAGGTTCAAACTTATATCAAAACATGCTGCTTAACCGAGAAATACACATTTTGTATTTCAGTTGCCTGGAAAATTCTCAAGTTTGATTGAAACTTCAATTTTATTTATATGAGCGCACCCCTCCCCTCGTACCACCATAGACAAAAATCAGACCTCCAAAAACTTCCACATGCCAAATTTGATTCCATTTACTTGATTACTTATCGAGTTCTGCAGAAATTTGTGTTTCATTTGTTCGGGAGCCCCTCCTCAGACGGTGAAGAAGTCTCCTGCCATCATAAGAACCTTCTCCGGCCCCAAAAACTCCTGCACACAAATTTCCATAACAGTAGAGATAGTAAAGATTGGACTCGGAAAAAATGCGACACTTTGTTTTGGCTGTAACATTTTATCGCGTGGGTGAAAAAATTTTTGGGTAATACTAGTTTAGAGTGTTATGTTTATGTGTGCAACATTATTTTTTTGCGATCTGCCAAGTACTTTTCAAGATGCATTCGAAACAAGAAGAGCTACGCCAGCAAATCTTTGGCGCGGTGATCGATAATCCTGGTCAGTCGCACAGATGGATCGGCAAAAGGCTTGGAATTCACCATTCCACCGTGGCCCGCGTTATGAAGATGTGCGAAGACCATCGAGCGGCGCGCTGGAAGCGGCCAAAAACCGAAAACGGAATACCCAGAGAAGGCGCGGAAGATAAGGCAGTACTTTAAGAATAGCCCGAACCTTTCCACCCGAGACGTGGCCAAAAAGGTCAATTCGTCGAAGTGGTTCGTCCAGCAGACCATGAAGCGGGCTTCCACGTGTTTTCAAGGTCAGGAAGGCGCCAAACCGGACTGACAAGCAAAACACGGTGGCCAAATTGCGTGCGCGGAAGCTGTACCGTGAGTGGCTGGTCAAGCCAGGCTGTCTCGTCATGGACGACGAGACATATATCAAGGCGGACACCAAACAAATCCCCGGTCTCGAGTTTTTTGTCGGTACGTCCCGCATGGAGGTTCCGGAAAAGTTCCGGAAGATAAAGATGGACAAATTCGCGAAGAAGTACCTGTTGTGGCAGGCGATCTGCGAGTGCGAACGGTACAGCAAGCCGTTCGTTACAACCGGCACCATAAACGGGCAGATTTGTCGAGAGGAATGCTTGCAGAAGCGCTTGCTGCCCTTTCTCTGCTCTCACCGTGGTCCCACGCTGTTCTGGCCGGATCTCGCTTCGTGCCATTACGCCAAGCCTTTAATGGATTGGTACGAAGCGGAGGGCGTTAATGTGGTCCCGAAGGAGGCGAACCCGTCAAATACACCAGAACTTCGTCCGATCGAAAAATTTTGGGCGATAATAAAGAAGAAGTTGAAGAAAAGTGGGAAAACATTCAAAACCGATGAAGCTTTGAAGAAAAACTGGGAGAAATTGTGTAAAGAAGATCGATAAAGCCTCGCCCAAGATCTCATGAGCAGCGTTAAGAGAAATGTAAGAGCATTCAGCTTGGGGGAGGAAATTCAATAAATAAATTATGCCAAAATAAAGCTAATATAGTTATTCAATCCCTGAAAATTTGAAAAGTATCCGATTTAAAAAGAAATTTTTTGGATCATTTTTGTGTGTCTGATTTTTTTCGAGTCCAGTCTTTATTCATATTCGGTTTAAATTTGTGTTTCATTTGAATTTGAAGACTTCCCTCCTCCTCCCTCCCCTCCCCCTCTTCCAAAACAGACAGGGGTCTCAAACCACCGAAGAAACATTTCTTGCCTTCAAAATCCCCACACAAATTTGATTCCATTTGCTTTATTTCTTCTTGAGTTATGCAGAAATTTCTGTTTCATTTGTATCAAATTCCCCCCTTCTAGAAAACTCTCGTTTCAAACTACCTTTTACACATTTCTTGCCTGCAGAAAACCCCACTGCCAATATTTACTCCATTTACTTGATTAATTATGGAGTTATGCAGAAACTTCTGTTGTGTTTTGTATGAGAGCCTCCCTCCCTCCCCAAAAACTATTACATGCTGAATTTGGATTCCTTTAGTTCTTGAGTTATGCAGAAAAGTGTGTTCCATTTGTAGAGCAGCTCCCTCTTTCAGGAAAAGAAGGGTCTGTTACTATCATAAGAACCTGCTCGGACCCGAAAACCCTCTCCAAACAAAATTTCACGTCGATCGTTTCAGTAGTTTTCGAGTATAAAAGGACATACAGACAGACAGATTGAAAAGCTTTGGAAGACCCTGTAGCGTTACATACTTTGTGAACGGCTGTAGCGTTACATATTTTGTGAATTAATTCTGAATATCAACACGATCTTATAAACTATACATGTTTACCATATCCTATGTGAATCTAAAACGAACTTCATCTTAGTTCCCAACGTAGTTCTTTGAAGGTCTCAATGAACTCCTAAGAAAATTAAAGTGTATTGCTATGCTCACGAATATTCAACGAACTTCCAACGAGCTGCCAATGGTTTTCTCCAAATCCTTGAAACCTATAGAAACATATCTGTTGTTTCAAAGCAGTTTTTATCCAACAAACTTCTCCACAGTGCTTACCATTTTTTTTTATTATGATTATATTTCCATATTTATATAATTTTATTTGTTTGGGAACACAAGTTTTCAGCAAATAGCAACAATCAGCATTTAAAGTTTTATAGAGATTTTTAATCAATTTCCACGTTCAAATCATGATCCTCAGAACCATCTTATTACAAACATTGTTTGTTTAGACATCTTCATTTCTGGTTCCAATCAATTTCCCCGGTTCCGTTACCAACTCTGAAGTATTTGGAATAACCAAATCTCAAACTCATGTTCGCTGCAGTTTTTGCACTTCCTAGGAAGGGATTCGAACTCACTGCTTCGTGTTCGACTATTCTCAGAAGGTTGTTCTGAGAGAATAGCCTACGTGATGGCTTCTTGTAGCAGGGTCAGCCGATCTCAGTGAGGACCTTCAGAAGATTACGGCCAGAAGGCCGCGTGTCTTTGCATAACAAGGGACTGGCGACTTCACGAACCCTTGTCCAGTCAACAAATCCTTCGACTGTCTTAGGCTACCCCTCTGAGGCAATCCCTGTTATATAGTTGTTAAAAGAACAGTGGAATTTTTTAGCATAAATGATTTATAAAAAAATATTAAGACAAAAAGAAAATTTCACGGCTATACTGAACTTTAGATTCAATTAACATATATATTTTTGTTTTTATTTGTACTAGTAAATGAGATATTGCAAATTTCTACTGTTCCTAATAAAATAGTTGTGGGCAATAAAATGGGAAGGATCTCACCAAAAAAAAAATTCAAATAACTTACCATAAAAGCATATAAGTCTCTATGTTGCATAATAAAATCAAGGAATAATACTTTCCAACGCATCTTCCACTGCATGTTATTCGTATAGGACTCATTTGCTTTTATAGACTAATCCAATATGAATGGATCAAGAACTTAACTGCATATACTGTGCTGGTTTTTATAAGGTCTCACTCTTCTCATATAGAAAGACATCATGAAAGACCCAATTGCTATATATACAAATTTGAACTTGATTAATGTTCATGGAATTAAATCCCAGCTTTCTGCGGCTTAGTTCCTGAAAGGGAATACAGGGACTGAGGATTTGGTACATGTCGCAACCATGAGCAGCAACTAATACCTGATATAAGCTACCTGCCTAGTCCCTTCCAAACGATAATGTGACCCATTAAGCTAGCCACGAGTAATTCTTGCGTGCCACTTACACTAGACGCTTGCCTAAACCACTCAAAACAGTTTTTTTTTTAAATATTATAATCGTATACATAAACTTCTTTCATTCTCAACCAATTTATTTCGACAAAAATAACACTGATTGAAGAACAAATCTGCCCATGCCAAATAAAGCTTGCTTCAGATAGAATTGGAACAAAAGCAATTGCCCGTATTTCAGTTATTTATTATTGAATTCAAGATCTTTTTTTATACAAATGTAGCGTTTTCTTCATACTTTTAAGAAAAAATACGGATAAAATTATTCGTCACGGTTTCGAAGGAATTCTCGAATTTTTCCTGTAACACGGCTCATTAGGCGGCGCACACCTTCTTCGTCCATCGTTTTAGCTATCTTATTCCACCAGGTCTTTATCTGATTGATGTCTTTGACAACCTTTCCCTTTGCCTTGAGTCTCCTCTTCATGATTGCCCAGTATTTCTCAATAGGGCGGAACTGGGGGCAGTTGGGTGGGTTAAGGTTTTTCGGAACAACCTGGACACCTTTCTCTGCATACCATTCTTGAACGACTTTGCTGTAATGACAGCTTGCCAAATCTGGCCAAAACATTACGGGATGGTCGTGGGATCGAATGATCGGCAAAATTCGTTTTTGGAGACACTTGGTATAGTTCCGACGTCATTGTCTTATTTGTAACGAAAACTTTCGTTTTTTTTTTGCCACAGCTGCAAATGCCCTGCCAAATCATGAATTTTCGTGCAAATTTGTCGGCAAAAACAAATTTAAATTTGGCTGGAACATCCCCCCGAGCCGTTGCCAAGTAAAAATTTTGACCTGGGATTTGCCCGAAGTCAGCCTTATAGGTTTCATCGTCCATCAGAAGACACCCGTCGAACTTGGTCAGCACCTGGTCGTATAGCTTCCGAGCACGGATTTTGGCCACACTATTCTGTTTTATGGTCCGATTTGGCTGTTTGCTAGCTCGATACGACTTGATTCCTTCCCGGAGTCGAGTTCTCCTCACGGTACTATGGGCAGCACCGAATTTTCTGGCCAAATCACGGTCCGACAGATTGGGATTCCTCTTAATCGTCTTCAAAATCTTACCACGCAGTTTCCGGTCGACAGTTCCACTCCGACGATTGGCTTGAGGCTTCCGAATCGTCGTCAATGTTTCCTTATACCATTTGATAACGCGCCATACGGTATTTTTGGACACTTTCAGCTGTTTAGCTAGCCTAGATGCAGACCACAATTTTCCAAATAACTGTGCACAATTTTTTCCCTTCTTTCGGCTTCCATGTTGATTGTTTACAAAGTACAGTCGATTTGCGGAATGTCAAAAAAACATACGTGAAGCTGACAAAATTCCCGACACGTGGGCGCCAACTTCCAAATCCGTCCACCAGGAGCGCCACAATATGAGCAAAAGTTTGTTCCAATTCTAAATGAAGGAAGTCTTATAGAATTAGTGAGAAATGGTAAGTTTGATTCTTTGCAAAAAATATATGATTCCAATTTTTCATTTTGTCATTAGGGTGGTCCAAAAACGAAATTTTAGAAAATTTAGACGATTTTATGTTAAGTCATTCTAATGATTGTAATGTTTCATTCCACATAATTCATCTGTTTAGCCCCTTTTACAAAAGAAGGGTGTACAAATCGCTTAAAAATCGACTTTTGAACCGAGGCTCGAAGGGCCGAGTATTATATACTATTCGACTCAGCTTATCAAGATCGCAATTTGAAATGACAACAAAAACTGAGATTTACCACTTCAAAAATGCCAAAGAGGTGCCAAAGCATTTTTCCAAGGAGCCGGAATGTAGGATTAATTCGGGCATCTCAGGCCTTGAAACAGCAGTCGGTTTTTTAAGCAATCTATATGTTTTCATTGTCAAAATTTTTGAAAAAAAATCGCGTCACTCTAAAGCGAAAGTGATACACAACTCTTCAGATATTCTGGATGCTGTGAAGGACCATGCGTCTATGCAGTGTGCCCTGTGCAGTGACTAGTCGAAATTGCAAAAGGGCTTGTTCTCACATTACATGTAAATTTACTTCAAAATAAGAACCACGTGTGACCTTCCCTTATTCCCTGGAAGTACAAGGAATTGGTCATTGTAGTCCTGTAAACTTGATAACATTACCATTGCACTTATTTTTGAGTTTTCATGTTATATGATGTGTCACATTAGGGAACGTCCATTAATTACGTCACGCAAAAAATGACTTTTTATTAACCCCCCCCCCCCTTGTCACGTTTTTTGTATGGACCTTCAAATTTTTTTGTATGGATCGTCACGTTTTCCCAAACCCCCCCTCCCCCCTTACTGCGTGACGTAATTAATGGACCTTCCCTGGGTTTTCGATCCAAATCCGAATCTGGTCTATTTCCCGGAAGTAGCCGAAATATTAACCCGGATCACCATAGGACTAATTTTCGTATTCTCATATAATTTTAGTTGTCACATGATGGGTTTTGATCTAAGTCATAACTTGGCCACTTCCCCGGGAGTATCTAGGAAATCAGTCAACCAATTTGAAAAAAAATCATATGGGACCACAGTACCTTTCATTTGGCGGTTTTCTCTTCCAAATCGGTTCAGTAGTTCCTTGGAAAACTGAGTTTAAAATTTCGTTTCACATATGCACTAGACACACACAAATACAGGCACTTTCAGTTTATCGATCTGGGTTCTTTGTATATAACACTCAGCCGTTCATGCCTGGGAAATGTCGGTTTTGTATATTCAAATACATACCCTTCTTTGCAAGAAGGATAAAACCGTGGTAATCTAGTGCGAGATTTATGTATTTACCAATCTTACAGGTTTCCCAGACATTTCAGGACTCTGGCCTCCCGGAACCGTATTTGCGCAAAATTAGATTTTCGGATAGCTGCCAAAAAAATCTTTAAAATAAGCCTATTGTGGTGTATGTGCGCATGTGTGCTCACATTTGAAAACTTAGTTGAAGTTTTTTTTTCCGATTCTCCATACATTTTATATGGTATTAAAAAACCATAGCTATGTAGGACTCATACTTTGAAATATTGTAAAGAGCACAACATTCATCCAATCTTTAAAATTTTGGAAAAATAAACTTTAAATAGTGTACAAAATTGCAAAAATATTTTTATTGTAATATAAGGAAGTTGATTTTTAGACTTTTTTATGCCTTGGAATCACTGTGCGCCGGTATATCTAAAATGAAGTGCCCCATTTCTAAATGATCCCGCCATTAGAACAGACAGATTCATGAAACTATGCCCAGCCATACCGTCGGATTCGACCCTGATCGAGGGAAAGTATCCACCGTAAAGGCATGAGCTTTTCTCATCCTCGCATAATGTATCACAGTGAAAAACATGAATTCACACAACCGAACCGCATCACTCAGCAGCATAAAAAGAGAGCACCCTCCAGAAGAGAGTGAGAACCAAGCAGCGAATCGAACAGGCAGCAACAGCTACCCAACACCAAAGCCCACCAACAACAGCATAGACAACGGGCGGCGTCGGCAGCGAGCGGTTTAGTTTATGTTTGAACGTTGTTTACTGTGGAGCGCTTCTTTCTAGATACCAATCTAGTGTATATGCTTTCCTGTGTGTGACTGACTGGAGAGAAGGCAGCATTGCTGTTGGAAAGGGGTTCTTTCAATTCCTATTTTCGGGACGAGCGTCGCTTCCTTTTTCGGAATTGTAAGGGGAAACAAAACGGCGGAATAGGCATCTTTAAGGATTCTTGCTGTCGGTGAGCAGTAAGACACGAAACCGATATATGTACAACAGTGTTGAAGGTGACGAAAAAAAAAGGATCTGAATTCGAGCTGCAGCCAGTGAGGAAGAGTGTGTGCGTGTGAAAAATTCGCTTTCTCAACAGTTTCCTTACGATTTTGTGGAAAGGAGTTGCCTTCGAAGTGGAAATTGAAATCGGGAATATTGTTTTACGTTTTCCATCCAATCAGGGATCAATTTCAAGGTGATAAGCAGATAAGTGCTTCGGTGTGCTTGTGATTCTGATAATACAATTTTTTAGTGGAATTTTTGTATACACCAGTGAACGAATCCTGAACAAAGTAGTGCGTAGTACCAGTCCACCATCTGGGAGCATTTTTTCGCTCCGTTTGTTCACAAGGATACTTCAGCTTTAAGGATTACCCCGATTTTTTCCGGCCGGTAAGTACAGAAGAAGAAGAAGAAATATCCCCCTCCCAAGCCGTTGCTAAGAGCCGGAAAATAATTAGCGAATGAATCCTTCCAATAGTTGTGACACGGTTTGTGGAGCAATTGGTACAATGGTCACAATGCGCAGAAGGTGCGCGCGAAGTGCTGCTCTCTGTTTGTTTCCATGCGATTACAACAAAACAAAAATTTACCAAGTTTCCAACAAGTCCGCCACTCCCGGCAGAAGTGCGAGCGAGCAAAAATATTACGCGAGAGAGTGAAAAGCTGCGAAGAAGCGGAAAAAAGTGCATTTATCGATCGATCAGAGTGCCAATAATTTCCTATTTTAATATTACCCTCACGTTTTCCCCCCGACTGCCATTGTTGTCGTCATCGTCGTTGAAGCAGCCGACGTTTGGCCCCGATAGCCGGGTTCGCTTCATTCGGGGTTTCGGCGCAATGTGTTTGTGGGAAAATTTCCACCTCTTTACGGAGCCGGCTAGTAGGCTGGGCAGATGATGAAAACGAGCGGGAAATTGAACCTTCAATCGGCACCAGAAGATTATTTGTGTTGTTCGATGTTTCTTGCTCTCTCTCTCTCGCTCTTTCTTTCTTTGTCGGCTCTCCCTCAGACAGTATCGCTTTCCGAAACATGCACTAATTCAAATTTACTTCGTCTTCTATTAAATTCTATTAATAACAGCTTGTAAATCAAAGAGTTCGCATTTTACAGCCGCATCATTGGTCATAACCACTCGCTGCCTGCCGGGGAAATCCCTGGCTGGATAGTACAATTCTTTCTTTTAGCGTTTTTAATGAGATTTGCACTGTTAAATGATTTTTTTGTGTGTTTGGAATGAGGATTGGAAATTGGAATTATTCCCGAGAGTGTTTGATGGTTTCGGTAGCAGAGTAGAGTACTTCTTTTGAATAATGAGTTAAAAATATTGATACGAATATCATGGGACTAGTTGTTTTCCTTTTGAAATATGAGCTACGATTAATTAATATTTGGTACAATCGACAAAATTGCGACGTTGTTGTCTGCATCGAGCATTCCAGCAACAAACTAACTATTCCAAGTAACATTGCTAAAACCATCCAGCTTTATTAAGTTTTATTATAGTTTTATGAAAGCCACTAGAAATCGATTTGGTCTTATTATGGCAGTAAGAGGTGCCAATAGGTTTCAAATTTTAGTCATGTTTTTGAGAACCTACAAAGCTTCTTTACAACGATCTTTAAACCCTGTCTTCTAAAGTTCCTTTTACTCATATTAAAGGTTTTATTTTGACTATATAAACTCGTAAAATGCTGTTTTGATATGCCGTTGTAGGACTCATTCAAATTATCTTATTATGGCCAGTTGAAAAAGCATTTTAAAACAGTTTTGCCTCCAGTAAATGCATTTAACGGCAAATTGGCATCGAGGAAAGTCACCAAATGACCAAATAGTTTTATAGTAGCCATTGTGAAGATAAGTTGGCTTTTTGGCAATAGTTTTATTTCTTATAATCGCCATATTGAAATATACTAAATAATTGAACTGTGGAAAAATAAATTCACCAAATTCTAAACGTAATACAAATTAAAGTTAGATCAGAGACCAATTTTGGCATCCTTTTATATAAATTTATTGAATTCTATAAATTTTCAGGATTAAATTCATGATTAATTAATCGAATATATTTGTTTCAATTTTGGTTTTGCTTATGTAAACTCGAAAATCTCTGAGGCACATTTATTTTGGGCTCTTATCTTGCCAATATTCACCATAAAATGTAATGCGCATATGATTTGGAGCATGATAAGCTAAAAAAAACTCAAATTGTTTAGGATATTTTTCTTTCAAACAAAATATTTCAACACTTGTACTTTTTTCTTCGATATTATTTACTGCTAAATGAATCAGAAGAGCAGAGAATCGAACAGAGCAGAACAACAAAAACCAACCACGATATCGCCGTGAAGTTTGACAGCTGTGGTCAATTGGCCCTATGCTGGTATTGATGGCAGCCAATAGGTTTTATAAAGGTTCTCAAGTGGCCATAACATCTTTCACTAGAACATTTTCAAAATCGTGATGGTCTTGTAAAGGTTTTATTAATTTGCTTTCACAACCGTCATTTTGGCTTTAACGATGCATAGAGGAGGTGTTGGTGGACAAAACGGAAGGAGTTCTATAAGGCTGAAATAAAATTAAAATTGTTACTTGGGTAGCGTCTACTGAATTCCGAACGAGTTCTTCTCAACAGTTCCCATTTAAGCTGATTAAAAGTTGTATAAGCAATGCTAATAAATGCCTTAATGAGGTCTTACTCAGCATTCAACGATTGTTGGCTATGAGAGTAGGTTTGTTTGCCTGCAACTTACAAATAAGGATTTTTCAAATTTTCAAAGACAGAATATAAATTCTGAAGAGTGCATTGATCGCTTATCTTATTATCAAATCATATTTCATAATAATTGGTCAAACCTGGATGGATACCAATCCAGTGTTTCCATCTCTGAATCTTCTATCAGCTACAGAAAGTGACATGCAAAAGAGCACCTCAACGTGGCAAAATAAAATATTTTTTTTCATAATTTTCTTGCGAAACATTTCGCTTGAAAAAATTGAACTAACAACATTTTCAGTTCTTTACAATTAAGGCTTGTTCGCGACAAAATTTGGAATATAATCAAACTTGCTGTTAGTTCAAACTAAGGTGCATTGATTATTCATTTAATTGTGCATTATTAGTCATCCTAAAATTAATTACAATTATTTGATTAGGCTGCATGAAGAAACTAAGAACTTTTGAGTTTACTCCAGCCATTAGGGTCTGTGCAGACTTCTCTGCAACCGGTTTAGCTGCTTTTGACCAAGATATATTGAGAGAGTTCTCGCTTCGAGAAAACCCAATATCGCCCGATATGTTGCAACTCCGAGCAGTTAGGTGGATTCGCATCTTTTGGTAAAACATGGACTCCATTTGCTTTATACCATTTCAAAACATCTTTGGCGTAGTGAAAGGTGCCAAATCAGAATAGCGAAGGAGCGTCATGGCTGCGTAGGAATGGACACAATCGCTTCTTTAGGCATACTCCACGGTATATTTCCGGTAGTGATGCTCGACCACAGCTGCATGTTGCCTGGCAAATCAAATATTTTGTGGGAAACTTGGCCTTTTTCTTCATCCTGAAATGCTTGAACGTACCGAAAGGTCTCTTCTGCAATATTTGCTCCACCTTCACGTATAGACACTCAAGTAATAGACCGGCCAACGTGCCGCCATGTTGTATCCAAAACGAACATTTCCCATACGATTTGACTGTTGTTTTGGATACATAAACTGTGCCAGACTCACGTACGCCAGTCTATTACTCGAGTGTCTATGCCTTCGCGTCCTTCTGGTAGTTCCTGAGATCCGTTTTTGCCTACCAGCCTTCCTGGTTGTTGTCAAACGTGTTTCGAAATATTTAAGAACGTTATGGAACTTACTAGCAGGAAAACTAAGCTTTTTTACATGTGCTCTTACTGACAAATCCATTGCACCGCACACAATTGCTTTTCGCACTTGCTCTTCTTTCGAAGCCATCTTCGATCCCCACAAATTGATTTTACACCATGAACAGGCATACGCTCATCTGTCTGCAATATATGTCACACGTTGATGAAGTATTTCCTGAGTATTAAGGGGTGTCCAGAACAAGCCTTAGTAGTGGTTATCTAAAATAAACACGAAAATATAGCCAAAGCTACTGCAAGGCATTCCTAGGGATTATTTGGCCAGTTCTCATTTAAATGCTTTTGACTAAATTACAAAGTTCTTTGATAATTATCAAGCTAAAAGAAGTTGTGGACCTGACCAAAAATCGACTCATTCCAATCGTCAAAATGTGATTCATTTTATGACATACTTTAAAGTCATTCTGCAAAAGTCCTCGGAAATTCTGGAAATAAACACGGATCATACAAATGATTGTCATTGTAATCGAACTTCTAGAACTTCTTTGAACATTCTTTTTCAACAAGTTTTCTGAAGATATCAAGGGACTGAACCTTACACCACTTTTCTTTTTACATCATGGGTGCTCCCAAAAACAATTAAATCCAAAATACCTACATGTCAGAAATTTCCAACGAATTTTTATTGCGTTCCTAAGTGACACTCGCAGCAATTCTGAATTTTAAAACAAAGTTTCTAAATTACTCTAAAAAATGTGTTTGATTGGCTATGAGGGCAAAAGAACCAACCCGAGGCTGAAAATCTCGATAGTCAAAAAGTAAAAATCATTGTTTCAAAGCAATTTTTATCAAGTTACCTATAAAACTATGCACATTTAAGTCTATTTTAGGTCAAATTTGTGTGACGTTCCCAAAGAAGCATGCTACAAATCAAAATTTCCGGCTGACCTTTTTTGATATTTGATGCATTTTACTTTTATTCATAAGTACTTAACTTCTTTTTAAATTCTTAGAAATATTTCAGTAAATTTTTCAAAGATCCCATCGAACTTCTTTGAAGTTTTTAAATAACTGTTCTGATATATTGGAGACCTACTACTCTAAATTCCACATGAACTTTTTTGATTTTCCTATGAACATCAATAAGGTACATGAACGAAATTAAAGTTTCAAACGAACTCCCTTAAATTTCTACACTGAAAATTAACTGAATTAACTGAAAATTGATTTTAACTTTTTATGAAGCTTCCTTCGTTATTAATGCCACACGCGCAATTGTCAAAAGCACGAAGCATGATGTTGATACAGAAAGAATATTCGTGCATAGTACAAAAACAATACAAAGAGATATTTGGTTATAAATTTAAAAGAAATGATGGTTGCAGGAATGACTGATAGATCTACTTTATCGAATCGAAATGTAATTGATAAAAAAGTGCAACCATGTGAAGTTGTCTATCGTTTTTGTTTTTCATTGTTTCTGACATGAGATTTGATCACGTGTTTTTGGGAACAACTGTTACTGTATCCGTGCCGGTTGACTCGTGAGAAGATACTTGTATAATGAGTATGAAGTAATATCTGTCGACAGCACTTTAATTTTTAATTTGGGATCAGTAAATTATTCCCACCCATCCGAGCAGCAACACCATCACGCATGAGTACCATAAAAGAGAAGCAGCGATTGGCTGGTCTTCTCGAAATTTATTTCGTGCATTATATAAAAAGGTGTAATGATAGCATTTCACCAAATAAAAAGCAATAAGGATATAAAATACAATATGCGAGACATTTGTTCTATGTACAAAATTCATGTTTACGAAACGAGTGAAAGCTAATACAGGAAAATATATTTTCAGTGTAAGATTTTGTTTTCTAAATTTTCCAACTAGTTGTTCCCATTAACTAACATGATTTAACTACGATCTTCTTTGTACCCGCAGAAATGAACTTCTCTGATTTTTAAGTGAACTTCTTTTGCCCATTGAACTTTTTTAAAGTTTTAAAAAATTATCTGTAGTTTTTAAAGAATTTCATACTCTGCCAAAATAATATTTAAATTTCCCATAAGTTTCACTTATTTTTTACAAATTACTCGGTTTTCGTCAAACTTCGTGAAAAACTTCTGAAATTCCTAGAAACTTGTCAAAAAGGTCTAACAAAATAATAACTTGCTAGGAAACAGAACTCTTATACATTGAAGTTTTTTTAAACTGCTTTTAACTTCCGTGATATTTCAACGGACATCGTTAAACCTAAATAAAATTTAAACCTAAACGTAACGTTAAATAAAATCTCCTGCAGCCCTTTCAGTAATGCCCAGAGAGCTTTGCTCCCCTTCAATTTTCAGTGAGCTTAATTGATATTCTGGAAAACATTCCTTCAAACTTTCAAAAAAAAAATCTGCGACGTTTTTAGTGAGTTTCTTTGAATCTTCCTTTAACGATTTTCGTATGAACTAATCTGATATTTTTGTCAATAAAAATGGATGAAAGTGTTCAACGAACTTCTCAGGGTTTCGTACAAATTTCTCAAAAGTAACTATTGGATTACTTTGACGATCCCAAATCCCTGTCAAGGTTCTTATAATAGTAAAAATAAACCCTCCAATCTCTGGAAGCGGTGGCTTCCATACAACACAAATGTTTGCATAACTCGAGAACTAATCAAGCAAACGGAACCAAATTTAGCATGTGCGGGTTTTTTAAAGACAATAATTGTTTTTAAGGTAACTCAAAAGCCTCAAAAACTTTCTGAAAGGGGAGGTTCTCATATAAAGGAAACACGAATTTCTGCATAGCTCTAAAACTAATTAAGTGGAAAAAAAACGGCATTTTTTGAAGGCAAGAAATGTTTCAATGGTGGTTTGAGACCCCTTCTCACTAAAAGGGGGGGGGGGCTCTCATACAAATGGAACTAAAATTACTAAATATTCACTGAATATGATTGAATACGTAGTGTCAATTTCCATAGGCCAAATGCTGTAGTTACTACTGTAGATCTTAGGTTATCTCAAGGACAGTTTGGATGACCTATAAAATCATAAAATTATCTTATAATGACTGTTGACCTTCCATAAGGTTCATTCAATATGTTTGAACAGAAAATCATAACCTTATATTACCCTAAAAGCTACTGTTACAACTATAGATCTGAAGTTCTAAACTCAAGTACATTTTGGATAACCAAGCACATTTTGCCAATTTGCCTAAGACAGTGTAAAGTTTCATTCAGTCTTTGATTTTTTCAGCAATCTTCCTTCTGGGGTCATATCCCAAGTAACATTGCCAGAACCATCCAGCTTTATTAAGTTGTATTAAAGTTTAATGAAAGCAACTAGAAATCAATTTTATTATGGCAGCAAGAGGTGCCAATAGGTTTCAAATTTTAGTCAGGTTTATGAGATCCTAAACAGCTTCTTTACAACGATCATAAAACCTTGCCTTCTAAAATTCCTTTTACTAGTATCAAAAGTTTTATTTTGACTTTATGAACTCGTAAAATGCCGTTTTAGGACTCATTCATATCATCATATTATGGTCAGTTAAAAAAGCTTTTTTAAACAATTTTGCCTCCAGTAAATGCATTAAATGGTGAATTGGCATTGAGGAAAGTCACCAAATGCCCAAATAGTTTTGTAGTAGCCATTCCGGAAATAAATTGTATTTTTAGCAAAACTGTGATTTCTTCCAATTGCCATATTGAAATATATGAAATAATTGAAATGTGGAAAAATAAATACACCGAATTTGAAATGTAATACAAGTGAACTGTAGATCAGACACCAATTTTGACATTCTTTAAGATAACCTCATTGAATTGTATAAATTTTCAGGAAATTCATGATTAATTTATCGAATATATTTGTTTCAACTTTGTTTTTGTTGATGTAAACTTGCATAATCTCCGAGGCGCATTAATTTTTGGCTCTTATCGGTCACATATTCACCATAAAATTAAATGCGCATATGATTTGGAGCATTATATGCTATAAAAAAAATTCAATTTGTTTTGGATATTTTGCTTGCAAACAAAATTTCCCGCAACACCAGAACTTTTTTTAAAGATATTATTTACTGTTGAATGAATCAGAAGAGCAGAGAATCGAGCAAAACAGAAAAACAAAAACCAACCACGATAACACCGTGAAGTATCACAGCTGTGGCCATTTGGCCGTATGCTCGTTTTCATGGCAGCCAATATGTTTTATGAAGGTTCTTATGTGGTCATAACATCTTTCACTAGAAAATTTTCTTAACAAATCTTTATGGTCTTATGAAGGTTTTTTTAATTTGTTTTCACAACCGTCTATACACAGAAAAAAAATAATTAATTTTAACAAGCGCGTAAAATTTCCCTTCGTGTAATTCCAAGCCAAAGGAGCGTAAACAACGATATTGTTTGCAATCTTTCATACAACAGGCTCGATTTAGGCGTTATCTGGCTTAAATTTACATGAAATGTCTCATTATTTTCTGCCAAATCTAGCATTCCATTTATGTGCATTAGATAACGCAGAAAATTCAGTGTTTCTTTTTATCTGTGTAGAGTGACCCACTTTGTTTAAGTTTCGGCTTTAAAAAGGTGTTGGTAGACCTTTAAAGAGATGTTGGTAGACAAAACAGTTTTGAATGTAGTTTTACCAACCAAGTCGGAAGGAGTGCTATACGGCTGGAATAAAACTAAAATGAGATATGACCCCTTAGGCTTTTTATTTTTTTAAGACAAGGCTTAACCTTTATGAATGTTTCAGTAGTACAGTATTTGGCCCGAGATCAATCGTGTTTTCTATAGAAATTGATGCGTAGAATTTTTTTAAATCAACTGGTGCAAACAGTTTGAAAATCTTTTGAGAAACGAGTGAGTGACGGTTGCAATGCATTTTTTTTTTCAATTGCAACCCAGTATAGAAAACAAAGACGTAGTCTTACGTCAAAACGCCGTTGCCAAGCATTTCCGGACAAAAAAGGTGTCCAAATCCCTGAAGAAGTATTTAATTTGTCAGGCCATATGTAGTTATGGTCGGAAATCTAAAAGTTTCGTCTCTGCCGGCACTATCAATAAGGATGTGTACGAGAAAAAATGTCTGCAGAAGCGGTTGCTACCGTTTATCAGAAACCACAACTTTCCAGCTCTGTTTGGCCTGATTTGGCCTCTTGTTACTATGCGAAGTCCGTCGTGGAACGGTATAAGGTACAAGAGGTTCAAAACGTGCCAAAGAAAAGCCAATCCACCAAACTGACCAGAACTTCACCCAATAAAGAAGTACTGGGCTCTAGTCAAGCGGAAACTCTTTGAAACTAAGAAGAAACCACATGGTAGCAATGATTTCAAGAGAAGATACCGTACGGCACCTGATGGCGGGTGTACCACAGAAAGTTCGAGAGTTTTACAGAAAAAAGTATTAATATCCTAATCAACTGTTTCTAATTTATATGTAACTCTCATATTGTGAAAAAGACAATCAATTTTGTTTAATTATATGAACTTTTTTTTTGCCACTATTATTTTGGTGTACGAAATTTATCGTGGACAGGTTTTTAATGAAGGATTTGTGTTGGTTGATTGTGCATTGTTTTATTCACCTCCTCTCATGACAGCAATTACTGCACGAACAATTTGAGGATACGGTGTACTTGTTGTTAACTTTTCGTAGATTAAGAGTGAATCATTCTCTCCATTAATGGGGCATCTATAAGAGCGATGGCTTGTTTTATCACCAATTTAATAAAATTTCCGAAAAGAGACTATTCTGCTCCATGTCGGGTTTGCATTTGTGTTTCTACGTGGGGTTCACTATCCTATTATAGGCCCTTGATACAACGACAAGTTAAGTAGAACATTTGTCAGGAAGATTAAACTTAGTTGCTATGCACCACTCGTAGTTTGTTCAACGTTCAGCTTTTAAATTTGTCGGTTCATTAATACCATAAGTAGTCCATAACGTATTGCGACACAATCCTATGTAAGAATTTGGATGTATAAGACCTTTATAGATTACTTTAAAACTTCGACAAAACTTGCATTGTGGATTGGGTATGTTTGGCCAAGAAAAAATAACCTACCTGCTGAACATGTTAGAAAAGCTGAACTTGTCAAAAATCATGACAATCCTCCAGACTAAGCTATAAGTAACTTCTGACGCAATTATAGTAGGAACTTGCAAATGATTTTGGAAGAAAACCAATAAAACTGAAAATGGTTTCCTCTAATCCAAAATACCAAAATCTCTTATCCAAAATACACTTTCCAGCTCTCCAAGACAAGTTTCCATTTGCTTTGTAGAATACATCTTCATACTAGGAATCTTTTTTAACTATCATTGACGGAACGATATTTGCATGTAACAACCCTGTACAATCTCTTCAATCCTACTGAAGATCTTCAAAACTACTATGAGAATATCTAAGCATATACCTAAGCATCAGTAAGGCTTTGAAATTGGCTAAAACTAATTGGGAACAACACACTTTTTAACATCGCTTGAGTTACGTTCCAAATTGAAATAAATAAAACCTTTTTTCAATACAAATAAAAAAGGATCACCTCACCATATTATTTAAATTTCAGTAGCCCAAGCCCCTACTCATTTTAACAGCTGTGACAAGCAACATTCAAATCAATTTCCTAAGTTTGAATCATCGTTGCTAACCACACAGTTTCTCCGGACCGAAATTCGTTTCCATATGTCCATCAACGTAGCTCGATTTCATTTCTATGAAATTTATTCGACTCTGTACCTCGACTGTTTCTCCTATTTCCCATTCAATTTTATTACCGTGATCCTGATGAGGCCCGATGCATAGTTTCCCTTCACACCGTGTTATTTTTTTTTCTTTCTTCTTTTTCTCTCTATGCTTTATAGCCAACACGAAGTTAAAAGTTTGATACAGGCCAGCAGGCAGACAAGGAAAACGCATTACATTTTATTAGGTTGCTGCCACACTAACACACCCATATATAGGGATTTATCTCGAATTCAGTCGCCACAGCTCAACAGTGTGCAACACAGAATTGTGCGCGTTGTTTTTTTTCAACATGTCCTTCTCGAGCATCCACAGCATCTGGAGAGGGATGTCGATACATCAACTACACACGAGTTTTTCTACCTTGAATGGTTTACCAACTCTGGGACGTGACGTTCTTTGCAGAAGTGGGATTCAATTTGAAACGACGCGGTTTTGGAATTTTAAACGAAAACTTACTTACCTGAAACGATAATTATACTGACACAATTGTTAAGTAAATGAGAGATGAAATTTTTGGGTCGCAAAGGATCTGTACGTGTTTTACAAGCTTTCATGCTACCTGACGCAGCGTTGATTTGCTCAATTATAACTATTTTATTTTCTTGAAGCACAACATTTGACAACATATTTTTCAAATAACTCGTACATCATTACCTCAAGCCAATAATCACTCATTCCTTCTGGCAAAATTGGAATTCACCGAACCTAATTCACAGCAATCAGTTCTCCCGTTACTTCACAGGCCACAGCTACGGATTATCCCTTATAAGGACCCGTTGAGAACCCATCGCAAATTTAACGATTTCTTCCATTTCGATCAATTTTGCAACTCAAAACTCCTATCCAATCTTCTGCAGCTGATTACATCATTACCAACTGTTGCCGATGCTGATGCCGCTACTATCTTCCCTTCGCAATGGAAGCTGCTCCATCAAAGGCCCCCCCTACCGGGTACTGTAATCAACAGCAACATCACAGCTCAAACAAATTCCAACCCCCCTTCCTTCCTGCCTTCTGGAACATCACATGACCGACCAGCCGACGACGACAACGACGGATGATGACTTCCCGCGGGAAGTTGTGGTAGCACGGGATGATGTTATCACTGGCTAGAAATCTGTTTTTCTCTATCATCCACTCCGTCTTCCCAGCAACCCGGCCATCAGCAGCGTGTAACATCTGCAATCGGCCTCCCCTCGGTTTGGGTTTCTTAAAGTCTTAACGAAAGGGGGCTTTTTGGTTCGGGAGGGGGGAAAGGATGAAACCGCCTCCTCCTGCGGCAGCAGGTAGCCAGTGTACAGCGAGCTGGGTTCGGTGAACTTTGCTCGATGCCCAGAAGGAGAAGAAACATCACAAGCAAAGTGTTTCGCTGGAATAGAAATTAATGGTGACGTTTGTTGGGTCATTTTGCCCCCACGTGGAATGAGACGAGGAGAGGGCTTCATTCTTGATGGTTTATGACGTCCTCACTGGAATTTGGTTACGTTCCTGAAGTTAGTATTTTTTTAGAGCTTTGGTTGTTATAAGGTATCCACGTTAAAATTTTAACTCCACGCTTTGTTCAATTCTAAAGGGTGGGAAGGTCAAAACTCGGTCATGATTAACACGTAAGTCTCCAACCCCACTGGGAAAGAAAAAAAATCATATTAAAAATTAATGGTACTCCATTGTTTGCCATTGGACTTTGATGCGGGTTTTTTGCAATAAATCACAAAATTATCCTTGTTTATGAGTCTGCACTGGTAATTACGTAAATAAATATTCGTAGTTTTGGATTCCAGGGTTGGAGTACTGCAGTAAGTACCTGTCCAAGGATGGTTGAAAAATATTTTTAGATACGAAACATGGCCTATAAAGGATAAAGGGCATGTAAAATTTCATGATTTCTCAAAAATAGGTCATCAGATTTTTTTTGAGGATTTCTGACCATACTGGCTACTTAAAGAAGACCTGCGAGATCTGAATTCCTCCGGTAAGTGGTCTTATTCAAACGTTTTCCAAAAACTGGCTTACGACATATCAAACTTCATAAGTTTGCAAAACTTTATCTTTGGTGGACATTCTGAGGGTGTTTGACCAAACTGGTCACTTAAGAAGGCCCTGCGGGAACTGAGTTTCTCTGAAAAAGTGGCCATATTCGAATGTTTTCCAAAACCTGACTTGCGACATGTCAAACTTAATGATTTGGGAGAAATATGTATTCGGAGGACATTCTGAGGATTCCTTACTATACTGGTCACTTAGGTTGGCCCTGGGAGATCCGAGCTCCTCCGGGAAAGTGGCCGTATTCAAATAATAATGTTTTTGATGTTTCCTGCAAAATACAACAAACCATTTTCGTTATTAATTTCATTTGATTTCTTAGCATTTTTTTGAAACAAACGTTAAAATTTTCAACCTATTCTTTTTTCAACTTGGATTCGTCTATAGCGCGTGAGATTTCACGTCGCGTCGGGGAGTTCATCCATCAAATGACAGATGTAACGCATAAAGCGTTACTTTTTAGTCTTTTCTGAGAAGTTTGGAACATTTCCGAGCTAAGCCTAATTTGCAGCTGGCAAGTAAAGACCTGGATTAATTTTTACCATTTCTACTGAAGTAACTTGGACAACTGCTCTTGTATCTATTAACGGAATTAAGTCCCATTCAGATTACCTGGGCAGGTGTTACTAACGTTACCGTCCATTGTTTGTTTCCTTTTCAGCTGCATGTAAGTTATTCCGACAGTAAAAGATACACAAGATTTAAGGAAGGAGAGAAAACTGAAATAGTTTCTTCCAGCGCTGGCTGCCAATTGACTAGAATTTCGAATGGTATGTTAGATAATTTCCAATCAAACAAACTCTCTAGCTGGGAAAATAAAATTGGTCGTCCTAAAATGGATAGATTTTGAATGGTCCATGTTTGATCGATATTTTTGTCGTATGACCAATTCACATCTTTAAAGTTGTTTTACATGTTTTTTTTTCTTTAAATTCCAAATAGTACTAGTGCAAGGTTAGGAAAAAGTATTCGATTTTTTTTTCAGTGTGGTACTCGACTTTGACACATGCTGAAATGAGTACACCTAAGCCAATTGCTAACTTGGTGTATCATAAACAAATACAGAAAATTTTGTTGAAATCGGTTAACGTGTTGTGCTGCGATGAATCAAAGTTCATTGTGAAGTGCAGTAATCGAGCTTCAGTGAAAACATATAATATTTCAACTCAAACTTTATACGATGCTACAAAACTATGAGGTGTCCCACTGGAATCAAGGCCAGTGAATTTCACTCGATTTTCATTCAATTCGACAAACGTAAACAATGGCTTTTCCCGTAAATTTCTCGTGGCACAAAGGCTACCCATGTAAGCCTCCAATTTCTTCAGAAAGGTGAACGCTTCCTCTTCTAAATGACGCGGTGGATTGATTAGGCGAGTTTTCAATGACGAAAAATTCACGGAAAAAGCCATTGATAGCGTTTGTCAGTTAGGCCCCAAAGAAAAAGCATTGTCAAATTCAAAGCGAATGATTCCAATTTACTCTTATGATCAATTTTACAACACACCCATTACGTCAGCTGCACTGATTTTCCATTTGAGTTAAGACAGAGCGTTGCTAAATAAACTCAAAAACTGGGAGGTTTTTGTCAAGCTGATTTATTTTGATTTGAAGCGAATTAAAATTGAGCCAGTTGCTCTCAGGAGTTGAAATTGATTCCAACAAATAAATTTGAATCCATGTAAGATACCCCTTGTAAAAAACGGTACCATGAGCTTGGACATTTGGAAGATCGTCCGGGAAGAGGCAGAAAGAGCACTGCGAGGCAGAATCATACAATTTCACTTTCAATTGAAAATCGTCATGGGACGATGAACTTAATATTCATGCCTTTCAATTGCAACACAGTTGCGTCTTTTAACAGCCACTTCTTAGTCAGTTTCAGCAAAACAATCTTCAAACTAACATTTTCGACTTTGTTTTTCAATCATCGGTATTTATTTTAGCCTTCGGCATCAAACTAGCATGAAGCAGGGCAATTAAAATTCATGCAAAACGAGTGGGTTTATATTCATTTCTGAGGTATTCATTATTATTAAGACTATAAACAGTGTCATCAGATTCAGTAATTGTAGCACTGAAAACAATAATCAACCATTTTATGGAATGTATAAAGAAATTGCTAACATTTAAGTTACTTTCACGTGATTCCTGTTGTGTTCATAGCTCAAGCGCAAATGCAACAAATGCAATTTAAATAAGTTACCGCAGTATCAAACAGAAACGCACTTGCCAGCTCGGAGAGCTTTTTGTCGAGTAAAGTACATTGTCAAATGACAATACTTCTGGCAGCACTGGCACGGATGTTTCGTCGTGTTTGCCACTGCTCGGGTGGGGGAATGAAATCAAATCATTTTCAACGAAGCCGATTCACCGTCGTTTACCACATCGTTTGAAGCAAACCTGAATTTCAATTGAAACGCATCTGACGGTGGCTAAATTGCTTACTCACGTTTGCCAGGAAGTGAGTTGGGAGTGAATCGGTCAAAATAAGGTTGGTTCACTACTTTAAATAATTGAAGTGGAGTGAAATTAATTCTTCGACGATATAGGCATAGACTAACTAAGACCAGTAGGTCCCATACAAAAACGATTTTTTTCTTGGCTCAGTCAGTACTAGCACATCGGTCCCAAGCTCAATAATGCGCCCTCAATAATGAACTCACATAACACACTCTCAAATATTCTGTCAAAATAACACAGCAAATCAAAACAAAGGCGCAAATATGTATAGCAAGGTGCTGGCTTCAAGGTGTAATTCGGACCAAGGGGTTCTACAATAGTGAACCAATTTCAAATCGCTAGTTGCATATTGATTGTTGATATAGGGCCCTGCTGCGACACGGAATCAAATAATACACACTTAGGAAAAATCATGTAAATTCCAACCCACTTGGGTGCACATAAAGAAAGCATGCCGATAGACGTAAATTTACGTCTGTTTTTTAAATTAACCGACAAAGAAAACTAAGTTTGATAGTTTTCATGCCATGAAGTAAAAGTAGGCTTTGAATCTAGAGGCGTCCGAAGGTATTGCTTTCTGATGGTATTTTTAGATTAAATGATCGCAGTTACTTTTGTATCGATTGAAAAAAATATGATTGTGATGATTGAACAAAAATATTTCAGTCAAACCCGTTTTGACAGACAAAACTTAGATGCAGCGATAAAGTGAACATGAACAAGCTGGCAATTTGTTTTCACAATGTCCATTCCTGAGCTGTTTCCGATGTATCACCTTGATCAAAAAGTTCCTGGATTCACCACCATGTGGCGCTCTCAGTCGCCATATTTGAGTTTTCTATTTTTTTTTAGGTGACCAAATCTATCATTGACATTCTATGAAATGTTTAGCTTAACAGCTTGATTTTGTAAAAGTTACGCCGTATTGGGTACATCTGCGATTGTACGTGTACTCAATTTTGTAAAATTTTCAAAATGGAATCGAATTCGAAATAACGAGTTTGTATCAAATTTTGGGTTATAACGGTTTCAATGGTACGAAAACATTGCAAATCTAAGAAAAGTATTTCAACAACGATACTCTGAATGAAACAGTTGTTTATTAGTGACACGAACGTTTCAGAAACGGTTGGCAGTGAGTTCACGAACGATAATGAAAAAAGCAGTAGGCCAACTAAATCGAAAACCGACGAAAACATCATCAAATCATAAAAATCCCTGAAAATCGTCCAAAGACAATGCGATCAATTCTACACGAGGGTTTTGGACTACGTTCCAACAAATTTTCGATGAACCATTAACTCTTATGCTGCGCTCTTAAAAACCAAGGCCAGTTATCAAGATCAAAATTAGGTATTCATATGTTATTTTCTCCTGCTCGGGGAGCAATACCATAACCGTCAAAATGATCGCCAGCTTATTTTTACGCCCTGTTTTAACGAAATTACGGCGTCCCGGTAAAACTCCATTTGTATTTATCGAAAGTGACGTCAAAATCAAGCAGTTAGAAAAGGGTGTTGCGATCAAAATTTGGTCGGCTTAAACTTGACGCATTTCCTTTCATCGTGCATTGAAACATTTTGCACACCCTCATTTTGAAGATGTGTGCAAGTAGCATCATGCCTCTATTTTGATTTCGAGATTAGCACTTCAGTTATCAAAATGTCGACGAAGGAAAAGAAGCAACGCATCAAAATTTTGCACGTGCATGGCGAAAATCCATACTACTCTCACGCCAAGTAGACGAAATGGTTGAATGTGGCTAAATCGAATGTTATCAACATATTAAAAGTGTTCGGTGAACGTTTGTCGACAGCCAGGAAACCTGGATCGGGTGGGAATCGAAAGCCGGAGGCCACAGCGACGACAACAAGAGTTGCTCGCTGTTTCGAGCGGAGCCCCGAACCTCTCCATCCAAGATGTCACAAAGAAGCTACCCTTCCCAGCTTCAACCGTGGATAGAGTTAAGAAACGAGCTGGACTGTCGACATACAAGAAAGTGGTGACTCCAAACTTCGTCAGGGCAGACTTTAAACAGCTTCTTGGACAGTAATTTTATACGGCAACTGGACGGAAAAAGGTGGCAGATATTTTCAAGCACATTAAACTGTCAAAGTTCACGAAGAAATATCTGGTGTGGTAGGCCATCTGTACCTGTGGCTTGAAGAGCAACGTTTACATTGCGACCGGAACCGTCAACCAGGAAATTTATCTGAGCGAGCTTACAAAACGTCTACTGCCTTTCCTGAAGCGACACAATTGTTCTGTTCTATTTTGGCCATAGAGTGCTATGCTGCCAACAACGTTCAACTGGCGCCCAAGGACAAGAACGCTCCGAACACCCCAGAGCTCCGTCCAATTGAACAATATTGGGCTATATCGTCAATAGGAACCTTAAGAATTCTCAAAAAGCTGTTGTGAGCTAGACACAGTTTAAAGCAAACTGGCGTTCTGCTGCGAATAAATTAGACAAGGGGACTGTAAAAATCTTTAAATCTTAAAATTAATTAGCTTTTTTTACATTTAATACCTGGCAATTTGCATTCGGTAAAATGAAAGCTTAGCTGAATATTTCTCCTGTATCCTGAATAACCTGAACTTGATTTTTTTTTTAAAAAAAAAGGTCTACGTGGTTTATGAACAGGCCCAAAGATGAATGGCCTCAAAATATTCCTCGCTTAAATCCCAAAAACTACTCCATCTTGAACATTCTCGAGTCCAGAGGCTGTATTAAGCCACAAACATTGTTAAATCATCTTAAAGCTAGTTTTTCAAAATTCAAGGATGCTAAATCTGTTCCAGAACTAACGTCCACCGTCAACAATTTTCAAAAGCGGTTGATGGCGTGTGAAAAAAGACAAAAGAGGATATTTTGACTCATTGATGTAAATATTAGCTCTACATTAGTGCACCGACATTTCTCTTAAATATATTGCTATACAGTGGTAGGCATTCGTTTAGCCGAGGCCCAGTTTTTCGATGTATATCGAAAATAAAACACACTGTTTGCTCGGATTCGGTGTTGTAGGATACATCTCATTTATTTCTAACCAAATCATTAATAAAACTTAAGATTACGTTACATTTGGATAATAAAATTGAAAAAATATCGGTAAACGGGTAGACATTCGTTTAGCCGAATTGTTGAATTTCATCATCAAGATGTCTTTTAATTATGAATTTCGAAGAAAATCGATATTTAATATTTGGTATGGCCGCCATCGTTACGAATCACTTCAAAAATACGGTTTGGCATCGAATCAGACAGCTTTTGCAGTGTTGCCATATCGATTTTGGCCCAACACTCTTGAACTGATGTTTTAAGACAGAAAATGCTGTCAAACTGACGTCCGTTTGCATAAACCATTCCAGCCAAGATTCCCCAGAGGTTTTCTATGGGATTGCAATCAGGACTGCAAGCTGGCCAGTCCAGCAGTGGAATGTTTTATTCATCAAACCAAGCCTTGGATTGCTCGGAGACGTGGATAGATGTATTGTCCTGTTGAAAAACGATGTCCTCATTCGCGTCGTTTGACCGATCAAAACGCCTTCCAATAGCTCCAGACACATTCCGGAATTCTTTCGGATTGAGATGAAACAGATCGGAAGCTTTGCATGGTAGGAAAAGCCAGCCCATACCATCAAACTTCCACCACCAAAGTTTCGCTTCGATCTTACGACGCTGGTTTGATTCAAATCGTGCCAGTAGCAACTGTAACCATCTCGCTCGTCTAAATTAAACTTTTTCTCGTCAGAAAACAGAACACTACGCCATTCCGTCTTCCACTCCATGTACTTCCGGGCGAACTTCAGTCGATTCTGCTTATGAGTGAGATTGAGCTTCGGTATTCCTTGTAGTTTCTTCCACTTGATGTTTGGCGATTCATTCAGAATTCGAGCAATTTATCGGGAAGTCACTGGAACATCGAGCATTTGCTTTATTTTGGAGCAGGACAGTCGATTCCGTGTAGTTTCATGCCTGATTTGCCCTTTCATCCTCAACGATACTTTAAAGCGCCCTTTGGTAGCACGTTTAATGCCATATTTTGCCAAATTCCTTACTACTTTCTCAGATCGACCAATTTTTCGGGCAATTGACACATTCGATTGGCCTTCCTCCTTGGATAAACTTAAAATGCGCCGTTCTTCCTCCGTTAGTCGGGTACCCTTCGCCATTCCTGAAATTTTTACACTTATCATTAATCATTAAAAATTAAACACCGCATTTTTGACGCACCTTGGTGATTATAAGTTGTTTTATCGAAATGCTTCAAAACACACTTGCAAATCGCGAGAAATTTGCCAAACACATCCCGAATAAAAAGATGTTTTATATATAATTTTTGAA
This sequence comes from Aedes japonicus, assembly GCA_034211315.2. Classification (NCBI taxonomy): domain Eukaryota; kingdom Metazoa; phylum Arthropoda; class Insecta; order Diptera; family Culicidae; genus Aedes; species Aedes japonicus. Next base: position 245,074 of record JASCZW010000755.1, read on the forward strand.
TATTTTCAAAATTTTGAGCTCTCGGCTAAACGAATGTCTATCACTGTATAAGAGAAAACAAACCCTGTACACAAAATCATCTTCTTTAAAATGGTTATGCATTCTTATCGTGTAGAGACTTCGAAAAATGCCAGAAATGACAATGAATTTAAATTTTATCCAGATGTGAACTTATGAGATTGCTCATCAAGGTCAATGTAAACGAAAATATTGTGGTTCAAAACAGTTATAGTGAATTTTAAGTCCTCGAAAAAGTGCTCGACTCGAAATTTTTGTTACGTATAGAACTAAAAATACTGCTCATGTTCTACAAATCCCTAAACTACAAGGATACAAATAAAAGCTGGTTAATCAAATCCATTTTCAATTTTCAACCATATCAGGTAAACCAGCCCAACTTCCCATGATCTGAAAATGTATGCTGGCTACGGAGATAATGCAGAAAAGGTTCAACACGCTCAAAAAACAAACGAATACAATTTGTCTTTCCCTTTCTCCGCCCTTTCCTCAAGGTGAAGCTAATTCAATTTTTGCCTCCTGAACACGACTGATGTTAAAAGGGTTCTGCCTCCAAGGAACGATTACAAGACAAGGAAGGACACCGAAAACAAAGGTCAACCAACAAAAATTTCGCTTTCATTTGTGAATGTTTTTTTTTCGAAGGGCCACGTGCAGGTAGTTGGTTCAAATTCGACAAAATCAACACGATTTTCTGTTTGCAGTTGTCGCTTGAATTTTCAAATGGTAATTTGATTATCGAACATGATCTCGAGGGAGTATTTCGTTGTCGTTTCAAATCCACAGCGCAGAGATTTTCACCGCCTGATCCAGTTTGATACCGAACACGAGTGGTTGCAAATCCTCCCTTAGTTGGGCTACCGACTTTCCGATGAAGGACTCTACACATCCAGAGAAACAAACGGGGCCATTGTACCGGCCGGAGATTTATGGCGGTGGGAAAAATCCACCGTATAGAATGTTCTTTAAATATTGCAGTATGTAATAATCGTACATCCCATTTCGATTTCAATTCAACTCTCAGATGCCTGCTTTGCCCAATGCGAGGACGACGACGACGACGATGATGCGAAGCCACAGGAACCCCTCTGATTAAAAATAAATTCCTACTACTTCCCTCTGCCTGTGACAACAACACCCAACGACGGAAAGTTGAGGCGCCGTGTCGATGGTTCCTAGCAGGCACAGGAGTTCGTCCTGGGCGATACCGAGTATGGAGGGGTGGAAAAAAATCGTTCACCCTAATTCCACACCCAGCCATAATCATTACTCACAAATACACTTTCACACAAAAACACCCTTCGGGTGATTAGGGCGCTCGGCTCGGTGTCGATACAGCGATGCACTACTGCAGCATAAAAGGATATGCTGCATTTGGAAGCCGGCTCAATTTATCGAAATAATCGCCTGGATCGTCCGATTTTCATAGTTCGCTTCAACGAACGGGTTGATGGAATAAACAGTGGACCGGATCCCTGTTCCTTCAAGCAACGATGGCGGCACATGTACGGAATCCTTCGAACAGTCTTCGTCTGGCCAGAGCGTGTTTGGCTTCCAGGCCCAAAGAGCACCGCAATGGTCGCCTGTGAAGTGTGGCTTTTACCCATTCCTTCAACATGAGTCGGATTCACTCGTCAACAATAGTGGTTGAAAATTGGCCTCACTCTAGGTTTCCATCCCAACTTGGCAACCCTGTTTGATGCGGTAACGTTTTGAAGCATATCCGAAGAAGTAAGGAGGCCCTTTTTTGTTGATTAGACAATGTTCTCATTTTCCACTGAGTGCGTAGCATCAACAAAGAAGGGAGGCAGAATTTTGCACGAACTGTGAATAATAAGTTTGTCGCTGAGACGAGATGGATGAAGGTTATATCATGCCAGGATGATGATGGAAGTTGTTTTATGGTTGGTCAATTTTTAATCCAACGTCGAGAAGCTTCTTTGCTGATGAAAATTCTATGTTTTTTACGCATGAAATTAGTTGAATTAAAGTTGCAAAAACATGCATTAGATTAAAAGGACACAATCAGTCAAGATTCCCTACAAGTTAGGATAACAATAAGGGGTAAATTAGGCATTCTGAAGCTCTGTCAATTTGAACTCGGTACGATTTTAATCTAATAAAACCTGTCCACGTTAAATTTCGGACATCAAAAAATAGCAATAAAACTGATTGTTTATTTCACAATAAAAGAGTTATATATACATTAAAAGTTGATTAAGATGTTAATCATTCTTTCTGTAACATTCTCGAACTTTTAAGGTACACCCGTTATCCGGATCCGTACGGTATCCTCAGATACGCCCGCCGAGACGATTCTCCATCTTCTCTTAAAATCATCGGTACCATTTGCTTTCTTCTTAGTTTCGAAGAGTTTCCGCTTAACTAGAGCCCAGTATTACTCTATTGGGCGAGGTTCTGGACAGTTTGAAGGATTGGCTGTTTTTGGCACGTATTTGACCACTTTTGATTGTTATTCTTTGTATTCTCCCCAGCGCGGAAGTAACGATCTTTGATGAAGTTTGCAGAAGCAGATAATTTCTCATCTCCATGCGAAGCGCTAGGAGCGGACAGTAATTTTATTGATAGAACGAATAGACATGAAGAGAAAGTGTATTGAATGTTCCTTATAGGGCAACGGCAGGCTTTGAAATTAAAAGATACAATATTAAAAACGAGCAGTGGGCATTTGAACCTCTTGTACCTTATACAATTCCAGGACAGATTTCGCATAATGACATGAGACCAAAACAGGCCAATACAGAAGTGAAGAGTCGTGGCTACTGCGATTTGAAGTATTTTTCGGGGAAGTTATTAATAAATATGTGGACAAGTATCTGAAAGGTGATTCAGAAAAGGGCTTATTATCCAGTTATCACCAATTAATGCATGATGATACTTAAGCTACTGACAGCATTAATTGTTTAAACATTTCACAAAGGTTGCTGTATGAATATGAATAGAGAGAACTCACTTCAACGATTTTATCGCAAAGTTCCCTGACCTTCTGATAAAGCATTCAATATATTTTCTAAGCTTCTGGTACTCTAAGTGAGTGTTTTTTTTTTCAAAATCGAGGATTTTATTTTTTTAATTTTTATAGGATTCTCTGAATTTCGGAAGAAATATTTTTATACTTCTCTGCCAAACTTCAGGGAAGTTCTCTTACCGATCAAACGAGGTGAGGTGGAACCCAAGGAATTGTAATTCCTATATGAGTTTATGTTGTAGATCAGAGTACGATGAGAACGGTTGGGGAGATGGTGTTTGACATATTTAAATATGGTGCCATTAGCATAAAAAATATCATGGTCATATGAATGATTTATGTATGGACTGCTTCTTCTGTTCGTCAGTGATTTTCTCTTGAATTTCAGGGAAGTTCTTTCCTGATCCTCGTCAAAGCTCTTTGGGGCTATTCTCAATCCACGTAGACTTTTTAGGGAGGGTAGGTTTGAACAAAATCTACGCTCCATACAAAATTTTAAAAGAATTATGGAGAAAAGTTTACGAGGGGGGGAAGTCTGAGATTTTCAAAAAATAGTGTACGTGGTTTATTGACAGACACTTTGCAGAAATTCTGAGAAATTTCATCCTGAACTTTTAGCAAGTTTCCTCATGATCTTCTTGGCAGCCACTCCAGATTTTCTTGTAAATTCACTTCTAACATCCCAACCTTACCTTCCAGAAACAGTTGACAAGTCTTTTGCCGAACTTAGTTACTATCTAAACTTCCGATGAGTTCCGTCCTGAACTGCGAGGAAAATTTCTCCAAAACTTTTGGAAAGGTCTCTCCAGAATTTCTTGAAAAACTTTCTGAAATTTGTTGAATGCTTGTTCCTGAACTTCTGAGAAGTCTTCTTCGGAACTGCAGGGAAGTTTTCTTCTGAACTTCAGGCAAAAATTTTCTGAAAAATTCCGGCTTTAACTACTAGGAAGTAGCCCTTATACTTCTGGAAAGTTTTTTTTCCCTCGAAAGTGACTCCGGCGTAGTGATTAACATCCACACCTCTCACACCAAAGTCACGAATTTAAATCGCACTCCCAGATAAGTAACGGACAAAAGGTATTTGAGTGACTAAAACGGGAGATGATCCAACCCAAGGCTGAAAATATCGATAATAAAAGAATAAAAAAAAAAATCTTCCTTGTTTTTCTTAGAAGTATCTACCTTAACTTCTGGGAATTCCTGAACTTCATTCTAAACATCTAGAATGTTCAATTCTGAACTTCAGAAAGTCTTAGTAGCACTTTTGAGTAGTTCCAACTAAGCTTTTGCGAAATTTCCTTCGAAACTTTTGGAGGGTCCTCTCTTGAACTTCAGAGAAGTTTCTTAAAAATTTTGAGAAATTCCTTCTTGGACTGATAGGTGGTGTCTTCTCTTGTAAGCTTTTTGCTGAAATTCCGGGATGTTTTTTCCTGGGCTTATTCTATTGAAACAACTGATAAGTCCTGTCCTGAACTTCGAGGTAAATTTCACCGAAGCTTTGGGGAAGTCCTCTCTAAAATTTCTAGGAAAAATACCTTAAATTTGGTGTAAATTTCGTCCTGAACTACTAGGAAGTACCCACTATTCTTCTTAGAAGTTCCTTTCTTTTCTTTGAAGAGGTTCCTTCATGAGCTTTTGAGAAATCCCCGTTCTGAAATTCCGAAATGTTCCCTTCTAAACTTTGGAAAAGCTCTCTAGCATTTCTAGAACGTTATGCGGAGCTATGTGGAAGTTTGTTTCGAAGTTTTTGAAAACATTTAGATAGCGCCCTCCCTGGTTAACTTCCACCTGAACTTCGGGAAAATTTATTTTCTTGGGCTCCTGGAAAGTCTACCATGAATTTCTGGAAAAACTACAAAACTTCTGGAATGTTCCAAACTTCTTAAGAGTCCTGTTCTCTAAACTTCTTTCGGATGCTCTGAGAAGTCCTCTCCTGATTTTCTGAGAAGTTTTCTTCTTCATTTCTGGGATCTTCAACTTCAAAGATGTTTGGTCCTGATTTTTTTTTGGGAAATTCCTGCATGAACTACTAAGGAGTTTTCTTACCACACCTCAAGAAATCTAGGACTAATTTCATAAACCACTTAATTCGTGAATCTATTTACTAATCCCAAGTGCAAATGTACTAAAATAATGCGTTTAGAAGTACTTTAATGCTAATATTGACTTCCAGAACTGTAAGCTTTGCTAACGATCGGGTCAACAGTCTTGTACTAATGGGTGGCCACAAAACAGTAGGAATGGAAAGAATGGCTCGGAAAGAAAACAACAAAGAAGTACAGTTCAATCTGATTTACTTAACATAAAGGGTCGACCTTAGTCTTCAAACTTTGCTTATTGAATATTAGCATATTGTTCATGGTCCACCGTGCGGCGCAGTTTAGTCCTGATGCTATTTTCCGGATGCTAATTATGTTGATAAGTTACTTTGTTACCTTGGTCTTTAAATTACCCTAGAGCTCAATAAACCAAATGAAAAAACCTCGATACATCCGACTGCGGCAGACTAGTCGGATTCGGGTTTTTGGCGGTAATTTGTGTATTTCGGCTCTCCACGAACGTTAGCACCTTCTTCGGGTAGTGTGATGATGTCTTTTCCGGCCAAAACACGTAGTCTCTATTCGAGTGATGTTTTTGAAGGAACAGGATGAGAATTTTCTGCAAACACTCTGTTTAGTAGACCTGAAGAAACCACAGTTCCAAAATCCCCTTATCAGAAATAGCAATGTAGAGCTTCACTTTGTGGTCGAACTTGTGCTTGAATTTGAAATTAAACTTCGGAGTAGTTGTAGATTTGGCCTTGATGTAAAAACAGACGTTTCCGGGCATCTGTAACTTGGACAGATGAACATAGCTATCGTCATCCAGAACGAAAGACTTTCCACTGTATTGCCGGATCATCCCGCGGCACTGGGATTTCACAGTTTTGATTAGTTCGCTCGTGTACCCTGAGGATCTGAGGATCTTTGTTCCGACATAATATTCCCACCTTTTCCAGATTGCTACCGATGTATGACTTACGAAAATTGAACTTGTTGACTGCTTCCCGCTGACTCGAATCCTTGTTGTTAAACATAGTGCGCAGCGATCGGAGCGTCTGCTTATCTTCAATCTTCGTTGGAGGACCGCTTAAAACGGTCCACCGTGTACTTTTTCCTACGATCTTTGTTCGCTTGAAAGAATTGTACAATGCGCGCCCCCAGTACGACATACTGTAAATAACTGTTCGAGTGAAAGTGTGAAAGTTTTCTAAATATTGTAAGCATTCATTCACATAAGTTGATATTTCTCTGAAAGCATTATTGTTCTGACAGTAAAGTAATGAAGTCATTTCCGTTGTTTGGTAGCCACCCGTTACCCTGGAACTACCTCAGAACATTTATGAAAACATCGCCGAACTACTCTGGAAGCATTCTCACAACAGTTCTGAAATATTTGGAAGCTTCACAGCAGGATTCTGGAAGTTTTCCAGAATAATCTTGACAGAATTGTAAATTAATTCTACAATCTACTTCAGAAGCAGCTGAAAACAATTTTGGAAAACATCCAACATACGTTTCCAAAGGGCATTCCAATTTTGAATCTTCCCAAAACTTATCTGAATATAAGTCTCCTACTCTGGAAGTATCTCAGAACAGCCTTTAAAATATTCTGCAAAAAAATTAAAGCCATGGTTAAACTTACCTAAGAGCACCTTGGAGCAATTCTGGAAACATTTCATATTTACTTTCAAAGCAACTCAGAGCTAACAGAAATTTTCTTGAACCATTGCAGAGCTAATCTGAAGGCATTGCAAAGAAATTCTGGATGGATCCGAAAACTACTTTGAAATCATCCAAAAACTAATCTGGATACATCAGAGAATTGTTCAAACTGTTCTTTAAACATCCCAGAACAGGGGGTGACCACAGCACAATAGTTAACATCCATACCTCTCACGCCAAAGTTACGAGTTCAAAACTCACCTCCGGACAAGTTACGAAAATACCCAAAAGGTATTTGAGTGACTACGACGGGAGATGACCAGTCCAGGCTGAAAATCTCGATGATAAAGGATTAGAAAACAAATCCCAGAACAATTTTCCAATAACCAAAGAATAACTTAGAAAACACGCAATAATTAATTTGGAAGAATTCCAGAAATTTTCTGAAAACATCGTGGAACTAATCTGGATTCTAATTGCATTCTGGAGCTTTTTCCGGATGTTTCCCAGAACTACTTTGGAAGAATCCCGGAGCTGCTCTGGACCCCTCCCAGAAGTACCCAGGATGCATCTCAAGACGAATATACTAAATTTATTTCAGTCAACTGTGCTTTGCGTTGTTTCGTTTTCCGGAATTAAGCCAACTTCACTTGTAGGTTGGTAGTAGTTTAATTTGGTGGCTGTATTAGGAAATTTGTGAACATACTCTTATTAAATGAACACAGCGAAAACAAGTGCGATTGTAGACTTTGATTTTTCATTCTCCTTTCGATAACTTTTCAGGATTGGAAGATTGTTAGCCATTTCTTGGCATAGAGTAATATTGTATTTACCAAATATTTCAGCAAAAATAGTATAGAAAGATCTGAAAAACTTCTTATAACTGAGAGAGTGCTATAATTGAAACACAATTTGAGTTCAGTAACCTATTAGAAACATGAAATAAAGGGTGATACGGTCAAAATTTGGTCAAGGGAAAACGCGTGTAAATCGGTGAAATCGTTTATTTAAAAATCAAATTAAATTTCTTTTTCAAGTTCAATTAGTATAAAATTCAGGAAAAATATTCAGTTAGGCTTCCGCTTTTCCAAATCCGAATTGCCGGGCCTTACGCTTGACCCCAGCCATCAGATTTTGTACAGCCACCTTGTCCACCTTCTTCGCCGCAGAAAGCCAGTTTGCCTTGAACTGCTGCTCGTCCTTAGCAGTTTTTTTTGGTCTTCTTTAGGTTCCGCTTGACAGCAGCCCAGTATTTCTCAATTGGGCGGAGCTCTGGCGTGTTGGGAGGGTTCTTGTCCTTGGGAACCACCTGCACGTTGTTGGCGGCGTACCACTCCATGGCCTTTTACCGTAATGGCAAGATGCCAAATCCGGCCAAAACAGTACGGAACAACCGCCTTTCTTCAGGAATGGCAGCAGACGTTTATTCAAACACTCTTTCACGTAAATTTCTTGGCTGACTGTCCCGGAAGCTATGAAAATGCTGCTTTTCAAGCCACAGGTACAGATGGCTTGCCAAACCAGATATTTCTTTGCGAACTTTGACAGTTTCGTGTGCTTGAAAATATCGCTACCTTTCCCTTCCTTTTGCCGTATAAAACTCCTGTCCCGGAAGCTGCTTGTAGTCGGCTTTGACGTAGGTTTCGTCGTCCATTACCACGCAGTCAAACTTCGTCAGCATCGTCGTGTACAGCCTCCGGGATCGCGCTTTGCCGTCGTATTTTGTTTATCATCGCGATTTGGAGTCACTACCTTCTTGCAAGTCGATAGTCCGGCTCGTTTTTGGCTCGATGCACGGTTGTAGACGATACACCCAGCTTATTTGCGGCATCTCGGAGAGATAGGTTAGGGTTTCGCTTGAAACTACCGGCAACTCTCTCTGTCGTCTCAGCGGCTTCCGGTTTTCGATTTCCCCCCGCTCCAGACTTCCTGGCTGTCGACAAACGTTCCCCAAACACTTTAATTACATTCGTAACGGTTGATTTGGCTACTTTTAGCGATTTTGCCAACTTTGCGCGCGAGTAGCTCGGATTTTGATACGCTGCTCTTCTTGCTTGGACGGCATTTTGACAACTGAATCCAACTGAAACAACCAAAATCAAAATAGGTGCAACATTCCACACACACACCTTCAAAATGAGGGGTGTTCAGGTTTCTTAAATGCAAAATTGAAAGAAATACGTCAAGTTGATATTGACCAAATTTTGACCGTATCGCCCTTTATCGTAATATAGGACCAATGCCAGATTTTCGAACCTACCGGCCAAGAGCGCCAATGTGATATCGGAGGTGCTTGACGATCTGCAGTGGGATACTTCAGCGGGTAAATTGGAAACTATCATGAAGACTATCAACATGGCAATTAAAACACGATAAAAAAAGAGAAGCCTATAAATTTATAATATGCAAACACTTCGCTGGAAAAAGCATTGCGGTTAGAAGAACTTTAGAAAAAGATTCGAGTTCTAAGATTGATATCAAAAGCTCATCACATTTACGGTTGTTTTGAGTCTCCGTGTGGCAAAGGACTGGGCTTGAGAGCTAATGTAAAGATCACAAACGACAAACGGCCCAAGACGTATTCATTGGTGGTGCTAATAAATCGAGTTCTTGGCCAATTTCCCAATACTTCTGTTTAGCATTAGTTTTGCTAGTTCCACGCCACAAAAGCCTCTGGCGATGTCCACATTAAATTTAATCAGTTCAATGACCCATTCAAACTGACGGTAATTTATTTTGTTTTCAAAAGGATTAGACATGTTTTGCTAAAGCAAATTATTTTTCTGCTAATTCACCCACAATAAATAACGGTTTAGTGTGTTTCCAACCTTGCTCAGTCAATTATCCTAAACTGATGAAAAACGCATATCAAAACAAACTTTTTCACGACAAAATGTGACAGATCAGTCACTAGCTTCCGAGCGATCGATTGAATCAATCAAGTCTGATTTTTTTTAACTTTTCACCTCACTTAGTAGTTCCTGAAATGAGCTACTGGCAATCGAGTTCTACTGAATCTAATGCCTGATTCAAAGTAAACTTGGACGCACTCAAGTGATCATAACTCAAGTCAAGAAATAAACAACATACACGGTTGATCAAAACGTCAAATACAAGGGTATTTATTCAGCTTTCAAACAATATATAACAAGTTATTACAATTCACCATTTCGAACGAACTGTCGCACTTTACTTGTGATCGATGTCCTCATGATCTGCACAGTCGCTGGTGACAATGAACCGGTGAATTTATTCCACTTTAAACGCATTTGTTGTGCATTTGTCACTTCTTTACCGCATTTTCGAAGTTTTCGCTTGACAATTGCCCAATATTTTTCGATCGGTCTGAACTCAGGGCAATTCGGAGGATTAGTCTCTTTGGCAACGAAATTAACATTGATTGCAGCATACCATTCTAGTATCTCCTTAGAGTAGTGGCAGCTGGCTAGATCCGGCCAAAACACAACGTTGGTCTTGTGTTACCGAATCAAGGGTAAAATCCGCTTTTTCAGACACCCTTTAATGTAAACCTTCAACGTCATTGTATGAGATGTGATGAAAACCTTGGTTTTAAGGCCATAACTGTAGATTCCTTGCCAAATCATTAGTTTCCGAGCGAACTTATCAGCAAAAACTAAAATTTATACTTGGAAGAGACATCCCCACGACCAGTTGCCCGTTAAAATTTTCGACCGGGGATTTGTTTATAATCCATTTTGACATGTGTTTCGTCATCCATTAAAATACAGCCATCAAATTTCGTCAAAACTCGTTCGTATGGGAATCGTGCTCGCCTTTTGGCCACTGAATGTTGATTCAGGGAGCGATTTGGATGTTTACTAGTACAAAAAGACTTGTATCCTTCTCTTAAAAAGATGTCACGCACGGTGGAAAAGTTCGAATCGTATTTCTTTGCCAAATCACGTATGGAGACACCTGGGTTGCCTTTCACGTACCTCAACACGTTTCTCCTCAGCTCTTTGTCCTTAGTTCCACTTTTATGATAGATGCGCTGTGCTCGATCCACACTCAGAGTATTCATGTAACGACACACTGTTCTCTAGATGTTTGTGCACAATAAATTTTCTCAAGTTCCATGATCCGTAATTTCAAGATGCGTCGATCAATCGAGAAAAACTTTTCACCATTTTCTTCTTCAATGAAACATTAAATGCCTGTCAAACGTTTTTTGTTCCAACCACCAGGGACGCGGTGGTGTATTAAACCGTGCGTCCAAATTTACTTTGAATCGAGCTTTAATTGCAACTGAATGGGGCAAAATCACACCCGAAACGACTGCGTAGCTTGTTGAATCAATGCCGCGAAGATGCCAAGCTGTTGTTGAAGCCAAGGGTGGTCACACAAAATGTTGAACAATGTTGTATTATTGTTTAGTTATACAGTGGATAAACATTTTTTGCGGATTTTTTTTTCTATTTATGATCATAAGTACCGTAGTTTTTCAAAGGAGCAAACTATCATGTACTTTGACGGCAAAATAACAAGAATAAAATTGAATAAATCATATAAAAACATGTATAGAAACAATCTACTTTTCAAGCGAGTCTTACGGAGTCTAAGTAAATGACGGCAACCCTGATCTTCAATGCTACGAAAGGCTAAAGGTCAACCGATACCACCGCTGGTTTATCGCATTCATCAACGCGACGTTCATATCCTTCTCCTTCGGCAGCGATAACGATTGATGACGTGAGGCAGCTGCGATAAAAAAAAAATCCAGTCCATTCCATAAACAGAGTTGTAAAATTACGTCTTATATTCCTCGCTGGGTACATTGGACGTCACACGAGGCAGATCTTCTTTTAAAGAGCTCAAGAAGCTCGCCGCTTTTCGAACATCGCGTTGCATAACAGCACATACATCCGTTGCTGTACAGTACATAGTGTCTGTTTCTTTTCCTCTACTCAATTTATTGTTGTGCCATTATTTTCGTTTTGTTTTTATGCTCTGGTTTTATTTTCTTTCTTTCTGTTCGTTTGTTTCTCGTACCGTAGCTTGATGGCGATGATAAACGTAAAAATCGTTGAGCTAATAATTCAGCATCTCCTTTCTGTGCCTTTTCATGTTTGGTTTCCTTTTCTCTGAGCAGACGTCAGCCTCTACCTGCGTGTGTATTCGAAAAGTTCAGCTGATGTTTTAGCAAAAGAAGGAAAAAATACTCTGGAAATCAAAGAAAATTACGCTGCAGAATAAGAAAAAACCACCAAGAAGCTGAAGAAGAGTTCCACATCCATTTCTTCTCTTTCTTCGAACGTGGTCCGATTGAGATCTGGGTATGGGTATGGGTGCTATGCTTCACCATCAGCCACGTTCGTCTTTTTCAACCTCGATAATAAACACATCATTAATCATGTTTTTAATAATTAGTTTAAAATTACCAGTCGAAAGCGAGAATCGAGAATCGAGAATCGGTTCGTGGATGGAAAGATTTTTCCGATTATTTGTTCAACTGTAATATCGATTAGATTCCCGTTCTGGCCGCGGGCAGGCGTGATGTGGATTTCTTTTTTTTTCCTTTCGGGCTCGGGAGCTAATCTGATTGTACGTTACACATGTGCGGCGGGTTTTTGGCGGTTTGGCCACTCTACCATCATCGAGAACCCAGCAGTCTGCCGTGGTAATTGCCAAATGAGCTACTGCGGCACTAGTGCGCCGTTGGAATTGGATAGAACGAATCGCAGGCTCGATTGGATGCGGTGAAATTATGATACGGATGGTTTAACACGTTGATGCTTGCTAACCGTCTTGAAAATATATTGGTCGAATGAAATTTTGGCATGCGAAAAAATGGTACAATGCTTTTCCTACGAAATAGATTGATGGTTATTTCCTTTAATTTATATTTTTAAATTCGTCGATGCCCTTTTTAGAACTAACCACTTCTTGCTAGCTACCTATTACACACTTCACCACGAGTTCAATCCCGCTCAACCAGCTCTATTCCTCGAGAACACGTCTGTGAGCCATAAACAACAACTAACAACATATGTGCTGAGATGATGATGGGTTCTCATCGTCACATGTTTCTTCCAAGTCCATCGTTCAAGTGCTGCATCTGCACTGACTTGGTTGTTCTAACTCCATGATGGATGAAGAATTGCGACAGATTCCTCACTCATCATAGACGAGAAAATGCATTCTGTCTTTAGTTTATTCAACCCAAAATCGGAGCACCGCTGCCAACACTGAGCATATCCATAGGAAGTCGGTTTACATCGAGTGACGATTGTTTATTATTCTTTTATCAAACCTTGTGGGTATCGGATAACTGTTTGGTTTATTTTTACTTCAACCGTTGTATATGGAGTCAGCAGTGTATGTTAGGAAAGAATAGGAAAGGAACTGGGTCATTTTTTCGGATCTATATCTTTTTAGATGCCGATGATACGTGCGACAGCCAACATATTACTCGTGTTGATCAGGGTTGTAATGCAGAAGATTGCTCCTCTACATTACTCGGTCCATGGCTGTTGATCTCCAGTTTGCTGGACATGGGTGCTTGCAAAGATCCTACTCAATTTGGTTCTGCCAACTCGAGCGTTGATTGCCTCTGCATCTTGTCTCGGACAAACTTGAAGTGAACACCATTTTGGCCGGATTGTTTTCCGGCATCCTGAAGACATGCCCGGCCTATCGCATCCTGCTAGCCTTTGCAACTTTTTGGATGCTGGGTTGGTCGTATACACCCAAAAGTTGAAATTGTAGCGAAAAATGCAATTGCAGTTTTTGCAATCATATTTTGAGAAATCCGCATGATTCTGAAAAGGCAATTTTGCCCATCATGATCCACAAAGCTTTTAATGGTATAAACAAAGCCATGCAAGTGTGTGCAAGCGGTTATCGCTGTGTGCCTAGTGCCTCGACAGTCGCAGCAACCGTTGGGTTTTTGTTCAACCGTCAACAACTTCTCAATATGGGTGGGACAATGGCACAGAACACCGCTACGCAATATGCCACTGTTGCTATTCCGCTGTCAAGTGTTCTATTTTTATTTGCACTCGTAATCACTCCTATCGCCCTCTCATCAAGTCACCATGCGTTTTATGAAATAAACGAAGCCATGTTAGTGTGTGCGACCGACATTTGCATCATTGTTGTAACGTTGAGTGCCTCCACAACCGAAGCAACTGTAGGGCTTTTATTCCGTTCACGTCAGCTTGTTATGATGACTGGATGGTTACAATGAAGAGCCGTCATGCTGACGGTCGCGGTTCGAATCTCAATAGCAGATCATTTTCTTTTCTTTGTGAGCCATTGAATTTACTACTACTAATCAACTGTACAACCTCACGCACACATTGAATTTTTCTAATCGAATTGATGTGTTGCTTTTTTGCCCACGACCAATGTTGCATTTTTTCTCCAAGTTGCGACCCATTACGAGAAATGAAACCAAATCATGCGAAATTGCATGACAATCTTGCTTTTTTATTTTGGTTGTAGTTGCGCCTGATATTCGAACACCGTTTTTTAGATAAGAGCATCTATTCTAAAAAGGTTAAGTAATGCTCCGTTTTTCTTCAGACGGTTGGTACATGAGTACAAACTGCTGTCTTAGAAAAATCTTATCTTTATCTCGCTCTCTGAGAAGGCAATATGGAAATTGCAAGCTTGGTGCAAATGGGGTTTGAAATGGTACGGACTGGTATAGGGTGTTCCACATCATATTGCATCACGGAAAAAATGCTGTAGAATGTTACCTAGTTGACCGATTCTTTCCAGACTTTCAGCCAATACAATAAAAAACAACCCATTAGTAAGCTTTTGGCATATTTATTTTATTCAACTTCAATACCATAACCGTATGCTCGCACCTTACGCTTAATTCCACTCTTAAGGTTCTACACAATGTCTGGCTGCAGCTTGTTCTGTACGGAAACCCCCTTTTTAATTATGTCTTCTTCAAAGTTGAACTCCTTGAAATGCTTCCACAGTGCCTGTTTCATAATGACCCAGTATTTTTCGATGGGCCATAGTTCCTGTGCGCTGGGGGAGTTCATGTCCTTGGGTACGAAAGTGATTTCGTACCACTCCAGGAAGCATTTGAATAGTAGCACGAAGCTAGATCCCGCTAGAAGATCGTAGGGTCCTCGTGTTGCTTTAAAAAAGGAAGCAGACGCTTCTGTAGACACTCCTTGAGGTATATCTCCTCATTTACAGTCTCGGTAGTCACGAACGTTTGCCCAGTCCTTGGCTCTCTCACTTAGAGAGATTCACCTTTTTTGACACATCCCTGACCGAAGCATTGGGATTCCGCTTAAACGCTGTCACGACACGCTTGTGATCCTAATTTTTTCGTCCGTTTGATGCTCAGAGTGACGTCATTTTTGTGGGATACCCTTTACAACAGAAATGTCGTGCAACAATCACGATGGGTCAACCATGTAGAAGGCTACCCGTAGACCCTTGCATCAAATCCAAGTCAATATAACTCAAATGCATTGGTCGTAACGTTATCTATGTAATCCTTCAGAAACGCACAAAAGTAACGTCTCATTGAAACAGGAAAAGTCTTGAAAGTTTAGGCCTATTGATTGTTATTTTAAAATTTTCAAAACTTCTCGCATTTCCAAGTGTGTTCCGGGTCAGATTGAACCGAATGCATCAGGAAGGTTAAGACCTTAACTCTAAGGAGGTTTTGGATGTCAAATAATATCTTTTAAACTTAAAATACTTTTTTTCAGACCTCATAACTTCCCAAAACGTGAACCGAATCTTCAAAATTCGAACATATCTCTGACAACGCTTATACATTTTCATACCTTAACTCCATGAAGATCTAGGATGTTAAAGTACATCAATCCAACCTATATTTTATTTAACTCAGATCTTTAAACTTCTAGAAACATAAATCGAATTCATGAACTACCAATATATTACTGATTGCGCATGTAGATCTTGAGACCTCAATTCCAGGGAAAAAGACCTAGATTATCTATTCAGCCCAAAAACCTTCTAAATAAGATCGCTGAACTTCTAGGTATATGAACCGAATACATACACCATCAACATATCTCTGATTACGATTGTAGATCTTAAGACGTTAACTCCAGGGAGCTCATGAATAAAAATTAACATCTATTAGATTCAAAATAGTATTCTACTAAGACCTTTCAATCGACGTTGGGAAGGTGTGAGGTCTTCGGTACAGCGTTAATCGTCAGCCGGTTCATCTCCTCCAGTGATCTCTTGGCATAATGGACTAAGGCCTCGTCTTCTTCCTTCGCCATCCTCCTTTGTGTGAAACTTCTTGATGAAAACGGTATCTTCCGGCAAGCACCTCTCTTCGTTCACCGCAAGCCCCGAAGCAAAGAACAGCGGCTTGGACATTCCCTTCTCGCTGATTCGGGGTCTTAGTGTGAGTCCTCACTTACCTCCTTGATGGTATAAAGTATCCATTATAACCACGACGTCACGCTTTGCCGGAGAGATGTTTTTCGCCACCACTTTTACTGGCACGCCTTCTTTTCCCTACTGCTGAAACACGGCCGGTCTCGAGTGATGCATCCCCATAACAATGTCCATCTTTCCCAGTTAATTCCTCACCGTTTGGTCGGTTCTACCAACCTCTCGGCCCAATGTGCCACTTTGCCCTCGGTTTTCCTTTTTAGCTTCTGCTGCACTTTATGTTCACATAGCACTTGCGTTCGACGTTCTCGCCAGATGGAACAGGATCTTGTTAATAGTGGATTGACTATGTATGGCGGATTCAAAGCAACAATCAATTTAAAACTAGCGAATTGAAATTGTTTCACTGTTGTAGAACCCACAGGTCCGAAGTACACCCTGCATTCAGCACCTTCTTATATACTCTTGTGCTTTTCGGTACCTTCCGGTACTAGTAGCTTTGTTTTGATTCGTTATGTTATTTTGATCCTTTACAAACAAACCGTCGAGCGTAGTTGTTTGACTGTTTTTGCAATGACTGCTGCAAATCAACAGATCACGCTGTCAATTTTGTTTGTACATAACAAAGTTGCTACAATTGGCGATGGATTGATTAACCACAAGAGGGCAAGGTAATCGTTAAAAAAATACTAAAAGCAATCCACTATTTTAATGCATACGTTACGCTAGTAACTGTTAAGGCCTCAACTTCAGGATGTTTTGGATATCCTAGCACATCTGTCAAAAAAAAAAAAAAGATTCAAGAGAAATCGACATTTAAAGTAAATGTTTACAAATGGCTTTCGAGCCCTTAACAGTTATTTCTCGAGAAATGATTAATGTGACAATGCGGTTTGTTTACCATATGTCTAACCTTGGTTCATGGCGTTCGTACTCCTAGAGCCATCTACTGAAAAACAGCTAATTTTCAACTTCCCTTTACTCGGTTTCCCTTTTTCCGGTTCTCTTCTTACCCTTCTTTCCACCAATTTCTCTTCTAACGCTTGTCTTCTTCCGCTTCTTCTCTTCAATCTCTCTTCTTTCGTTTCCACTCTCTCGCTTCTGTTCTTCCGATTCACTTCTTTCGATTATTTTTTTCCACAGATCTGCTCCCGCTTCTCTTCTAACGCTTCTTTTCTACCGCTTATCTTTTACCACTTCTCTTCTTCCGCTTCTTTTTGTTTTTTTTTCTTCCGCTCCTTTTTTGCTGCTTCTTTTTTCCCACTTCCTTTTCCCGGCTTCCCTTTATCCCGTTTTCGTCTTCTGCCACTCTTTTTCCGCTCCTCTTTCTCCGCTTCTCTTCCTCCGCTTTTCTTATTCTTTCCAATTGTGTAGGAGCGTTAGACGGAAAGCACGTTAGTGTTAAAGCCCCTGTAACGAGCGTCGGTGATTATTTCAAAATCAAAAGCAGCTCAGCATAATTTTAATGGCTATGGTGGATGCTGAATACAAATTTACGTATGTCAACATTGGAGCAAAAGGAAGGATCAGTGATGGTGGGGTATTTGCCGATTGCTGTTGGGAAATCTGGTGCAAGATCTTTGGCTCCTGGGATGCCAGTTCCAATGGTAGGCAAGTTGTATGGCTGGTAACTGCTCTTGAGACATTCTGAAAATTATTTTCACTCTATAAGCCTGCTCAAAATTGATATTCACGTTCCTTAAAGCCATCAAATATTTGTTATACAAGGCAGCCTTCAGCCCATAACGTCTCCAGCAACGAGTGGGACGATTTAACCAGACTGCTGACATTGGTTCCGATCCACTCGGTTTTTCATGTTTCAAAACTGGTGCGGGAACGTTGAAGTCAGGGATCAAAATCGATGGTTGAACATCGGAACTGGTAGAATAAGAATCTGCCTCTCAACATTGTCATCTTGAAAATACTTAGGACTTAGCTAGGTATCAAAATCCCCTGGTCTAGGCTTTCGTCGGATGACGAACTGCAATTGCATTCACTTTAAAGTATACATTTCCACGGGTGATCAGGATTTGTTGGTTCCAACAACAACGGATGTTGCTCCCACAGCTCAATAACGTAAAGCTTCTTTTCCTGGTCCATTTTTGCGTTAAAAATACCGCGTAAACACAAACTAGCAAAAACTTCAAAGGAGTTGTGAACAAATTTCGACCAAAGAAATATGACCAATTCCATCTGGATGGAATAGTTCATAGCCAACTACTATAACATAGAAATTATCGCTAGAGTGTACACACGGCAACGGGCAAGGCTCTATATCATAGCATAAAACTATCGCTTGCAAGTCATAAATATGAGTTATCACGACATACTTTAGGTGTTCCAATGAATTAAAGGGTGTTCCGATCAAAATTTGGTCGAACAGTAATGTGTGTGAGTCGATCAAAGCTTTTATTAACAAGTCAAATTTCTTTTTTTTTTCAAGTTCAGTTGATACAGAACTCAGGAGAAATATTCAGCTAAGCTTTCTTTTTACCGAATTTGAATTGCCGGGTCTTTCGTTTGACACATGTCATAAGATTTTGTACAGTCTCCTTGTCCACTTTATTCGCCAAAGAACGTCAGTTTGCCTTGAGCTGTTTCTCGCTCACAACAGCTTTTTGAGTCTTCTTAAGGTTCCGCTTGACTATGGCCCAATATTGTTCGATTGGGGGGAGCTCTGGCGTGTTTGGAGGGTTCTTGTCCTTGGGCACCACTTGAACGTTGTTGGCAGCATACCACTCCATGGCCTTTGTTCCAGAATGGCAAGATGCCAAATCCGGCCAAAACAGAACGGAACAATTGTGTCTCTGCAGGAAAGGCAGTGGACGTTTTTGTAGGCACTCGCTCAGATAAATTTCCTGGTTGACGGTTCCGTTCGCAATGTAAACGTTGCTCTGCAAGCCACAGGTGCAGATGACCTGCCAAACTAGATATTTCTTCGCGAACTTAATCACGACAGTATAATGTGCTTGAAAATATCTGCCACCTTTCCTCGTCCGATTTCCGTATAAAATTCCTGTCCAGAAAGCCGTTTAAAGTCTCGCGTCATTCAACAATTGCAACTTGGCGTGAGAGTAGTTTGGATTTTCGCCATGCACGTGCAAAGATTTAATGAGTTGCTTCTCTTCCTTCGACGACATTTCGATAACTGAAGTGCTAATCTTAAAATCAAAATAGAGGCATGATGCTACACGCGCACATCTTCAATAAGAGGGGTGTGCAAAAATGTTGAACGATGCACGATGAAAGGAAATGCGTGAAGTTTAAGTTGACCACATTTTAATCGAAACACCCTTTATGCGGAAACTTATCTTCAGAGAACTATGTCTGCTAGTATGTGCTTAAAAATCGTGAAAAATCGCGTGATTATTTGATTGCATTGGCTACAAAAGGAATCTATATTTTTACTTTCAGGGACTTTTCTTTGAGGTATAGCCCTACATTGTGCGGAATGGGAGTTATCGACTAGCAACAATATTCAAAACCATTCAGTCTCCTTGACAAAGGCAGGCACGTCAGACAACAATCAATCGCAAACAACGTGCACGGATCCGGCAATGAATAAAATGTTGTCGAATAAAATCTCAGTTTCTTTGAAAAAAATGCTGATTTTCCCCTTATCAACACGAAGCACTTTAAATTCACCTTCTCAATCTTCATAAAGGCGAACCGGAACTTAATGTGATCGTAACATTTCAACCCCCTTCCCCAGCATTGAAATTTATTCGAGTAACAAGGTTAAATTCCACGATTTTCAGCAGATAACCCTTCCGCTGAGTGGAATTTTACGACCCAGTAGCTCATTTATCAACATTGTACAGCTCCAAACAGTCGTAAAACAGCCGATTATAATGCTTATCCAAACTGGACAAAACATAACCTCAAAATAAAGTCAAGTAGGTTTCCCTTCGCTTATCTCGAGCGCACAGTTTCCACCGGCACGACACAAAAAAAATCGGTCAACGTCCCCTGACTCACATTCCGCCCCAATGAATTGGTCACACATCATCGCGAGATAAATCATTTTTGATAGACCATTCCACCCCCGCAATGTCATTCAGGACATGCCAACTTGGCACAAATTCACCCATAAACACAGTTTGATTTTCTGTTTTCTAGACTGCGGTCGCAGTTGGCGCTGCATGCAACACTCTCCTCTCTACTCAGAAATCGATGTTATTGAACTCGTTCGTCTTCATCATCGTCATCATCATCGTCGTAAATGAAAGCTTCCATGTCATCGGGTCCATTGGCAGCTTCATCGACTGCATAATGCTGGCCCCCGCCCTTGGGTTCGAGCGGTGCGCCGCGCCGTCAATGGAGGTCTATTTAGTTTGATTAGATTTTTAATTGAATCCAAATTTTGTCTATTTTTGGGAAAACGCCCTCTCTCACTCCCTTTCTTGGGTCAAATGGCTGGATCGGCATGTGTCGGTCGGACGGCCTCCGCTGAAAGGGTCATTGGTAGGTAATCAACGTAATTTTCTTGGCGATGATGGGTGGATGCGAGGGAAATGGGTGTTTACTTTGAAGCGCCTTCATTGGAAGGTGGAAGTTTGTTTCGACACGTGTTGGACTGAAACTTCAAACCAAGAAAACAAAATCTTGTATCTCAGCTGCGAATCGCATCAACAATGTTTCATATAGATGATTATCGGTCCTCACGTGACGGGTCAGCCGAGGCTCATTCATTGTGCAACGATCAATCAGTTTCTCGCCATACTTGAATGCTAAGAACTCCTTTCGTGCCGTACCGCCGATTCCAACCAGTCTCAAATTTAGCACCAGCAACAGACTGGCACTGACTGTCCATGATACTGTTTCCCCCCTGCCTATTTGGATGGTTCCAGGAGTTTTGGTCGCACACGGGCACGCGCGTCTTTGCAGCGCACAAACGAAGCATGAACCGTGACAAATGTAAGCTCCATCTGTGACTCATTAGCTTGCTCCAAACCTACCTCATAGGGCCAACCAGAGCAGCAGCAACACGAACTGGTTCTGTGTTTGTTGTTGCAAAGTTGAGTCGATTCAACCGGGCTGGCGGCGGCACGATTCTGGGAAGCGTGGTGATTTTGGGAAGAAGCCATCACCAGTTGTTATTGCACTCGCCTGTTGTTGTTGTTGTGCTATGCTGTGTTTGGAAATAATCATTGTTGTTTACTCAGTCAGCCAGTGTATGGTTGGTTTCTGCCATCACCCATCACCCCACCGCGCATCATGCCGTTATTCCGTGTGGCGGTGCGAGTCCACGCGAATGGGGTTTTATTTTGTAGATTTTGATTCGTGCTCGTCTTTTTTGGGAAGCTTAGAATGTTATAAAGTTGCATAACGAGCCATTACCGTACTTATGTAACGATGGAACTTTGCCCGGCTGAATGGGGTAACTTTGGAGATGTGTTTTTGAACGGATGTTGTGCTCGTTAGAAGCAGTCATTGTATTTCGATGGTCTAGAAGTCTGTTTAGCCGTAAATGATGCGCAAAACTTGGTTGCTCAGGGTCAACAGGTGTAATAAAATGAGAATGTGAGTGTGCAAGGAACTGTGTCATGTTAAGCGATGTTTGTTCATGGAGATTTTATCCACACCGTTTGGTTGTTAAATCATTATTCGGAAACATGAGTCAGGATTTCAAATTGAGCTTTAATATAAAAACCCTCAAATTCTGAATAAAAAAAAATTAAATAAAAGCTCTCAAATTCTGAATAAAGATTCGTAGGGCTGAAATAAAAAAAAAGAATGACCGTTCTTTTTTTCTGAAATTCAGTCCGTTCACATAACTTAATGCCCATGACAGAGAGGTGAGTGAAAGTGAGTGACAGTGAAAGAAAAAAAGGTACAAAAAGTAGAGCTTGATAATCTTTCAATACAAAGAAACATACATGTCCGTCAAAATGAAACTCATTTAGTTTAACGGGTGGCAACTGAAATTCTGGAATTTATTTCTCAAGCTGTTGAAAAATAATGAAACATGCTTGATTACTTGGTCTGATTTACTGAAATTAGAGATACATTGTCCATTTGTTGAAAAAAAACAAGTTAACATTTAAAAATGATCCCTAATCGACTGTTCGGTGAAGCTTCCGTTTGATGTCGGAACAGAAGTGTGGTACGAACTTCATGTCAACTTTGCGAATGCATCTCTTTGTTCAACCAATCAAGTGTTTGCTATTCGTGGCTCTCTAGTTATTTCCGTACACCAAGGAGCTCGAAATCCTGAAAAAATTTACGATTGGGCGACGGGTTGTGGTCAGGGTTGCCACATGCACAGATTTATCTAGATTGACACAGATTTTTAACATTTTTTTCATACAGATATCTGTATGAAAAGATTAAAGATTTTTGAGAAAAACCAAGATTTTAAAGATTTTTTGCAATTGCTTGTCCGCTCAAAAACCTCAAATTCAAAATATGAGTACCTTTTTATTATCTAGCATTTTTTTTCAGTATTCTGTTTTTGGCCCACTTAGCAAAGTAAAACAATTGACAATGACACTACCATGACAGATCACAATCTAAAAGTCAATTTGTATGTGTGCCCCCAAATGATGTCTTTATAAATGTTTTGAGATAATTATTGAAGAAAAATTTATAGAATTTCTCAAAGATTCCCCGACATTGCTTTAGATATTCCTCCTGGCGTTTCTATAGGTATTCTTCAGACAGTTGTATGTATTCTTCCTGGGATTCTTTCAGGAGTTTCTTCTGGCATAGCATAAGCAGTTTTTTTGACTTTCTTGTGATAAAATATTTAAAAGCTTTATGATTTTCAAGGAATCCCTGGAGGACACCTCTTACCAATCTTACGATTATTCTCGGAATAGTTCTTGTTAAAAGTTCTTATTTGTTGGAGAAATTCACGAAGAATTGTGTGCATGAATTCCACAATCTTATTTATTTAATTCTTATCTTTAAAACTTCTGAAATGGGTTTTTTGTAAAATTATTTTTTAAATTTTGTGAAGGATGCTGCAAGGATTATTACATATAGTTCTCCAGTTATTACTTCAATAATTTTTTTCAAGTATTCCGCTGGTGAAGTGGTTGTTTCAAAGTTCGGCAAGAGATTGGTCTACAAATTTTGCAGAATTTCTTGCAGTGATTTCTACAATTCTTGTAATTAAGAAGTATTTTAATGCATTTATGCAGAGGAATTTTGCGAAGTTAGCATTATGATTTTGATTGTTATTTTTGCTATGCGTTATTTCGAAAGTAATTTTTTGTTAGCTTTAATATAATCGTGGCGCTGACCGATCTTCAAAAGGCTGCGGTAACGTGACTGGTGACGTGAGCTGATTTGATAATTATCGAATATACTTGCCACTTTTTGGCTCTTTGAGCAAGTTCAAATGCAAAAATCTGCAAGTGTACCTGGAATAAATGATGCGACGTATCTGCAGTTACTTGTTCTGCAGCGCTTAATGACCCAAGAAATTCCAGATCACACAGTTCTGCATCCGTCTACCACCAGATGGGTATCGTTGGAGTCAGTTTTAAAATGGAAAATGGAACGGTTTTCAGAGCTCGTGATGGTTTTCTCGTTCTAATCCAAATGAGACAACGGTTTGATTGTTGTCATCAGCCAATGACGCAGCCACTTATCCACTTCTTAAAATAAGTGATGCCTCCTATCAACAAAGCGAATCGTATATTCCAGTCAAAAGCTACGGCATTCCTGGAAATGCAATCCTGTAATCAGCTGAAGTCTCGCTGATGGTGCTCCTTGCCAATTTTTGTGAGGATTATTGCCTAAAGCATCTGACGAATTTAGGGGTTTCAGATTTCGAGAAACATCTTCGTAAGAAGTTGAAAATATACATGGGTGTAGCTGCAGGAGAAATGCTTAGATCCAGAACTCGCGATATAACAAGGATGGAGGCTTTTTACGCGATCTGCTGTGCTTTGTAAACCGCATGAAACAGATCATTAAGCGCTTTGATCTCAACAATCCAGTTCTGACTACTGCGCCGAGCATTGACCCCAAAAAGCTGCGCCCTTTGAAGGAGTTCAACTCGATGATTGAACAATATCCAAAATTCTTTGAACAGGCCTTTAAAAATGATTTTCGTGAGCTGAGGACGGTAACCATCTGCAAGGACAACAAGGTGGAAGAATCAGCAGACTTCGAAACTTGTTGATGGAATCGTCTGTATTTCAAACGAGCAGATGGGAAGATGGCTTATCACTAGCTAAGAAAGTTCATTGCGAACTGTTGACTAATTCCGCATTCTTTTGAAGAAGAGAAGTGACTTTTCTCGTTATACAATCTGAATAAGTCCAAAATCCGGAACAGCTTGAGTACGGACATCATGGATGCCAAAGGGGGAAAGGAGGAGTTAATCAGCTAATATAAATACATAAATACATGCATCATAACAATGGTTTATTGTTAATTCCATTGCGATGTTTTTTACCTATCCTGGAACTTTTAGTAACCAAAAAAAACACCACATGACTCATTATCATATGATTAGTGCTCTGTCAGAATGGCTTAAGTGCGATGATCGATTTCCCCCGAGAACATTAATCCCTCGTATACAGATCTATTTGCTTTTTTTCAGAGCACAAAATGTGAAGTAAAGATTTTTACCAAGATTTTTGCTGTTAAATACAGATTAAAAAGATTTTTTCGGCAAAAATTAAAGATGGGAACGAAAAATAATGTGGCAACCCTGGTTGTGGTTTTTGAGTACAAATTGGATCGAATCGAATGGGCATTGGTCGAAACAAGCCGTGCTTGGAAACTGACGTGTTTTGTTTTTGCTGCGTCCTTTTCTCGATACATGAAATCAACAATATATTCGTAATTCAAGCTAAACGAACAATGAAATCATTAAATCTCCACGTGTTTTGTGTAAGAAGTAGTGAATATAATCGATTCCTTCCGAAAATTTGTGATGATCGCTAGTTTTTGCCCGTTTATTTTTGTGTTTTGTGCTTTGCCCCCGCACCCCGAGGAAGAGTTAATATCAGCTTAGTTGTATTTGTTAGTGCTGTTAGTATTGTCGCGAGTGACATAATGATTATAAGCAGTTTAGAAGTCGATATAGATTCGCCTCATAGTGGAGGATTTTGATTGTTGGCAGAATGTGAGGAGAGACAAAAGAAAACCATTTCAATGTAGAAAACGGCCATTTGCTGGTCAGAAGCAAACAACGAAGATAACGCGCATGCGCGTGTGAGTGGCTGGCATATAATTTCAGATGCACTCACCACGTGGTGAACAGATGGAGAGCTGTGAAGTTTTTTTTTCTTTCGTTGATTGTGATTTGTCTAGTTAAATTTCTTCTCGGAAGCGTAATTTTTACCTGTGACTTTCATTGTATTGCATTTGTGCACGAAGTATTAATTGTATTCGGGCTGTTCCATTTGAAATTGATAATGTGAAAATATGAGTCGAATAGCGGAGTGCTACTTCTGTAGCGACGTAAATGCATCCTTTAGCATCACATGGAAGCCGTCCAAATGAAGACTGTACATCAGCAACCATTTCCAGTGAGATCGATGCTATCCTTAAAACAATAAGATTAGAAGGTGGAAGTGAATGCACAGTACCTAGGGTAGGGAACGGCTTAAGCACCCAAGACCTTATTCCAAGCACGGGGTAAACGTTAACCTACAACGCTCATTTCTTGCAGTATAGTGCTCCATGTAGTGAAGCACCATACTGCGAAAAATGAGCGTTGTGCGAATAACGTTACCCATAACTGGAATAGAGTCTTGGGGTGCTTAAGCCGTTCCCTACCCTATATCCATTTGATGTTTGTACTGTGTTTATGCGGTTCTTGTTGTAAGTGAAAGTGATTTCGGAATGGACGTGAGTAACCAGGCATTCTGAAATGGGTCAGAGGAACTCAACAGAGCTATCACCTTCCAATTCCCAGGACACACACACGCGCGTGCGCGCGCACGCACACGCACACAAATTGGATCGAATGGGTATTTATGAACGATTGTTTTTTTTTTATCCGGCAAAAATACGTTTTGTCCATCTGCATGATGTTTTTGTAGAAATGGAATCAAAATTTTCGGGAACACATCCCAAGCAACACAAAACTGACATATTTGGTTGCAGTAACTTGATTGTGACCTAATCGAGTTGCATTCATGTAGTTTGAACTGATTTACAACAAATGAGCTGCTAGGGATTTTGATTGATAGCCAAGCCAGAGGACTGGAACCATGGCTGTGAAATTTAGTAGAAGTAGTTGAAATTGTGCGTAAATGGGTAAAAATTAACAGTCATTTGAAAATAGCCCAATTGGATTCCGTGTTACTCACTAAAGAGTGTCCGTTTGTCCGTTATTTTTGTATTATTTTCTGTTTATAAGATTGATAAGGATATTGAAATATAAGTATCGATTTAAACCAATAGCCAGGATGCTATTGGGGCCCCTCATAAAATGTCTTGACTGACGACCGAGTGTACGGCAAAACAGCCGGTGGGCATAAGTGTGGACTTTAAAACTTCAGAATCTCTTTCCTTCATCATCAAGCTCAGCGATATTAATAACATACTATAATTGTTATTTTTTGTATTCACCGTGCGTGAAGTAACGATTATGATGTAGAAGGAGATGTTCGCTCATCACCATGAGGCCCCAAGAGTGGACAGTAATGCTTAATAGAACTGAAAGATATGCAGAGAAAGCGTTGATAGTTCCGTCAGCGTACGGTAGGTTGTAAAAATTGAATAGAAGTATTGAAAATTGAGCGAAGGGCTTGGATATAGTAGTACTCGAACCAAGGACGCATTCTTTGCCTCACACCCCAAAGCAAGGTAGGTGAAGCCCCGGACGAATCCGCCACCTTCACAGGCAAAAAAAAACGCGCTTGATCCTGCTCACGTTCTACATATTGCTTGTGATGGTTCTAACTAGCGGTCTCTCTCTGCTATTGTTACCTACATGGAAGAGAAACTCTCTCCATTCGGGGTTTATTTTTGAACACTTTACTCTTTACGGTCCTCCTCTCAAAAATTTCTACGTTAGAGATGACGAGCGAAAATTTAAGTAATCATCAGACGTTGTGTGCAAAAATTAACCCAAAATGGAGAGAATTTCTCTCTGCCCCGGAGCGAAAAAGAAACAACCGAGTGGTCACACGGCAGGACCATTTGACTCAATTTTGAATCGTTTTTGACTCACTTTCTTCAAAAGTGGAGTCACTCATACATGAGTAAACGTGACCTGGATTGACAAGTCGACAAATCTAAAACATCGATCTGATTCAAGTCGGTGTCTTAGATATGTCGACTTGTCAATCCAAGTCACGTTTACTCATATATGAGTGATTTAACTTTTGACGAAACTGAGTCGAAAACGATTCAAAATTGAGTTAAAATGTCCCGCCGTGAACATACAAGATCCTGGGCCTGGTGAGATTGGTGATTGGTGATTGGTGAGAGCATCGAGCGCAAGCCGGTTGCAGCAAGCGCTGAAGTGTAATACGTAAAGCCAAGTCATAGGCCGGAATGTTGGTGCGACCGGCTAAACGGTCAAAAGGTATTTGTCCAACAAGGACAATTTCATATGGAAGCGGAAATCGAAACCGGCCGTGCGCGCGGCAAGCGGCCACCCAAAAGTAGTGGCTGAAGGCTGCGCAACGTGGTTGGGATCATGGACGACGAGACGTACCTGACGCTTGGCGGCAATAACTGGCAGGGGATCGGCTATTCCATGTCCCCCAGGATGGAGGTCCGCAGTGACGTGAAGTACATATTCCACACGAACTTCCCGAAAAACGTCCTTTTGAGACTGATAATCAGTAAGAAGGGGATGTCAAAGCCGTGTTTCTTTTCTTCGAGACTTGCGGTCAAGGGGGAGGTTTACAGATCGAAGTGCTCACCGTAAATTGCGATATTAATAAACACAACCCGTATGGACGATGCCGCGTTCTAGCTGAATCTGGGCGCTAAAAGAGATGGAGAGTTTGAAGATCCCAGTCAGTAACAAATACAAAACGGGTGAAAACGACTGAGACCACTATTTCGACGTTTTCAAAGATTTATTGGTGATATTGAGTAGTTCGATTATGGAATATTTTGAAGCTTCAAATCAAGATTTCTTGAGATTTCTCTGGTCACCACTAAGCCCACCTACAAAAACTCGTATACCGGCTCGATTTCATCACCGTTGATCTGAACTCGTGTTGAGAGGCTACATTGTCCTTTTGTGAAAATATTCCTCTCACGTATTTTATCTTTTACGCGTTAATAACAAGTCCCATCCTAATTGCTTCAGTCTTCAGTCGGATATACGTTTCTGTCATCATTTCAAGGGTCCGTGCTAAAAGATCAATGTCTCTAGGACGGACTTCCTGACGATCATACCACTCGTTTCTATCCCCGTTCTTCGAATCACACCCTCCAATGCAATGTTTGTGGGCTTCGTGATAAAGCCATTAGCGGCGTCATCCGTCGTTCATGTGATTACCATGAAGTAAGGATTCGATCTCCTTACCATAAACCACGCCAAATTTCAAAGCATCTTGAAAGTATCTCTGAGACTTAGATGATACATATCACTCGATCCATCGTTGCTTTGACCAACCACGTTAGTTTTTCTGGAAATCCATATTCGTGAATATTCTGCCAGAGCAGGTATATTCAGTGCGTACAGAGTTCTTTGAATTAGAAATCTGTAGAATGTCAATTAAAAGGTAACTTTTGGACCATAACTCGGGCCCAATTGATAAAGACACAATTACGGCGCAATAATATGCTGGAGGTTACTAAGCTGGGTGCACAGCCCCGCATAGGATTTGATAAAATTCTAGTCCCTCCTGGGATTTTAGTTTGAATTTACTGTCCATCAACGGCTGTTCCAGAAAGTATAAGCACACCTTATTTTAACGGTCACTTTGAACATAATGAAATATTTCAACATGTTTTGGCTGCGTCCTTTTGTTTGCACATTTCTGAATGACAGCATCAAAAAAGTGCTCAGTTTACCTATCAAAATGCGCGGTCTTACTCCGGAACAACGAAAAACTATCGTGCACAAATGGTAAGTGGACTCTCCTTGAGAAAATTGGCCAAGAAAGAGGGTGTAAGCGTCGGAGCGGTACGATCTGTGATTCGAAAATATAGAGAACAGTGTACGTTCGAAGATGCGCCGAAGAGTGATCGGAAATACGGTCCTGTTAGTCCGGATATCGATAAAAAAAATCAGGGATGCCTACAAGCGAAAACCAGCGACTTCCTGTTCGGGATGTTGCGAAAAAACTAGCGACCTCGTCAACTAACGTCATGCGTGCCAAACAAAGACTTGAGCTAAAAACATACCGGAAGCAGAAAAAACCCAAAAGGAACCCAAAACAGGCCGCGTCCGTGAAGCCACGGGCCCGCAAACTCTACGATTCGTTATTGTGTAGAAATTGTGGGTGTATAATAATGGAAGATGAAACGTATGTGAAACTAGATTACAAAACGCTCCCGGACCACAATTCTACACTGTAAGCGAAGACAAAGACATCCCCAAAACGGAGAAGGCAATTTTTACCGAAAAATGTGGTAAGAAGGTTCTGGTTTGGCAGGCAATATGCGAGTGTGGTAAAACATCTAGTCCGTACATCACAACGAAGATGTTGAACACTCAGAAATACGTTATGGAATGTCTCCAGAAGCGGTTATTGCCGATGATCAGGCAGCACGAAAGTCAAGTAGTGCTTTGGCCTGATTTGGCGTCATGTCATTACGCAAAGGATACTTTAGAATGGTACAAAAGTCAAAATGTATGTTTCGTGTCGAAAGACATGAATCCGCCGAACTGCCCGGAGGCACGGCCAATCGAGACTTTTTGGGCTTCGAAGCTTCGAAAATTCATAAAACCAGCGGACGACATCCAAAAATTTAAAAAAGATTGGTTAAAAGTGGTCAAAATTGTGGAAAGTACCACTGTGTAGAAGCTAATGGGTCATGTTCGAGGAAATGTTAGGAAGCTTGCCTATAAATATTTTGATTAAACGAGAGTAAAATATCATATAAAACACAAATACAAATATGATTTGCCAAATAAAATTATTAAAACTAAAAAAACAAGACTTTTTTGTTATTTTGAAAGTGTGCTTATACTTTTTGGAACAGTCTATATACCGAAACTTTTAAGAACATTTCAATTTTCTTCCTATCAAGGAAAAATGATTTCCAATCTGAACGCAATATTTTAATTGATAGCATATCATCTCAAAATGAAACATGCTTCGTTTTAAGCACACCAGAAGCAGAAGATCTTCTGAATCGACTGGAAATTTCCCAAAATAACCCGTCGATAAGAGTTCCGAAATTCATTCACCTCCAACCGTATCAAATCCGAAGCAAACAGTTAACACCTATTCGTGGATCTCCACTCAAAACTAATTCTGCTTTATTAATCCGATGAATTTCCCTCCCAACCTCCCCACCTCCGCCAGCCTATCCCCGACTGGCTACCCCATTCTTCACCTTAAGAACTTCGATTTAACAATCCAGCATAGTATCTCACACTTACTCACCCAGCACCAAACTGCTGCCCGTCTGTCTGCCAGGCACGAATCGATTCGCCTCACCGCATAAGGTGCGTTCGAACGTTGTTCCAAAACTCCGCCAGAAACTCGACCTTCCTTATTTTCAACACGAAACCCAATGAATCGAGCCATTGCAGCGGGACAACAAATACAAACAGACTTCTCGTTTGGCAATCAACTTCCGTTCTGCCCGCCATATACGAATTCTCCAATAAACAAGCATAAATAAATTGAATTTCCTCATTACTGTGCAAGACGCTTCCTGTTAGACTTTCCCCTCATAGACATAGAAATGGAAGAAAAAGTAGTAAGGTCCCCCCCAGCATAAAACGACGCTCGTGTGTTCCACGGCGGAACCACTCAAGCAAATAGTCGTCATATCACAAGCTGCCGGGTTCGAAGGAGAAGCCCACAGGAACGACATAGTTCAATGGGTTTTTTACTCCTCATGCCACTCGGCTACCGTAAAGAGGGAGCTGAACTGACTCCAGCCGTCACAACAAAGGCACCAGGATCGATCACCAGTTAGGGCGATTCCGAAGCAGGAAGTTCACCTTTGCACCGGTTGGCTGTTGACTGTAAGTGTGAGTTACTGAACCATTAGATCCAGACCATTGCCGTGCACTGAAGACATTCTGGAATGGGGCACCCCATGCAATTGGTTTTGCATCGATGCAACCAACATGATATATTGGAGACTGTGGGAGTGGGCGGTTTAAAATAAATTTTCACCTTTGTTCGTGTAGAAAAATAAAATAAATTTTGTAAAAATAGTTGTAAATAATTGATTGATTATATTTTTTTAAATGCCTTTTCTATTCATTAATCAATTATGTTTTTATCTTTTTGTTACAGATTTTTGGACGTTGCCTTGATTAATTGTAAGTATTATCCTCTTGAACTTCATTCACTATATTTCATTTAAAAAAAATGTTAGATTGAAATCTGGTCTTCATAAACAAAAGCTTCCTCTCATAGATCCAACTAAATCTTATCCAAAGAATCACTTAAGGATTCTTGTGATCTAGGGGTACCGCTATACAAATTATATTCCTTTTGGGACCAGTCTCTTAAAGAAGCAAACAGGCAGATTTTTGTCTTTGGTACAAATTATGTATAAACTTAGTCATCTGCATTCCAACTTCCTAAAAAATATTCCGGCACAAATAAGTCTCTCCGAAAAAAAAACAAATTCCCTTCGAATCAGCATCAGCATTTATTTACCTTCATCGTCGACGACAATTTGTCATACCGATGGAAAAACGAACCACCCACGTCGCCATCCCTAAGCCGACGACATCAACAACTGGGACGACAAAAACAAACGTGCTCAGGCTGGATGTCAACATGAGAAATCACAGCCAAAAACAAGCAATATCCATCGCCTACTAGTCCCACCCAATCACCCGCCACCATCGCCATTCACCGTCCCAAAGCAACCCAAGCTCAAGTCAAGTTCGATGTCAAACAAGTCACACTCTGCTGATGATTATTCGTTCGCAAATTTGCGTCCCACTGTCTATCGGTCGGTAGCAGCATTCACTACTACTCGCACTGCACCAGACGCCCAGCCATTAAGCTCTTTTTTTTCCACATTGAACTTGGCCATTAGTTTTCCACCGTTTTCCGGTCCCGCCAGAATAATTACGCGCTCGGGCTCCCGGAAGAACCTAGCCTTGTACATAAATATATACCATCGCCAGTGATGCCGGGTTTTGAGCGTTCCCTTGATTTTCCTGGAAACTAAAAAAATCCGTTAAATAGTCGTAAAAAAGTAACTCAAATCCGTGTAATTCTGTAGAGCTGATCAAAATACCTGCGATATTCCCGCGCAGTCGCTGATTTCCGCATTTCTACGAAAAACTCCGCCCATCTGGCATCACTGACCATCGCTGTGCACTGAAAAATTGCTTTGTCGGTGCTAGAGCGAACACCGTTGTAGATTGGCGAGATACGGGTGAAATGTGTGATTCTACACCCCCTCAGCGGATGGATGGCATGCATGGATCGGCACCGGTTGTAATCGATGTAGTTTATCGGTCGGAGCAAACTGCCGACACCGCACCGCACCGGTATCATCACAAGCCCTCGTAGAAATCTCATTTAGTGCCAGTTTGCATGTTCTAACAACATCAAGCATCCATGTCCAAGTCAATTAAAATTGGCCGAGGCGGATAGGAGGGAGACGTTGACGAGAGCGAGAGTGCAATATTGACGTTCGGCAACGGGAGCAGAAATGGAAATGCAGTTCCAGACGGAAAGTTTTAATTGTCGTTTGAGATTTGAATTGCAAAAAAAAATACTATTTCTATTTAATTTTGACATTTTGGAAAAGAATTGAACACAGTGGTAACATCACACTGGGTGGAGGCAGAAAAACTTTCATACAAAGTCGAAGGGCAGCATTAGGTAGGAAACTTTATTCCTAATTTATTGGACCTGATGGTATTAAAAGAGATAGAGACAGATTTAAAGAAGTAGGCAAATTATAAAAAGAAAATTGTTTATAGAAGTTTAACGGAAGTGGAGAAAGGGACAAAACCAGTATTAGTAAAGGAAAAGAAGGAACTCAAGCAGAACAATCAGTTAGCTGAAAATAAGATAACAGAAAAAACAAGATTGATAAAAATTGCTAGTTAGAAAGTAAGAGGTTGCAAAAAAGACAACAAAAGGTCTGATATCGATGGCTCTCTAGAAGCATATGATATTGATGAAGCGGAAGCAAATACATATACAATTAGAATTGATCAGTGCAAGAAAAAGAGATCAATAAAATAAGAAGTCTAGCATTAATAATCAGGAAGGGGGAAGGAATAAATATTGTACATTTCAAAGAAAGGAGTAGTAGAAATTCAGAATAAACAATAGTAACTTAAAACCTGCCCACGTTAAATGTTGAACACCAAAATAAAAGCAGCAAAAAAAATGCTTAGTAAAACAAAAAAGGAGAGATTTGGTTGTTTCACAAAAATAGAGTAATAGAGCTTTTTCCTACCGACCAACTTCGAGTGTCTCCGATTTAATTGAAAATTTGTACACACGTTTTACTCACGAGCAGGGATGCCATCATGCCAGATTTATCTGGCACTGCCAGACTTTTTATCGACAAAATGACAAAAAGAGAAGCCCTGCAAAATGCCAGAAAATTTGAAATTAGAACAGATTGAAGAAAAGCGTCGTTCAATCCCACTTCACTAAAGCGTTAAGTGATTAGCGTGATTGCTTATTTTATCCACGCTTTTTATGTGCTCATATTATTTTCAGTGGTGAAAATAACAGATTAATGAATCTTGAAGGGTTAGTGTGAACAAGTCTTACCCATTGCGTTTTCACGCGGTTTTGACGTTTATTTTGTTGATTCATTTGGGTACTCATGTAACTTTTTCATATTGAAGATGGACTCCGCAAAATAACATAACATAACAATATAACATGCGAATAGATAATCCGTCAAATATTTGGTAAAATATTTGTCAAATATTTGGCATTGGTCATATAGTGTAATTCCACGCTTGTCTGTTTCTGAAGTATGCGAGTATACGAGTAAAAAAATGACTCATTTTAGGAAAACATTTTTAAAGGGTCTATCAGCATTTGTAAAACCTCTTTGACCCTTTACAACTGTTAGTCCAGATTTTCACATTTCCGTAGATTGCCACATTTTGCCAGATTTTTCATTTGTGACATGCCAGAAATTTTTCAAAATATCATGGCAACCCTGCTCACGAGAGTAAGTTTTTTCCACTGAAGCAAACAATTTTTGGATTCACGAATCAGTTTTAAAAAGGGTGTAAGCATTTTGAATAGCACTTCATTAATAATTTGAAGCTCGAGAACCTTTGGTTGTACAAAAAACTTTCTGACAACAAGCTGTGGCCCTATGTGTGAAGGTTGTGAAGAAATATACGCTAAGAAATAAAAAATAAGGAAAAAAAATAAAAAAAATAACATTCAGATTTCAATACTAAAGAATTATTTTTTTGATTTTTTTTATTCTTTGACTGTAAAAATTTGAAGTTATTACGCAAATTTAAACGAAAATTTCAGAATAAAAAATGTCAGGAAAAAATGTTTCTAGAACATCAACTTTTGGTGTATACCTCAAAATTTTAATATTTGCGAGACTAAACGTATTTTGATGATATAATCTAGTTTTTGAAGTATATTGAATATTTCGTAATGATCTTCGTAAAAGCATCTGTTCTCGAGATATTTCCAATTTAATTTTATCATTTTAGAATAATATTCAAAAATACGGCCTTTTCATAAATTATTCGCGTTTCGTCAGTAACTACAAAACGTTTTTCGAAATGTTAAGTTTCCTACAACTCTCTCCTTGACGGCAAGACAATTGGACGAATGGTTAAAAAAATATGGGTTAAAATGTTTCAAGCAGTGTTTTAAAAATTTTCGTTTAAAGAGACGAATCAGCCTCTGCAATAAATATATCTATCTATCTATCTATCTAAGTTTCGCTTAACATATGCCTATTTTGCTTCTTATTGTATAATTTATACATTGTGTGTAAAAACGTGAAGCTCTAACGTCAGTTTTGGAGAAAACTTCAGGGTGGAGAGGTCTGAAGTGAAAAAAATGGCTCTAAGGTCAACTTTTAAAATCTCAACTATTTGCCAAAATAAACGTGTTTCGATGTTGCAGTATGTTTCCAGCAGAAAATATGGCCTTTTCATAAGTTATTCATGGTTTTCTAGCATCACAAAAATACCTTTTTCGAAATGTGCGTTTAGTTTCTCACACCTCACTCTTAGCCAACAGGACGATTCTTTAAACAGCATAAGAAATAGGGGAAAATGATTGAAAAAACTTAGAAACCATCGATACCATGTTCATTCTTCTTAGTTTCGAAGAGTTTCCGCTTAACTAGAGCCCAGTATTTCTCTTTTGGGTGAAGTTTTGAACAGTTTGGAGGGTTGGCTGTTTTTAGCAAGTATTTGATCTCTTGTACCTTATACCATTCAAGGACGGATTTCGCATAGTGACAAGTGACCAAATCAGGCCAAAACAAAGCTGGGGAGTCCTGGCTTCTGATGAACGGTAGCAATCGCTTTTGTAGACATTCTTTCTCGTTCATATCCTTGTTGATAGTGCCGGTAGAGACGAAACGTTTAGATTTTCGACAAGAACTACATATGGCCTGCTAAATCATATACTTCTTCAGAAACTTGGACACCTTCTTTGTCCGGAAATGCAAGGCAACGGCGTTCCTTTGCATTGCGGTATAAAAAGCTAGACCCGGAAGCTGTTTAAAGTCTTCGAGTACGTATGTTTCGTAGGACATTATGATACAAGAAAATTTTTGCAAACAATTGGTGTAAAGCTCCTAAGCACGACTTTTGCTCGTCCTCACGGTTGTGCACCTTTTTCACTTTGTACGCCTTCAGGTCTTGGCTCTGTTTTTTGTACATATAGGGGTTTGACTTCCCAACTTTGCGAACCATATTTCGCTCAGAAAGGTTGTGATTTTTTTCAATAATGGCTCTACCTTCGTGTCCATTTGTCGGGAGCATACTTTTCCATGTGTTCTACTCCCAACCTTCCGATCTACAGTCAAGCGCTGGTCAAATGATTTTCAAACACAAAACACGGTACTTTATGGTAGTTTTAGTTTCTTGGCAAGATCGTACAAAATGCGTCTTAACAAATCCACTTGATTCGACGCCATTTTATGGAATGTAACAAGAATGAAAACATATCGTACCACGAATTAAAGTAGAGAGTGTCCGAAAAAGTGTCCGAAAATTACCGTGGACAGGCTTTACTAAGTATTACTAAAAGTTCATGTGCCTAACGTCAAACAAAATATAGAGAGAGGGAAAGAGAAAGAGAGAGAAAGAGGGATAGGGAGGGAGTATATTTTTATTCCACTGAAGTAGACCGCCCTCACATGTGTGTGCCTCCAACAGCATCCCTACTATTGGTTAAAATCGGTAAGCAATCGTCACTAGACGTATAATACAGATTTACAACGACATCCGGGATGTTTATTGCGCTCCAAGAGCAGTCAAGCTAGAACCTAAAAACGGATTTATTCCACATCAAATGGAATGTCGCTTAAGAACCGTTGTATAAGCTCCAGTCACACGATTTAAAAAATGAGATACTAGCTTATTAAAAACAAACCCTTGTTCATCTTAGATTCAACCACAATTCGTTGAAACGATGACCCAAAAACAAATATGTATTTATAAGACAGTGCTACAAGATATAAATTAAGACATTTATTCGGCAATTGTGCAACGCTTAATCAGTCATGCTGAGCTATCGTTTATTAATACGTTATGAAACGTTTATTGAGCAGTTATAAAACTCTATTAACTCATAGTCAAAGTTCTCTATATGTGACTGTTAACTAACGATTGTTAAATAATGTCATGCAAATTAGAGACTGAAGATTTAAATACGGCTAGTAGTTGTGCCAATGTATAACCAAGGATGAGGAAGATGGAGTATGAGGCCGCCTTCAATCCAAAGAAGTAATAAACCAACTATACTAACGACTGCTAAGAATAAAAATAAGCAAAAAAAAAGTCCTTTCAAAGTTTACCCAATACATTTTGGTGTCATTATTAACGTTGGATAAAGATCTTGAGTACACTTTTTTGTAAATCATTGTTAATCCATTGTTAAGCAAAACAAAAAAAAGGTCACATGAACAGCAATGGCTATAGTACATTTCTTCGTAAAATAATTATGCTCTCTTACAGTTAATTTCATTGAAGATAAATATTGTTTTTGTTTAAGAGATTAATTAAAGTTCAACGATGGTTAATAAATAATCTGTACAACTGTTTCATTTGTAAAGTGCTCCAAGAGTTGAATTGATACTTTACAATGGTCAATAATGCAATAATGTTAGATGTGCAATAAATACAAATGAGAATTGTTGAATAAACATTTTTATTCAAAAGTTGTTAACCTGCGGATGTTGAATAAATTGTACAATTTTGAGTAAACAAAGGTTATGAGTAAAATCCATCCAGAATCTGTGTAAATTATTATGATAGCATTTTTTCCTAAGTTCGAAATGTGGCACTCAAAACTCTGGAAATGTGATTTTTCAACAATCACTCTAATATTATATTCATTATGTTATCCAGTAAAATTTATGTATGCTATTAATCAGCTTAAACCGAGCCAGAAACTTCAGATATCAAAACAGCTTGTCATAAAGGGTGGAACGGTCAAAAATTGGTCAAACATTATTAAGGGCACACTGATTCGCTAAGTATATAAATGGTCAATCTTTATTTTATTTTTATTAGGCTTCCGATTTTCGAAATGTGAACTGTTGAGCTATACAATGCACACCTTCCATAAAGTTTTGTACCGTTGTTCTTGGATTTTGTTGGTTTCTCTTTATTAATTCCCCTTTTTTTCAATTGGGTGCAGTTCCGGCGAGTTGGAAGAGTTTTTCTCCTTGGGTACGATTTACTCACTATTGGCGGTATTCCATTTTTGAGCCATTTTTCCATAGTGGCAAGAAGCTAGGTCTAGTCAAAACAGCACGGAACAATTATGTTTCTTAAAGAAAGGCAAGCGTTTTTAAAAGCATTCCTTTGCATAAATATCTAGATTGACATTGCCAGTTGTCACTAAACCTTCGCTCGTTAACCCACAGGTGCAAATCGCCTGCCAAACCAAAGTATGTTTCGGGAAGGTTGACATTTTTTTATCTTGAGCCTTTCCTTTTCCGGTAGACGTATAAAACTCTTAACCTTGGAGCTGCTGGAAATCAGCCTTGACGTATTTTTCATCGTCCACTACGACACAATCAAACTTGCTCAACAAAGTCGTGTACAACTTAAACGCTCTCTGATCTCTGATGGAAAGATTGGGATTGCTGGCCACTATTTTTCCGGTCGCTGCTGCTTCCTGGTTTCGGTTTGTTCCTGATCCCGGCTTCCTGGCAGTCGTCAGAGGTTCTCCGAATACTGTTATAACATTCGTCATGGTAGATTTGGCAATATTAGGGGTACCTTGGGTAATATGCACCGGTTAAGGAAATCGAGTTGATTTATAATGAAAACCATATGAATTTATCCATAACATTAGTGTTTATAGTTCTTTTATGTTCACTTAAGGTAGTAATGTAAGAAATGTTGACACAAAACTTGAAAGTAACGGAAAATTCATATCTTCTTAAAAGTATCTCATATAGTTTAATACATCTCTTGTCGAGGCAAAATGCACCACTTAGGAGTAAAATGCACCACAAAAAGGGGCAAGATGCACCACAACAAAGAGGCAATATGCACCACAACAAAGGGGCAAAAGGCACCGAAATAAAGAGGCAAAATGCACTACAACATTGGCAAATGCATTACAACATAAATTTCTCTGAATCACCTAGGAGCCTCTTATTACAAATAGGTCGTTTTGGCAAGTTAAGCGAGATTTGCTGATCAATTAAAAATGATAAAATCCATGTTTATTCATGGGCAATCAAAGAATTCATTTATTTAACAAATTATTCGCATTAAACAATTCATTGTACAACAACGATTCAATTCATGGGGCATGACGCCAAAACGTCAATGAATATCAAAAGATTTCTTGTGCCGTGTCTAGCTCTGCTTATTTGCAGGCATTACATGTCTCCAAGTGTTGAGCACAAGTGATATGAAACCATTTCTGGCAGACGATGCGCTTGGACCATCCTCTTCCATTTACTGAAACAGAAAACTGGTCTCCAAATGTGAAGCAAAGTATGTCGTCAACATCATCCGTAGCCAAGACCTTCGATTTGCAGTTTGTACGCTTACGTCCTGTTTTCTTGATTACTTGATGATACTTGAAGTTTGTTTACATTGGGTGCATTTTGCCCCCATTGTTGCAGTGCATACTGCCCCACTCAGTACCCGGATTGAATAGGGAACAAAAACTACAGTAAATATGCCCACTCACCTGAATTATCAACTTCGACACTCAGATTAGACTGTAACCATGAAGCCTGCTACTTAAGTTCGTGGAAAACTACTTTTTTCGCTAAAAAAAAGCTTAGCCAAACCGCCGTGAAAACTACACCTGAAGCGTGCGAATTGATTTCAATTCTTATACTTAGTTGAATGTACCCTAGTGGCACACTTGTTGCCATTCAGTTGAGATAACATAAATATGACTTGCTAAGTCATAATCAAGTTACTACAACTAATTATGACCTTAGTGTGCCACTTGGGTAAATATTGAGCTGTCAAAACCATATGGTGGCCATAATTTGAAACGTTTCAATAGGGTGGCTACAAAAATCGTGCTTGTTTACTGATTTTGCGGGAAAACCGAAGGGGGTGCATTTTGCCTCACCAGTGCATATTACCCCAGGTACCCCTACGTGATTTTGCCAAGTCGGCGTGGGAACAATTTGGATTTTGCTTATGCACGGGCTTATGGGTCCTCCCTTAGCTCAGTCGGTGAAGGCGCAGCTACAAAGCAACACCATGCTGGAGGTGGTTGGGTTCGATTCCCGGTCTGGTCTAGGAATTTTTCGTTAAGGAAAACTTCTCGACTCCCTGGGCATAGCGTATGATTGTATTTGCCACACAATCATACTAATGCAAAAATGGTAACTGGCATCGAAAGCTCTCAATTAATAACTGTGGAAGTGCATTTAGAACACTAAGTTGTGAGCAAGCAATAAGCTAATTGTGAAAGCAAAAAGCTTGAAATGCTAAAAGAAGAAGAAGATTTGCGCGGGCAAAATGCATGATTAAAAAAACTTGGTCATATTTGCGTCCACCAAGTTGAGAATTTTCCGAGATTATAAGGGTCAGACAGACAGACAGACGGACAGACAGACAGAATTCCATTTGTTTTTATATAGAAATCCTGCCTTCAAAAATCCCCATATAGCAAATGTGGTTTCATTTGCTTAATTAGTTCTCGAGTTATGCAGACATTTGTGTTTCGATTGTCTTTTACTACCGTAGAAACATTTCTCGCATTTAAAAACCTTCACATGCCAAATTTGGTTTCATTTGCTTCATTGGATCTCGATTTATCCAAAAAATTGAGTTTGATTTGTATGGGAGTCCCCCCTTCCATAATAAGGAGGGATCTCAAACCACCATAGAAATATTTCTCTCCTTCAAAAATCTCCACCTGCCAAATTTGGTTCCATATGCTTAGATGATACATTGTTTTATTAGAAACACGAAATTTTCAGAATCAAATGAATTGAACTCAACAGAAAATGCAACATTATGTTTTAAATTATAAAATATGACAGCACTGCCGTTTAATCAGGATTTTATTTCAATTGAACAGCTTTCTTTTCGATGCCAAAAGGGCTGTACTTGCGCATCACTTTTCCAGAATTTAAAGCATAAGCAAATTAAGGCTTTTGACAAGTGTCTGAAAAGTACGAACGCATTCGCTCTCAAATATTGTAGCTCAGAAGCAACTCAGATTATCTTGAGGTATTTTTCATGTCTTTTAAATTAAATTTTTCGTTTGACGGAAATTTATTGATTTTTTTTTAATTGTAGAAATATCATGTTCGACATCACTGCCGATTATGAATTTCTAGAACGATTTGAATGAAACAGCCAGCAGATAGTGATGTTTTTCACGAGACAAAATCGATAGAAAAGTAAATTTTAAGTAAACAAAGAGTGGATGGTCTTAATAAAAACTGAGGTTTCTATAAATAAGCACTTGATGAATAATTCCTACAAATTATGTTCAACTTAAAAGGTCGAATACAAGTGGCATCGTCACCTTGGGTGAAATGACCCACATTAGGTTAAGCCTTACTACACGAAAAAAGAAAAAGAAATCCGAAAGTCACAACCGAGATAATCTTCGCAAATTAACCGACGAGAAGAGATAATCAAGATAGATTACCACCAAGCTTCTCAAACTAAATCACCACCAACACACCTTCCCCCCACACAGCTCCGAACCAACCCCCTTTGGCACCCGTTTCCACCATCCACGAAAGCGCTCAATTTTAAAGCCACAAACAATCTTACATTCACCAGATCCGGTCAATAAACCCGGAGTAAAAACAGGAACACCATTAGCTGCAGCACGAACTGCAAACATGGTCCCGGTCCCCGTCTCCGTCTGCTGTGTTACTGCCATGTTACTGCTGCTGCTTCTATTTGTGCCATTTTAGTCCAAAAGATAACAACCTCGGCAGTTCATTCGTTCGAGGAAGCAAACTCCCCGGGTTCAGCTGTTGTTGAAGTAGTTTTTCTTTCCTGCGCTGGCACTGACTGTTTGGACTCAGAAGAAAAGTGTATAGTTTATGTCTATGCATGCCAGGCATGCCAGCTCCACCGGCTGCTGCCACTTCCAGATATGTACAGGAGGGAAAAGAATTGAAATCTCTTTTTTTTTTGCGCCTTTCTCCCGACCGGTGAAAACTTCTCCCATTATGTTCATCATGGATTCAATTTAATAGAGGGAGGGGGACGGCAGCATGAAAGAAAAACAAACATTTTTTTCTACTGAATACGGTAGTCGGATAGTTTCCAGTAAATCGGAACGTCTATTGATAAATCTGGGAGATTCCATTCGTAAGTAAGTATAGAAGGCAGTAGTGGTTGTCCGGAGCCAAAAGTGCTTTGATTTCCGCCCACTTATTGAAAAACATCGTCCATACTGGGTCACGTGATTTATAGCGATGAGGCCATTGTGCGGCGTGCTTTGCCTTCCCTATAGTTCCATCGAGGGAGAACTACGGTCCCATTGTTGCTGAGCGTTATAAAGTCTGCCACAATGAAAAAAAAACGTTACAATGGAGCATTCAAATCACGAAAAGAGCGGACATGCGAAATGTTTAAACAAAATTGAATCAGCTGTACGAGCTATTGAATATAATTCCGAACAGTCTACTTAGTTCAGCTCAATCATCGTTGAAATTCTGACAAGCTCCACCCGTGTCAAAGAGTCTTCGAGATGATTTACACTGTCCGACCGCCCGTCTCTCCATCGAACCGTTATAAACAATCGACTCAGCTTGATAGCGACGGTGCCCACTTTCCAGAAAGGAAAATCAACCCATTCTAAACCTAGCCACAATGGAAAGGAAGAAATCCGATCTAGTTCAGGGATTGATTTATCTACTAACAGACACATGTTGCGACCGTAACATATCACGGGTACGGATGGGGCGCCCGGACGAAGGAAAAAAAAGCAAAACAATTAACACCGTATTTTCAAAGCCGCCTACTGTGATTTATGAAGCACAATTTTCCCAATGCAACATTTGCTAGGCGCATTATGTTATGGTTTGCTGAGGCTTTTTATAAAATTCCGGATCCGATTTATTTCTAAATCGGGAATTTCGACTGGCTCACCGAGTAGGTGTATGATATATGAACATCAGAATTTGAGGTATGTTTTCGCATTTTGAACGTTTGAACGGGGTAATGTCGGACGCGATAAATATGGACTTTATAGGGCGACCCCGGCATACTTGTTACCATACCTCTCACGCCAAAATCACGAGTTCGAATCTCACCTCGGAAACATCCAAAAGCGGGATTTAAGTAAATACGCCGGGGTTGAACCAGCCGAAAATCTCTATAATCACGAAACAAAAAAAAATTGATTTGCAGTCGTCGATGGTGTTGTAAACACTTCGTCAGATGCCTACACTCCCGTTTCATTTCACTCAATTTTTGAGTACAATTGTATACTAACGCTCGCGGAAATTTTACTCAATTTTCGTAAAAAGTGGATCTTTTCAAAAATTGAGTTGATCCACTTTTTAACGAAAATT
Source organism: Aedes japonicus (assembly GCA_034211315.2). Classification (NCBI taxonomy): domain Eukaryota; kingdom Metazoa; phylum Arthropoda; class Insecta; order Diptera; family Culicidae; genus Aedes; species Aedes japonicus. The sequence continues at coordinate 288,400 of JASCZW010000755.1, forward strand.
GAGTAACATTTCCATGTGAGAAAAAGACAGTATACATTGTACTCAAAAATCGAGTAAAATGAAACGGGAGTGTAGCATACAGAAAAACCCCCATCAGGATAATGGTGGTGTCGCTGTCGTCACCAGTGGACGACGGAGGAGGCGTTGTTGGCACAAAATCTGACGACTTCAGCTATAAAAACTGGCACTGTGAGCAATGGATCCGGAAATTGTATCAATATCGGTACATTTTAGCAACGACTCTCCAGTTTCCGGGAGTAGGAAAATAATTTACAGGACATGGTATTCGGTAAACCAGCTGCTGACCTTGAGGAATTTGGAAGCTTGCAAAATAAAAGTCTAAAAGTTTAACAGTTGCCTGAAAAGCTTGCTGGAATGTTTCTCTGTCTAGAGAGAGGATCGAATAAATACGGGACCTAATGTACCGATTGAGGTTGGCGGAGATATCTAAGATATCGTGGTGTCTCAAAAGCGGAAATAACCATTTTTGGAGGCACTCAGTGCTGTATATCTCACCGTTTATGATGCCTTTGGTCACGAATGGATGCGTTTGCCACAAACACATATAACCTGCTAAAACAGATACTACGAAGCGAATTTCGACAGTTTTTTTAAACCGTCATCCACAGCTAGCTAGTTTTTAACCTTGAAATATTGCTACTCAGCAACTGCTTGAAATTAGCTTTAATGTACTATTTGTCTATAATTATCAATGACGCAGTACCACTATTTCGTTATAAACCTCGTGAGTTTCCGGGCACGCGGTTTGGCAAGACTCTGCTAGCGTTCATCCCGATTTGGGAAGCTCTAGACCTTGTTCGTTTCCGTTCCGAAATTCGGACGAAACATCAAGTCGAAATGTTTGGATTCCGGTTGAAATGTTCTATCAGCACTCTTTTGGTTTTCGTCCAGCTCCTGGTTTATGGTTTACTGTCATCCACTCCTGGAACCTTTGGAGGACACATAACACGGTCGAATGTTATATGTTAGGGTGCCAATGAAAACATTTTTTAATTTCAAAAACAAGGACATTGAACACAAGTTTCCTTACCTCGCGGGCACCTCTAACACTAGTTTACAAAACGAAATGGTTGAACAACGTTTCAAATGCAAAATCATGCGCTGAACTCAATGCCGTGGCCAGAAAAAATAAAGTAGAGCCGCTTCTGAGATATACAAAAAATTAACTTTTTGAATTTTAGACAAAATTACGTTTACTAAAATGTCAATATCTTTGGACTCAGTGCACCAATTTTATATAATTTTTTTATGAAAATGAAGCTGACTAAATTTGCTTAGTTATAACAAACAAATTAGTTTTAATCCATACCTATTTACTCATAATTTGGAGCAATTCATCGACGGTTTCCTCATAATCTGGACTTCTGAAATTTCCCAAAAAGTGACTACACGCTGGAACGATTTCCACACCTTCATCATCTGGTGTGAAAACTGCATTAACTGCGGAATCATTTTCATTTAGCAGTTTTTTGGTTTGTGGCCCAACAAATACACCTTCCTTTATCTTCGCGTTAGATAAATTTGGAAAAACTGTTTTCAAGAACTGGAAACATTTTTTTACTACTTCTTTTTGCAACGTCTTGATGAAATTTTTGAATAGCCCAATTTTTATATGTTGTGGTGGAAGTATTATGCGTACTATTTCTACGAGGGGTTGCAATCCAGTCAACATGACAACAGTTTTAAGATCGGAACAAATTTTCCAATTGTGTTGATTGCAATTTATCAAATTGAGCCATTGATCCATGCGTCTTCGTCATATTAGCGGCATGAGCTCATGGAATTGAAGGTTTCCCATTTCCTTGATGCAGTAGAACGGCTTTTAAACTCAACTTGCTACTATCGATGAAAAAACGCCAATCAGCAGGATCATATGGCTTACCAACATCTCCAAACAAGCCGTTTACGTCATGGCAACAGCATGCTTTGACCTTTGTAGAATAATACTTGTCAAATTTCTTGTGACGATTTCTGTGACAAGAAATTGTTGACCTCCTTGCTCAGCATGTTCTTTCAAGCGTGATGCCAGCAATTCGAATTTCTCCTTCGAATAGTCGATCATTGAATTCGGATTTTGTCAACAATCTTGGATTTCTTTCCAATTCCAGCTCGAATTCACCCTCGAATATCTCCTCGCTTTTTGTAACGGTTGATTCGACAGAGGGCGTTCGTTTCCGCTTCGGATAAACAGGATACAGGACTGAACTTGAATGTGAAACCTGTTGTGTCATACACGTTAAGACAAGAACACGTAAAAGTAGGTAAAAAATACCAAACACCTAACACAATTACACACACTAAAATTATCGGTAAACATGCACTGACGAAAAAAATCTTAAGAAGTTCATTAAAAAACCTTATGAAATTTAGCCACAAGGAATCGGTTTGAAATTCATACTTATACCTTATGAACGCGAATGCGATGTTTGTTGTCTTCATTACCAGCGATGTTTTAGATATGATAATTACATGAGTTTCATTACACGACCTTATGAAACACATTATTATTGATTATGTTAACTGAACGTGTGCGTTATGCATTTTAAAATTAATTTTTAGGTAAAATTTTTATATTATGTTCAGAAGGATGACTTGATATTTTAAAATAATTAAAGTAGTGAGGCCAACAAATCTTTATTTGTATAGAAAAAGTACCTTCTTACAATCCTTGAAGTGGTCATGTAACATTGGAATAATCAAATGGAATTTTAATGGCCGATTTCTCCAGAATCAACGAAAAAAATCCTAACGTTATAATGAAGTCCAAGTGTTTCGATATACTGCATGTCCGTCGTTCAGAAAAGGTTTTGTTGGTGCTAACAAACATGGTGGTCTCTGTAGGGATAAAAAAAAACACTTAGATAACAACCGGGTTGGAAAATGAATTAACCTTGATTATTTTAACGGTCCTAGCAAAAGCATTGCTAACAAGTAGTTCAGGCTTTCTTTATTACATTTTCTTATAAGATGGTTACCTTAGATGGGCATAGGTATAAGATCCACCACTTTGGATAGATGTTGGTGATTAAAATGAGCGTAAATAGGCTTACCTCTTGTGATTATTTTTTGAAGATGATCCGAACATCCATTCCACAACATTCCTTGGTGCGCCATTGTTGTTGGTTTACTAAATTATCTTATGGTTTTTTTCATCCACAGGATGAATATGAAAATCATAAGGTACTTTTGTGGATATGATACTCATAGAAAAATCATTATGAGTAAGTAAGAAAGTCATAAGAGTCCTTATGATTAACATTATAATCTTATGAAGTCTAAACAACCAGCATTTCCGATACTTCATAAGGCGTAATTTATGAAATTTGATAGTTTTTTTTCAGCAGTGTGGGTTACCGAAATTTCGATGTTGAAAAGAAAGGAAATATGTTAATAATTATGTATTGTTTACGGTTCTTTATACCGAAATTGCTTGTAGCCCATTAGGAGCATTTTTAATCAAATTTAGGAAAAAAATAGCGATTAAATTTGAAAATCCACTTTACTGAAAAAATAAGTAAAATCAAACGTTTTCTTTCGTAAATTACCAAATACTAAATTACCAAATACCAAAACATAATTTGCGGTAAAATTGGAACCTTATTTTCGATAATCTTATCTTAGCGTGTAGACTTGTGGATACTCAACTGTTTTGTGACGTCCTTGTGGCTTAACTTTTGTTAAGAAGAAATAACAATCCGTTGCATGACAGAGCGGTTGACGGCATATGGTGGGCATGTCAAAAGACAAATAGCGACTGAGAGATAACCAATAAGTGAGTTAAAAAAAATCAAATATCGATTTTTTTTCGAATCCAAATGACTTGAAATTTTTTTTTTCTTAGCAAATATTCGGAAAAATATCAGATGATGCAAGTTTTTTTATTGAATTTCCAAACCCGACATTGTGTAAACGATTCACCAGCCCATTATATTCCATTATACTAGTTTTGAGCTTAATTGGACATGGTTAAAGAGTTTCTTTATTTGATTAAATATTTTAATTTTATTTTATTTGAAAACTTTTGAATTCAGATTTGTTAACAGAGCAATTGGTAAAATTGCTAGGGAATGTTAACTATAGTTTATTCATTCATGATTTATTACCCTTAATAGTATCTTATAAAATGGTTCTTCCAGTAGTTGCAGATTCACTGAAAAATGCTAAGATAAATCGGTTTCATGAAAATAAAAAAACAAAATGACATCAGATCTCGAAGCTTTGTGCATTTTTAAGTCCAACTTAACATTTTCTAATAATTTGATAAAATCTTTTGAAGGGGGATTGGCGCAGTGCAAATAGTAGAATCGGATTCAGGTTGCCGGAACAGAAGTGCCCTTGTACTGTGCTCCTACGTCGAACCGGATCTATTAGAGGTGAAGCAAACTTCTGACAAAGATTGGACTCGAAAAAAATGCAACGCTTTCTTTTGTAGTGCTTTTGTTTTATAACTTTTTATTGCATGTGTAAAAATTGATGAAATTTTGGGTAAAACTATTCAAGAGTGTAATGTATACATTTTCGCCACAATCTGTCAAGTGGTTATCGAGATGGCTTCCAAGTAAAAAGAGCTTCGACAAAAAATAATGGGCGCTGTCGTGGAAAATCCGAGCCAATCCCACAGCTGGATCGCGAACCGTGTACCGTTTGGGAATATCGTTCAAGGAGACCCAGACGACCCAGCGGTGAGTGGGCAGCGGAAGAAAAGCGAAGACGACAGACCCGTGAACGCAAGGAAGGTGAGGAATTCCTTCAAGCGCAATCCGAACCATTCTATTCGGGACGTTACCAACTCTTCCATCTGGTTCGTGCAGCAGACAATGAAGCGGGCCAACCTTCGTGTCTTCAAGGTAAGGAAGGCGCCTAACCGATCCGATAAACAGAATACGGTGGCTGAATCCCACGTCAGGAACCCGAGCAGGAGACAATAACATATGAATACCTAATTTTGAACTGGTCTTGGTATTAAAGAGCTTACCCGCGCAGGAAACAACAACATTGGAACACCTAATTTTGATCTTGATAACTGGCCTTGGTATTAAACAGCTCAGATTAAGAGGTAAAATACTTAAACAAAATACATAAGAATTGCAAGCAAAATATCTCTCGAATAACAAAATTGTTATTTCGGATACCTGGGAATACCTGAGAGGTTCTTTTTTGGTATTCTCTTACCTCAATTTGGTACCCGCATAAAATTACGGGAACAATTTTATGGTATTATCCTCAGTTATCCCTCTTAATCCGAGCTCTTAAATACCAAGGCCAGTTATCAAGATATTTGTATTTGCTCGGGAAGTTGTACCGTAAGTGGTTGGTGCTGCCGAAATCCATCGTAATGGACGACGAGAGAGACGTACATTAAAGTGGACGCCAAGCAGATCCCCAGCCTAGAGTTTTTTCGTCGGCAAGTCCTGCCTGGATGTTCCGGAGACGTTTCCGAAGAATAAAATCGACAAACTTGCCATGAAGTACTTGGTGTGACAGGCGACCTGTGGTTGCTGCAAATTAGGCAAGCCGAACATAACGAACGGCCAAATATGTAAAGAAGAATTCCTCCAGAAGCGCTAGCTCAATCGGTCTCACGAAGCTAACACTCTGTTTTTGTCGGATCTGGCCTCGTGTCATTATGCGAAACTGGTGATGGAGTGGTTCGAAGCCAAATCCACCAAACTCGCCAGAACTTCGCCAAATAGAAAAATGCAGAGCTATTATGAAAGGCGAGCTCCAGAAAACAAGAAAGGTCTTCAAAAACGACAAGGATTTGAAAAAAGACTGTATGGAATTGTGTAAGAAATATGGCACTAGTGTTGCACAGGGTTTAAAGGGTAGCGTTAAGCCCAAGGTGCGGGCATTTAGACCTGGAGAGGAGGTTAAATAAACCAACTTTACAAAAACATAGCTATTGTGTGTTCGTTTATTCCCTGAGAGGCTCTGTGAACGTAGCGATGGCTGGTTTTACCACACTTTTCCTTGTATTCTTGAATAGTTTATAGATATCTTTGCTCGGAGCGGTGCAAGATCAACCAAATAAAGCTAATCCTATGTAAAATTTCCTGAAAAATTGAATAGAAGTTATTTCATCTACCGCACGGCTATGTGAACAAAGATATGGTTAATTTTACCCCACTTACCCTTATTTATCGAATAATTTATAGATATCTTTGCTCGGAGTCGCTCAAGATCAACAAAATAGGACTAGTTTAATTCACATAGGACTAGCCGTATTTTGTTGATCTTGAGCGACTCCGAGCAAAGATATCTATAAACTATTCAATAATATAAGGGGAAGTGGGGTAAAATCAGCCATATCTTTGTTCACAGAGCCGTGCGGTAAATGAAACAACCTTTATTCAACTTTCCTGAAAATTTTACATTCGACTAATCCTATTTTGTTGATCTTGAGCGACTCCGAGCAAAGATATCTATAAACTATACAAGGGGAAGTGGGATAAATCCAGCCATATCTGCGTTAACAGAGCCGTGCCGTAGTTGAAACAGTTTCTATTAGATTTTCCAGGAAATTTCACATAGGACTAGCACTACTTTGTTGATCTTGAGCCTCTCCATGCAATGATGTCTATAAATTATTAAAGAATACATGGGGAAGTGGGGTAAAATAAGCTCTATAACTCCACAAAAATATCCGTGCGGTGACTGAAACTAGTTTCATTTGATTCCCCAAACAATTTCCAAGCGGAAATGGCCTTGTTTACAAGCCGCGCTTAAAAGCCACAAAAGTTACTGATTTTTTCCTGAGTTTTCATCAGTTCTTGCCCACTGTGCAATGGGGCTGTACCTTGTAGTTTTTTATGAAAGAACCCGTCTTTTTATTTTGCATCAACAAGGGAACATGATAAGTTTCAACAGTGGAGAACGGATTAGAAACTGACTAAATTAGAAATCGTGTCTTCTAAACCGTCGTTTAGATTAAAGTATGGCTTCTTTCTGAACAACTCTGAAATGATTTAGGCAAGATTTTCAGCCGTACACAATGTTTAACATCATATAAAACCGTTCCAAAAAGAAAGTTATTAGATTGATAATATAACACAAGTGAAGACACTTCTAACTGAACTATCTTTTCTCTCATCTAAATTCCAGGCTACTGAGGACCATTTCTGCGTGTACCCAAATCCATACACGTGTCCAGTCTTTAGAAAGTAGAAAGGTAGGCATAGTTGAAATTTGTTATTCATTTTTAAACGGAAAAGCTATTATTCTATTCAGTCCACCCCACTACTTTCTCACTTCTTCCAAACCACAAATTCCTGTCCCCACCTACACAATGCCCAAAGATAGAAACGTTATGAAAGGGGCTCTAGTATAAGGTAAACTTATTAACGGTAGCCGAAATTTAATTGCCGCTCGCTGCACTGGACTAGAATTTGAATATCATGTGCGCCTTCAACCGAACCGCCAACCAAAATAAGGTAAAACAATCAAACACGCACTTGACTGCACCACCAGACCGCAGTAATTCCATGTAGAAGTCCGAAATTTGTTGACAGAAAGCCTAACCGACTTGAGGTTTATGCTATCCGTCCTCCCTCGAATCGAACAATGCTCACGGAAAACCGAAAAAAAATACAGGGAACATCTGTTTTACATCAATGCACACAGGGACGGCATTTTTACGCTCGACGCATTTGCTACTGCCCTAATAACATTGGGGAAAGCATCATTATTGTAGTTATTTTTTTTTATTGCTGCTGTTGTTACTGCTGCTGCATATGAATATTTCCTTAGTCATCGTAGACTTTCACACCTAGCGCAATCCTGCCGGGGACGTTGGCAGGAGGAAACTGTTAAACATAAACGATCCACGTGTAGCTGCCATGTTTTGAGTTTTTAGATTAGGGCGATTCAAAAAAAATCTCTTCAAGTAGATTTCAAAAACTTCTATATTCCTCTCACCCTAACACTCCATTTGTTATTACGAAGCATCCGCTTCGCGCGGCTTTTCCATGTGATATCGCACGTACGTACATGCATGTGGAGAAAGCATCGCTCCGGCTGGCAGCATGAAAACCCGGTTCACGTCCCCTAGAGGCTATTAAAACATAATTATAATGATTTATTCGCGGCATCGGGCAGGCACGGTGGAAAAAAGCGGCTCACACTTGAATGCATGCTGATGCCTCCGTACCTCGAGGGAGTTCTTACTCTGTATTGCCGTGAAGTTATGCTACAATTTGTCCGCAGTTGTTTCACTCATGCTGGAGAATCGCACACGTACGAGGTACAACTGTCCGGGGCATTTAAATGTCAGTCCAACAAGCCGACTTTCCTTTCCTTTCCTTAAAATCATCATAATCACACCATATTCCTACAGTTGCCGGTTGCCATCGCGTAAAACATGAGTATGTTACAAACGACGACGACGACGACGACGACGACGACGACGGGCGAACCTACTTTGAGATTGCTTTTCGCAATTTCAGCGAAATGCGAACCATTACCGGGAAGCGATTCGGATCGCAATCTGTGTGTGGGGTTCGGCTCAAGCCACACACATGGGCCTCTGGGGGTGCTAGGTAGGTGTATCAGTGTCACTCAGGAAAATGGAGATTTTTGTTTGTGCGATGGAATTCGTAACGGATGTCATCCTTTCGAAACTGTTTGCTTTGCTTTGTTTACGTTCCAGGTCTGAGGTCATTGGATTTTGCGAGCGCAAAAAGAAGAAGTGCGTACGATTTGGTGTCAGTTGAGTTGAGTTGCTGTACGCCAGCGGTGCCAAACTTATACAGACACGCTCAAACAACCTCTCTTTCATTTGTATTACTGTCCCTTTTTTTCTCACGGAAAATTTACCCAATTTCCGTAAAAATTGGAACAACTCATAAATTAAGTTGTTCCAATTTTTACGAAAATTGAGTAATTTTTCCGTGAGAAAAAAAAGTACAGTAATAAAAATGAAAGAGAGGCTGATTTGAGCGTGGAAGGATTTATCTTATGTGTCACTGTGGAAAGTATTTTAGTCAGGCCTATGACAAGGACCACTTTTTCACGTAGACAACATCTCGGCAAGCTCAGCTGTCAAAATAATGTCAACATTGTAAGTTGTGTTTGTTGTTGCTCGTTTACGTTTTGTCTGTTGTTGCTGGTTTTCGTTGTGCACGTCATACAAAGCAGAAATATCGCTCTCTGTGGTGTTTCACATCAAAACAATCAACCAAAACAAATAATTAGACTTCTATTTGACAGCTGACAGCGTGCCCAAATCAATATGGGCCCAGGACATCCTGTCTGCGTCAATCACTGCTATTGATATAGGCTTGTCAATGGCATGATTTTAGTACGTTAAAAGTAGTGATCCTCATAGTAAGAGATATGCGGAAGCAGCCATTTTTTAACCAATCATGCATCGAGAGCTGTCAAATCTGAGCCAATCGTACAAATTTTGCACTGTGGCAAGTGTTATCAGCCTCTGTGAATAAAACAAACATCGTTGCCAAATCGTTGCATCGAATTTCCGCTTATCTCTTGCTATGAGGATCACTAGGTAAAAGTATAAGATGATTAAAACCGGAAATAGAAGATAAATAAAATCCGGAGCCATTTGCGATTAGGGCGATCATGCAGAATGTAAACAAAAGGGGAAAAATGATTGTAATATTTGAAGAAAATTTTCAAATCGTTATTTACAAAGTTACGAATAAATTCAAATCTAGCATGCAGACAGAGAACAAAACTGGCTTCTGATTCATATATAATATTAATGGAAATTCGTTCGTTTTTACTGACACTTGCACACTTTTAATATTCGCCTTTCTATGCTAGTATGTTTGATTGCGCCATTTTCACTGTTAGCCTCACAAGACTGGTAAAAAAAAGTATCGCCCTATACTATTCGCCTATTTCTGACATATCCATTTCGCCTTCTACTTTTTGCCGCTGTTTTGATTATTTTGTCAGTATCGCCACCAGTGGTGGTAAATGTACTGTATTTTGATATTTACATTTTCATATTTGACATTTTTCATTACGTCTAAATTGAACACACACAAAAGTTAACCGTCGTGGGAAAAATCTCATATGACATTTCTGTACCGTTTTCTCCAGGCGACGAAACATTTTTGCTGCCTCTAGCCGATGGTTTAAAAAATTTCGCGATATTAATTTATGTCACTCAGAATTTCGTTGATTGTTGGCTTATTACTACATATATATGATGTTTATTATATGGTATCAAATGATAAAAATGGATACTAACAACTTATAATCGAAAATAACCAAATAAGTGCGTTTAATCAAGCTATCAAAAACCGTAAAATTCCGCAACCGTCAATTTAAAAGGACTCGCCAAATGACAATACACTCCCGTTTCATTTTACTCCAATTTTGAGTACAATTGTATGCTATCTCTTTTTATGACACGGAAATGTTTTTCAATTTGCCTTAAATAGTGGATCAACTCAAGTTTTGAGTAGATCCACTTTTTACGAAAATTGAGCAAGATTTTCGCGAGAGAAAAAGAGATAGTATACAATTGTACTCAAAAATTGAGTAAAATGAAACAGGAGTGTTAGTTGCCTAAAACGCAAATCTGCCAGTTTTGTAGCCGCTATGTGGCATTTTATTGCACGTCAAAACATCTTGTCAATATCGGGTGGCTTGTGACGAACGAAGGAGTGATATTTTAACATGCTAGCAGATGCCGCAACTTCGCCACAGCAGTGGGCACCTCGACTAAGTGAACTACGTGGCGTTAGTGAAGCAGTAATTGCTTACGCAAGCGATTTGAAAATTTACACAAAGTTATCGATTAATTTTCTTCTTGCTTAAACGTCTGTCTGTGGTATTATTTAAATTACGCTCTTAACTTTGTCAACAATCAATATGCCTTAAATCGCAAAGTAAATTGTTTTGATAATAAAACAACACTACGCCGTTTGCGAAAACAATATTTATCGAATAAACTTAAAGCACATTCAGGACAATAAGATGAAAACTCATTATTTAATGGTAATAATGACGCAGTGCTTTACAAAAAACATTTTTTTTACATTTTGCATATTCGCCCTAATAGCAAATTGCTCCGGAAATGTTTGTTGAATTTCAAAAGCCAAATCAAAAGCGTAGGAAACGAAATTGCTTCCGCCATAAATATCAAAGTAAGCGGTTCATAGCAACCGGAACTACTTGCTGATAGCTTGATAGTAGATAACTCGTTCCCACGTTGTTCATTACAGACATATTTTCATTTTCACTACAAGTGGTTATGAAGTCTAGAATTCTGAAGAAAAAAAACTGAAGATTAAATTTTTATGGAAATAGAAGTCTCAAATCTAAATCTATCCATAGAATAACAAATTTCAAGTTTATCGTGTCCGTTTCAGTTGTCGGCAGTTGTCGAAAACAATCAACGATTACATTAAAATAAAATTGGGTACTGAATAATGCTTACTCAAATTTTGATACGTGACCAAGTTAATCAGAAATAATTCCAGTTCTAACGAAACTGAGTCGTTTTCTACTCTGTTTTGAAAAAATACAAACAAGCGTGACTGATCAATGTTTACACTAATTTTGACAGGTGACCTAGTTAATCAAAAATGAGTAACCCTTCAATTACTCTAATTAGGGTAGTTCCACCTTTAACGAGACTGAGTCGTTTTCTACTCAGTTTTGAATAATTACAAACGAGCGTGTAGCGATTACTATCGTATTTTAATTTTGAAATTCGCACAAAATTATCGAGTAATTTTGTTTTTACTTAGACGTCTGTCTTCAATTGAGTCATAGTGAAATTACAAATCTCGAGTAATTCATGATTAGGGCCTAAAAGCCTATTGAAAACAATAGCTTTAAACCTCAATTTCTGTTGAATCTCAAAACACTACTGCAAATTGAAAGCAGCCTCTGAGAAGAATCTTTACTCTTCCATATGATATAGTTGGATATTGTAGGAGTCTTGTGATTCACGAGCGATCAAATTTGCAAAAAGTGTGCTGCTAGAGCTATAGACACTGAATATAGACCGGACAACGCAAAATCATACAATCTGCCAACCTTGAAAAATGTCATAAATTTGGGCAATTGATCTGGCACCACTTGTATTTGTACAAATTTAAAGTAAACAGCGCAATAGGCTGAAAAAAAGATGTTGGTAGTATCTTTTGATTACGTTTGAAGATTTATTAAGATATTATTAAAAAGCATAGTGAAAAGTGTCGTGTAAAAAACGAATTACTTGGAGCGAAATTGTGGCAATAAATCGCGAAGTGAAATGAATTCTGTTGCTTTCTTCCGGTTCATTATGTGGCCTTTCGGCAGATTTTCAGATTCTAGGAAGCCAGAGGCTGTGCAGTATAAATACAAAATACCATAATTTGTTTTTTCCATTACTAATTATAACAAATATATCCAGTTACATTTTAAATACTTACATTTACTGAATATGGAAGTAGAAAATCCCTTATTTGTTCATAATTGGCTTTTGTCAAAACAATACTTGAACACAATACTTGCTCCTTTAAAGTGAATCAAAAGTTGGCTGCATTTTTTGACAGGTCGTTTGGCTGCATAAGACAATTGTTGTCCGGTCTATATACAGTGTCTATAGCTAGGGCTACGTCGTCAAGTCGATATTTACAACCAACAGTTCGTTGGTCCCGGCTCATGTGTTGATGGGTTCGATATGTAGGGCCCAGGTCGTCGACCTGACGTGACGAACCAGCCTCTGGCTGAAAATCACTTTTCAATAAACTCGGTTTTGACGTTAGGTTGACCCAAAATATAACTACTATAGACTGTTCCAAAAATATGAATACACTGTCCTTCTTAAATAAAAAACACCACACTGCAATTTTCTTTGTATTTGATTCCCAAACATAGTAAATAACAATGTTTCAATTTCTTCATTTCAATTTGCTTGATTTTTGGAAGGGTAGGTGAGCTATTTAACTTTTCCCTTAACACTACTCATAAGCTTCTGCACAATGCTTTCTCCTACCATTTTCACCACTTTTGGCCAATTTTTTTTATATTTTTCAACACCAACCGCTGGTTTTATGTGTTTTCGAAGATTCGCCTTCGTCAAAGCCAAGAAAATTTTGATAGGGCGAATCTCTGGGCAGTTTAGTGGATTTGTCTCCTGTGGTACAAATACGACATTATTCCTTTTGTTCCACTCTAGTGCATATTTAGAGTAATAGCAGGAACCAAGATCAGACCAACAGATTGTAGGCTTGTTATGCTGTTTAATCAAGGGTAGCAACCTTTTTCGCAGATACTTCTTCAAGTAGATTTGACCATTCATGTTGTCTGTCGTAATGAATGGACGAGATATTTTTCCACATCCGCATATGGCCTGGGCCACCATTATATTCTTGCCAAATTTGTCGGTTTAATTGGCTTTCACTGATGATTCACTTTAGCCTCACAAAACAGACTTTCATAATATCTCTTCTTGCATTCATTTTTAACGTGCTGGACTTTCTTTGGGACGTGTTTACAATTAGGGAACGGAGGATGCTTGTGTTCGGATTGCGTCGGAAACGCCAAGATCTTTCATGAGACCTTACTCGAACGTTGCTGTGTTGTCGGATGATGCACGATAGGCGGTACGGTATCTGAAATTGAGAGTAGACTGGAATCAGGGCCGGTCAGGTCTGGTCAGATAAATAGTGGAGCCGTATTTGCCGGTAGAAGTGTTCGGGAAGATCCTTTCCCAACACCAACGCGAAGAGGGGCGGCTGTCCATCGCTGGTGGAAATGGCTCCACTACGGTGAGAGGATCGAGGGCTGCACAGTACAAATCTCGGTGTGTCCTAGCATTTGGCTACCAAGAGATGTTTAGTGAGGTGCTGCTTCCGGGCTTCCTTGGAACATGCTGGAATTAGAGAGCGAATCAGGTCTTGTCGGGTGAATGCCTGTTTTAGCTTTTTGGAAGACCGGGAATAGCAGGAATATCTTGACTATGATGCCAATGGTCAATTCTACTAAGCCAACAACCGTTACTGAAACGCTTGCGCAAAATAACCGCAGGCTTGGAAGAGATCTACGCTCTTGAGGAACGGAGCTAGAAACTAACCGATTTACAACCAAGAGCGATAATGATCCGAACGAAGTGGATACTCGAGACCAGATGTGGTGCTGATGTTTAGAATGTGAGATTTGAAGCTTGGTTCATGGTCAAGGGAAGTACTCTCCTGTGCGGTATGCCACACCGCTAGCAGTGCAATAATATCTCAACATTGGCCAATTAGAAGCTCAGTAATAAAGAAAACTTTATGGAGCAACCTGAAGGATTTGTTGGTGATCCAACGAAGGTATGCCGAGGATGTCGTGGCCAACAGAAATCGATTAGGGTTTGGAGCAACCAGTTGGTCGAAACATTGAAAAAGTTCGTCATAAGTCGGAAGCAGGTTCCTATTCAATATATTACCATCCAAACCATGTATGTCGATGAGTTTCTGGTGTTCAGAACGAGGCAGAAATGAAGAAAAACTTGCGATCTTTTCTCAATAGTCGATTCAACTTGGTGGATTTTGGCGTGGGGAAGTTTTGCTTGGGCCCGAGAATCGCTTAATTGCAAAGCGTAATTTGAAGATGTCCAAGGGAGATTCGATGTGATGAACTCCAACCCCGTGACTTCTCCTGTGGATCCAATACTGTAAGTCTGACCATCCCGGAAGACATAGAATCCATGCGAGGCAAGTTCTTCAAAAAGGGTGTTGGATCTTCTGTAGGCATCTAGATCGAATATTGCTTATTCGATTAACGTAGTGAGTCAATCATGCGTCAATTCGGGGCACCATATCTTCATAGAACCGCTAGAATATTCTACAGACAAAAATCCTCTGATAAGATCCTATAGATATACAAACTAGAGAGAAGAGGGCGATCAAGTGGTTACGTTTTCACTAGTACGGGTATAGCAGTCCCAGTATTGTGTAACGACCGATTTTTAACTTGAGTCACCTGAAACAATGGATTCAAACATATGACAAAACGTATAACTATCCGACTGGTGGGTTTACAAAGGATTTGTTGAAGTTAAAGCAGGAATTATTGCGGAAACTGATAGGTATCGTACATTAAGTATAAGTGAAGTGATACAACCTTAAATCATATGTGTCTGTTCTGCGAGATGAGTGAGTCAAATCAAGTCGCTCTCACTTGACGAGTTGGCAATTGTCGAATCGAGTGGTTCGACTCTACGTGCAAAATAAATAGAGAGTGAACTCACTCGATTCAACAATTGTCGGCTAGTCAAGCAGAAGCGACTCGTTTCGAATTACTCGACTCACAAAATAGACCAAAAGTAAGCAGTTCAAATCAACCGAAAGTTGTTGTCCACTTATAACGGGTTGAACAACAAACTCATGATTTTTTTTTTTGAGTTAAAATACTTCAGACACACTTTCATTTTCTCGACAATTTCCCAACTGAGCTGATTTATGTAATATATTTGGGTCTATTCTCCGAGTCTTATGAGTCGAAACGAGTCATTCTCAACTGATGAATCGACAATTCAAGCTGAACAATGCATTTGGAGATTCAACATTGGGAGACTCTCTTTGTCGACTTTCTTTTTGCGTTCCTACGGCTAGTCGTATCACTCGAATCGGCAAATATCGACTCGTCAACGTGCGAACCGTTTCGACAAATTAGACTCGCAGAATAGACCCAAATAAAACATCTGTTTCCGTGCGATCTATGCAAATGAACAAGGTGTTTGTTGCTTTGCGAAACAGTACAAAATTCTAGTACTATTTACTCATCCTACACAGAAAAAAAAATTTAACAAGACCGTAAAACTACCTCTCGTTTATTTTCAAGTCAAAGGAGGCGTAAACAACGAAATTGTTGCAATCTTTCATACAACAGGCTAGATTCAGGCGTTATCTGATTTAAATTTTCACGAAATATCCCATTATTTTCTTCCAAATCTAGCATTCTCTCCATGTGCATTAGATAACGTAGAAAATTCAATGTTTCTTTTCATCTGTGCTTGCTATATAGTGTAATATCCAATAGACTTCACTGAAAAAACAAGTGAGTTTATTCTGCGAGTCGAATTCGTCAAAACGGACCGCTGTCAATTACCGAGTCGATAAATGTCGAATCAAGTAAGTCGACTCTCTGTGCAAATCAAATGGAGAGTTGAAAATTTTCGAAACGAGTGAGTCGACTCTCCATTTGATTTACACAGAGAGTCGACTCGCTCGTTCGACAATTTTCGACTTGTGAAAGTGACTCATTTACAGACATTCGGCTCGTATAGTAGGCCAAAAATCGTATTTCTGTGTTTATGTTCCTGCAACTACCATTTTTGTTTTTTGTAGATTTGGATGGATTTGGATCTATTCTACGAGTCACTCTCGCTCGAAGAGTCAACAATTCAAGCTGAACAATGCATTAATGCAATTATACAGTCGTAGGTACGCTAAGAGAAAGTCGACGAAGAGAGTCTCCCAATGTTACTTAGGACCTAATACATTGTTTAGCTTGAATTGTCAACTCGAGTGCATTCACTCTCCATTTGATTTGCACGTAGAGTCGATTTACTTGATTTGACAAATATCGACTTTTCAAGTGAGAGTCACTCGTTTCGACTCGCAGAATAGATCATACTAGTAATATAGACGGTGATTCCGGGAGTTGAAATGACTTGACCTGCTTTGACTCTCGGAATAACCTTCATAGATAAATCGAAAATCAGCCACAATGTTTATGAGTCCCGATGACCATTCAATTTGGTTTCCGAGCAAACCTTAATCGTGTTCGTGTTGCACCTCAAATTACCGAAAATTGAAAACAAACCAAAAAATCGGCGAATTGGCTGTTTGTAGTCAACCGGGCCTTATTACGGTTAATTACAAGTAATAAAGACAGTGATTCCCACGTGATTTTCACGTTGGTTATTTCACAGTGATTCATGTTCACCGTGAAGTGACACCCGTAATAAACCCCTTCATATATTAAAATTCCGGCAAACGAATCTCTTCGCAAAAAATTTGCCAAATACCCAAAAATTTATTTCACAAACCCCTGCAATTTTTCACAGATACATTACTGACTTAAGACAGTAAATAATTACCTCCAAGGAACCCCGGCTTGAGAATCGCATCGGAGCAAACACATGTTCCAACATTGTCGCGCGGCATTAAAAGTGGTCTGCTTTCGCTCTGCCCACAAATGGAGCTGGACGGATTTTTTCTTTCTCCTTCCCCAAAAGCCAACATCACAAAACTGACGAGATTAACCCGGAGAAATGCGTTTTATTTTTGGACATGTCGGGTTCTTCTTTTATCACATACCTCCGTCTGCCGATCCGGTTTGCCCTTTTGTGGATTGTGGTATAATTTTTGCCATTTTTGGAATACTGGGACAATTTTGAAACGTATTCCAAAATGAACGATCCAAAAGTCCTAATCAGCTTCTATCGGTTTTCCTGATTGACTTTCTCGTTTGATTACCTCCGTTAAAGAACGGGTTTTGAATTCCTTTGAGTAAATTCAAACTAAACGCACCTTGATCGTGGCTGATAGGACCTATTGAAATGTTCGTCGACATTTCTTACCAACAGAAGCACGTGACGGCTTGTAGCCGAAGGGCATGCGCTCTAAAGTCACATTAAGAAGCTGGAAGTATCTCTTTCTTCTTCAATTGATCCGGCTCTTCTTGGATTCTTTTTTTCTTTTTGCTACGTCTCCTTCAAATCTGCGATTCACGACATAATGAAGCCAATGACGAAACGGCAGAAGCAACGGGGAATGGTTACTGGATCATGACTCCCGACACTGAAGGAAGGATGCATGCAAATTTCTGCCACAAAGAAAACGACGACTGTCAAGGAGGAAATGGTTGTTTAAAGAAAACGGGTTAAGACGACACCGTGCAATCAAAATCAATTGAGACTGGTTTCCGAGACTGGATGAGGCGGTGGCGGCGGCGGCGGAAGACTGGATCGGAAGGAAGCGGGATATGTGTAGCAAAACATCGAAGGAGGACATGCAACTGGCGGGAAGTTGGGTTTTTTTCTTTCTTTCGGTGGGGTTATTAATCTAGAAATATTCTCGGCAGAACAGGAATGTCGGGCAGGATGTGGTGAGGTTGATTCATTCTTCGGAAGGGTGACGGGACGGACTAAAATTCAGACTTCCATCGAAGTGAGCCGCATCAATGAATTTCGTAATTCAGATGTAGGCACTGATCGGCACGTCACATGCTTCAAGTGAGTGTCAAAGTCGACGCGTTTCTTGTTTCTCTCAGTGCCTGGAGAAGTTCCAACAGTCACAGTTCAAGAGGTTCAATTGAGACGATAATTGCATTGAATGCATGAGATGCACACGCATCATCGAATAAATTACGACCACTCAGTGCCGAGTGAATGTGACGTGCCGAGAGTGAACAACAACGTTCCTACACATATATACTGGTGGCAAAACATAATGCTACAAAACGCACGCGACATGTACCCTTCCTTAAAAGTGAACACACATGCGGATCAAGCGAACACTGGTCTACATTAATGCTCCTAAATAGTGAATGGAAGAAGACAACCCCCCTCCCTCGGGTTCCACGTCTTCGGTGCCCTGATTGCCTTTCATGTTTGGGGAACGAGTTTTCTCGGGTTTCTCGAGCAGAGTACAACATTCTAGGCCGTTGGGTAATAAATAATCGTAATTCATTTATGATTGCCCATAATTATGAGCTATTCGCTGGTGGCCTATAAATGAGAAAAAAAATCGGAAGTCGTGGTTGAAACGTAGGGATAAAAGTTCAGTGTTTGATTTTTTTTATGTGGGCTGATTTGAATAAACATTAGTAAATCTATTGAAGAACATTCGGTTGAACAACAGTTTGGAAACATAAGCGATTAATCTGCATTGTATCGGAAATTGCATACTGACTGCCATGCTGCGTGAAGTCAACCCTGTAGCCGGCAACTGCTTAAAAGTTCTCAGCAAAATACTGTCTTCACGTGTCGTCATCCGTGGTTCGCGTCAGCCACGCTTAAAGCCAATCTAATGAAGATTAATTAACTTACCTTAAAGCTTCGATCTTTGTTTTATATCTTGCCTCAATGAAAACATAGACTGTACCCGAAAAAAATGAGACACACACAAATAGTCGCCACACATTTAAAGTCGGATTTTCTTCAAGAAAATTTCGACAACATTATGGGCTCAATCATAGAAGTCGAGTCGAGCAAAATTGAATATTACAAAAACCGACTGAATCTGATCGAGTCGGCAACCGAACTCGACTGTCAACTGTAATGTTGAAAGATTTATAATTGTCATTCAAAAATATACCATGCAATAATTCAGAACTTGCATCACCTTAGTTTTCAGTTTTGACATTCAAAAAATAAGTGTTAACAAATTTCACCTTTGTTTTGTCAATTACATTAATGCTATCACGCTCATTCGGATTTACCCAAAATTGAGTAACTTTCACCCATTTTCATAAAATAGGCTGAAACGTCAAACCACAGATAAGGCAATTTATGGGTAAATCTCACTCTTTTCTTCATAAATCTGGTGTCTGTTTACTGTTTGTACAATGGACACATGTTTTTACTTTCCAGATAAAAAAAAGTTTTACAGGGAAAAACAGTGATTAGTTCTATATAATTCAGGTAACTTTGTGCAATCTGTTTATAAGAGAAACTGGACAAGGCAACGGAGTTTTTTTTATTAGTCTTTTTTCTTAAAAGGTGCATTGACCCACAGCTTGTTGCAAAGGGAAAGGAATGCATCCTGGCCAAATTTCTGTCAAATCCGAATACCATCTGAACACCTGGTTGGCTCATCAACGGAACGCCTGAGTTACTACAATGTTCCATTGAGCGTCTGAACGCTTCCCGAAAGTTGATGAGGAGATTTTCGATTTGTTGCGAAAGCATATACTGAACCCAAATTGTTCGCGAGTGCATCCATTAAGTGCAATCGTCGTCCAACCAATCGCTGCCAGCAGTGCCTGTTCGAGCTGTATCGGACTGATGGCCAAGGAATGCGTGAGTGATGCGGCTCCGAACATCGTGATGAGTGTTGCCGAGGATCAACTGCTGGAAGATCTGCTACCCATCGTTCAACTCGTTACAATATTATAGTAGCATAGAAGTTTTTTTTTTGAAATTAATGAAGAAAAAAGCTTAACTATAGCAGCCTAGTGTTGCATTTTTATTTTAATATTTTACCCAATTACATAGAAAACACCTCTTATAATAATGAATAAAACAAACCCAAAATCAAATAAATTTTCGGTTTACTCAAATTTGGGATTTGACCCGGCTACCCAATTTTGAGTTGTTTCAAAATTTTATGATTTTGGGTGACCGTTACTCAATTTTGGTTGAATCCGAATGAGCGTGATTATTATTCTACAAACCTCATTGGAAATCTGTTTCAATGGCGCGAGCTGAGCATTTTTCGGAGAAAGTTATTAATTAAAATGTGCACAGTAATCGATTTCTTTTGGATGATTTCACCTGGAAGTTTTTCCTACCTTGTGGTAAAATCTCTGAAATTTTTCTGGTACCCTAAGTGGAAGCTTTTCTTAATTGAGGTTAATTGTTTGGACAGTTTGCAAGATTTTCTGAGTTCTCGAAAACTTCTTTGATATTTTTCTTTCTTTCGTTTACTTCTCTGAACTTTCGACAACAAAAAAAAACTTCTATGCTAAACTTCATGAAATTTTTCATACTGACAAACCGGCATGCCGGCATAGAATCAAATCTGTCAAACGAGGTGAGATGGAAACCACAGAATGGTAATGAATTTGTGACTCAGCTAGTACAATAGTACGATGCGAACGGTTGAAGAGATGGTGGAGGTATTTACTTTATTTTATTTTATCTCTTGAATTTTAGAGAAGAACTTCGGGAAAGCTTTCCCCTGAACTTTTGGCAAGTTTCGTCTTAAACTTCGGAGCAGTCACTCCTGAATATCAAGGAAATTCTCTTCTAAAGTTTGGAATAGTTTTGTTTCCAGACTTTATGAAAAGTCTGAGAAGGGAATTTTCTTTCTAAACTTCTTATAAGTCCTATCCTAAACATCGAGGAAAATCTCTTCAAAACTTCGGGAAGTTGTCTTCTGAACTAAATTAACTAGGTTAGTTTCATCCTAAACTTCAAAACAGTTCATTCCTGAACTCTTCGGAAGTATGATCTTAAACTTCACGGATGTTTGTTCTTGAATTTATAAGATATTCTTCCTTGAACCTTTAGGCCCCCTTTACTTGAGAATAGTCGTTTCCTGACCTTTTGGGATGTTTTTTTTTTGAGGAATTATTTTAGGGAGCTACTGGAAAGTCCCGTTCTGAACTTTGAAGAATCCCTCCAGAATATTCCCTTCTGAATCTCGAGGTTATTCCCAAAATTTTCAAGCTTACAGATATTCTTGGTAGTTTTATCAACATACTAATATTTTGTAGAAAGTTTTACATACTAACAAAACTTACAAAAAGTTCTCTGGGATCTTTCTCATGAGTCCAAAGCATTGTTTGTATATATATATATGAGATACTAACGAATGTTATGCTGAAGTTTCTCCATTTTCGTAGAACTTCCGTAAAATCCTAACTAGATCTATCGGAAAGCTTATATAATTGTTTTAAAAACAACAACAAAGCTTCCATAAAGATCTCAGAACTTTTCGGAAAATTCTGAAAAAAAATGAAGAACAGCTGAACGTACGCTTATTCTATTGATGTCCCCTTAAACTAACTCGCTTGGGTTTCGATCCAATTTCTTTCTATTTAAGCTTGACTTGAAATTTTCATTTCCTATTTTAGGTTAATAACCTTGTTATCTCTAGTTAGTTAAGAGTATTTATTCAACCATCCATTTACGAACAACACATTCAACTCAGTGGTTTAAAAATATGATAAATTGGCTTGTGATGCAATTTTATCGTGAACACCTTTTAGTCTTTTTTTTTTTAGACGGGATGGAAAATCTGCTAGCAGACTCCTGACGAACTCAGGGTGTGGGGATGAGAGCGCCAACCTTGACCCACCAAAAACTCACCCATGCCTTGAGCTCCGCCCTATAAAAATTATCAAGAGTAAAAACAAACTACTAGCATACCTATCTAATATGCAGACTGTACTCGAAAAAAAATGCAACAGACAAAAATGATCACCAAAAATTTAACATATGTCGGATATTTTGGAAACTCTCAGGAAATACACAAACACATATGAACTATATTTTTTCGAGGTTGGATTATTCAACTTCCTTTCGTAGGCTAAGTACCCACTCCTTTAACTTACCCATCAAATCCTGTGGAACACTTGCGCCATCTTTCTTACACACTTTCATCCACACTTTCTTCAAATCCTTGTCGTTTTTGAAGACCTTCCCCGTTTTCCGGAGTTTGCCCTTCATAATCGCCCAGAATTTTCCTATTGGGCGAAGCTCTGGCGAATTCGGCGAATTTTCCTCCTTCGACACCAAAACAACATCGTTGGCTTCGTACCACTCCATCGCCGGTTTCGCGTAATGGCACAATGTTAGATCCGGCAAAAACAGAGGTTCACCTTCGTGGGACCGAAGGAAGGGCAGCAAGCGCTTCTGGAGGCATTCTTCTTTATATATTGGGCCGTTGGTGCCGGCCGTTATGTACGACTTGCTGAATTTGCTGCACTCACATCGCTGGCCCACCAAGAACTTCTTGGCAAATTTGTCGACATTCTTCTTCCAGAACTTCTCCGAAACATTCAGGGACTTGCCAACGAAAAATGCCAGGTCCGCTTCAATGTACATCTCGTCGCTCATTACGATGCATTTCGGCTACACCAACCACTCGCAGTACAATTTTCTGAAGCGGAATTTAGCCACCGTATTCTGTTTATCGGGTTGGTTAGGCGCCTGCGTTACCTTGAAGACATGGAGTCCGGCCCGCTTCATTGTCTGCTGTACGAACCAGACGGAAGAATTGACCTTCTTAGCCACGTCCGAATCAAATGGTTCGGATTGCGCTTGAAGTAATCCCTCGCTTTCATTGAGTTCACGGGCTTGGTCGTCTTCGCTTTTCCACTGCCTACAGTTCGCTGGGCTGTCTGGGTCTTCTGAAATGATTTTACCACACGGTAAATAACGATAACAGTCGAATTGTCGATTCCCAACTGTTTCGCGATCCACCTGTGGAACTGGCCTGAAGTTTCCATGACCGCGCCCATATATTTCAGTCGTAGCACTTCGTTCTTGGAAACCATCTCGATAACCACTTGAAAGATTGTGACGAAATTGCACATGTTAATATTACACTCTAAACAAAGTATACCGAAAATTTCATCAATTTTTACCTATGCTATAAAAAGTTATACACAAAAGAAGGTGTTGCATTTTTTCAAGAACAATCTGTATATGATCTTCATTACGATGATTCTAAAAAACAAGAAATGTTGGCGAGGACTTTTTGATCCAATTCGGAATTGCTGGAACCGGGTATTTACTAGTTCTCAACAGATTCAGTAGAGTGTACTGTTCACCATACTCTCACTCACTCGTCTGACATTATACGGTGCCCCAGTAAATCACGATTTGTAAATACACAATCTTAGCTCGGTTTTGAAGGAAATGAAGTTTTTATCGCACTTTTATGTTCTCTACAACGTGACACTATACTACAGTTCAACGTGCCATTTCCAAGATTCATTTAATCCTACGCCAAAGGGCGGACTTTTCATCCAACACTGTAGCTTCAGCACGGACTGTTTTCTAATGATTTTCGATACTTTTTTCCAGTCTCTTTCAAAAGTTTTGATGGAATCCGCTGCCTTAATTTGTTTGCTTAAAAATGCCTTTGTCAGAGCCCAAAAAGTTTTAATTGGTTTTGCCTGAGGACAGTTTGGAGGATTTATCTCCTTGGGTACGAATTCAACTCCTTTGGCGTTGTACCAAGCTACCGTATTCTTAAATAGTAGTCCATTAATATTTTTCCGGATTATGGGGAACAGGCGCCGCTCCAGCATTTACGAACATAAACATCAGCAGTCATCGTATCAGTTGTTACAAACGGATTTGAAAGCATTTGCTGCTTTTCACAAACTGCTTTTTGCCGAGTTTTCCTGTAAAAATTGACATATCAGCATCGTCAATAGTTTGACTACAGAGAGTAAACATTGATGTCCATATACCTGTTCTTGAAAAACGTGTGTAAAATTTAATATGGGCAACCGGTATAAGAAACAAGTATAAAGAAAAACAAACTCAACTTTTCTGGTTATGTGCTAGGCCTTCAATTGATAAACATTTACATGATAGTTATCGCACAACTGCAGTGCCATCTACCAGGAGCATAACGACATACATTTGAAATGCCGGTTTAAAGTTTTACACAAGTAGCAGCCCGAAGATGAACGTTCGTTCTCTGTGGTTTGACCAGCACGGACCGTGTGAAATCAGTCACCCGGAAGCGTCTTATAATCGAATTCATCCATACTTTTCCACACAGATTTTCCGCACAGCAGTTTATCGTATCATTTACGGCCCTTGGTTTTTCACTTCGTCTTGAAAGCCCTTAGTCCACTCGTATCTTTGCTCGGCCGACGTTACTCTTCAAAGTTTCAGCTTTTTTTTGCCAAATCTCGAACGAAAGTACCCTATTTAAAGGCGAAAGTTTACGTGATTTTCCGGTCAGGTGTGGACCAACAGAGCCCGGTCTGCATCCAGATTTTTTTCCTGTCTTGAAAGAAAAACTCTTCATCATACTTCCGAACCGCGTTACGAACTGCTCCGATGCTCACACCTGCCATTTTCGCCAACTGACTCAGGGAAAAGTGCCCCATATGTGCACAATCTGTTTGCGCTTTTCATGAAAATTAAATGCACCAGCTATTTAAACGTCATCTGGAAGCAACAGTTACGCATCGAAATCGTACTTAGAGTTTCTGGGACACCCTATAGCCTGATACACTTTGACCATTTTGGAAATCTTTTCAGTACACCAAGTGTGCAGAATTTCGGTCATTTCCTCCGCGATGAACCGTGGAAAATATTCCGGTTGGGTGAAACTTGAAACACAGTCTTAATAGGGTAAGGGGATGTAATGTTAGCCTAGCTCCTTGATTCAGCCTATGTACCAAATGTGTCATTAATGCAGCGATAATCAACAAAATCATGTTGCTAAATGAATGACCGATGTAGTCCGAAGCAATTGAGACAAAATTAATCAACTTAGAGTTGTTCACTTCCACGTAATATTCGGTTTCTTGAACTTTTGGGGCATCATGATTTCACTCGTTATGCTGAACAGATGATCTACACGATTTCAAATGATCTAAGTTTGGCTTAATTGAATCGATAAAGCAAGTAATGCAGTCTGGATGTGCAGAAAATAGCTACACGTTACAAACTAACTGTTCACATAGCTAAAATAATAATTATTTTACAAGAAAATCGTAGACCCAATGTTGGGTACATATTTTTTTGTATGTTCCCAACTATGGCCTGTTGTATCAATAACGTAGTAAAAAGGTTGTTATTGGTAAAATTTCAAGTGGAAATGCATGAATTAGCGGTTGTTTACATTCAAGTTGCTCATCTAAACACAAATCGAAGAGACAAAATCATTGTATAGTGAATTATAATATTTTCATTACTGAATGGCTGATAAATCATATATGAACTTCATGTAAGTGTTTAGAGGCAGTTTTACTTTAGTTTGTGTTGTGAAATGTTGTATTAAGTCAATCCACTACAGCTTACAATGACTTAATTCATAAAATAAGAAAAAAAAACCGTACAAAGACTGCATTTAGTAATTATTCCATCGAATGGGACGAAGTTGCATCCACGAATAGACCCAATTTGGTGCCTATAGACCGACATTAAATCCACATCCCCCGAATGTTTATGGCATTATAAAAATAGTTGTGTAACTTTTAGTGATACATGCTACCAGATGTCTTATCAAACTTGTTTTTGCAAGTGTATAACTAGTTGAATCTCGCTTACAGCTTAAAAACTATATGAGTTACAATGAAAAATGTGATCGCTGGTTGCATAATAGGCTGAGTCAAGGGACACATACCCTATGTTCCATTTTTGCAAGTTGTATGTGTCTCAAATGGATTTTTGTAAGATTCCGTCCAGATTCTTCTATTATTTCCATTGCATAACTGTCTCGAGCCATTTTGGCACTTTATTTCACAAATATAAAGATCATGAATTTTTTCAGTTCTAAAGTATTTAGCGCAACTCTTTCCTTGTTATCGCAGAAATATACAGGTAGTAAACCAGAATTTTACTAAAAACGAAACTTGTCTGCGAGGTTATCAACATTTAGAGACTAAAGAGTAAGCGAGATCAGAAAGTTGCAAATGTTCTGACCAATGCAAAATGACAGTTGTCAACAAAACTCTAGCGGCGTCCTGTCAGTGAATACTAGATTACTCCAACAATCATGAATAATTGTGCTAGACTCCTAAGCCATCACTCTTAGCATATTACTCATGTTCATTAATGGAATTTCAAAGATGAGTTTCGCTTTTAAGTATTGAATCTCAAGCAAATCATCTGAGCTCTCAAACATTAATATACACAGACATCGAGAAAAATCTAATTTTCTGCGTTATCTAATGCACATAAAGGGAATGCTAGCTTTGGCCGAAAATAATGGGATATTTCATGTAAATTTAAGCCAGATAACGCGTGAAGCTAGCCTGTTGTATGGAAGATTGCAAACTTTGTTGTATGGGGCATGAGAGATTGCAAACAATTTCGTTGTTCACGCCTCATTTGGCTTGGAATTGCACGAGGGGAAATTTTACGCGCTTGTTAAAATGCATTTTTTTATGTATTCCTCCTTCAACATACAAACCATTATTGCTTTTAAAATGCTCTATAACATTCTCACCCGTTTACGGTGCATTTGAGTTAACATTCCCGCTGGAAATCAATTAAGTTTTAAGTTCCGCTGTCATGGAAACAATATCTACATCGCACAATCCAAACCGGACAGTAGTTGAGTCTCAAACCCACACGCGATGCAGCATAGTGACGGTTGATCATGACTAACGATTTGATGTCAATCCCATTCCTTGCTCGTAGGTAGGATGTGAGTTGAAATAAATCGTTAGAATTTCGATCACTAAGCTAGCCTCAGGCAGTTCTTTCTCCCGTTGCAGTTGGGTGAATAAATCTCCCAGGGAAAAGGGTATCTTACGGCAGTAGGCTCGTTACAGGTTCCAAACTAAAGCGACCGTCCAAACCAAAGAACGGCAGAAGGAAGGAACAGAATGCAAAAGGAAACAATTTGGTTTAATTTAGTACGACTCCCAGCTGGCCAACGATCCAGACGATCACGACAACGATCGCATCGGAGAAAAGACCTTTCCCTAGCGATCGATAAATGCCCAGTGGACAAAGACGGAGGAAGCAAGAAAAGAAAATACTTGGAATGGTTTCGTGTGATTAAATTTATTATTTAAGAACATTTCTTTGAAGCCCTGATGTCTTGAGGGGGGAATTCATAGATAATGATAGCGCACACAGCACATAATGCTTCACGGAAGTGACAAATAAAAGTATCGGAACGTAGGTGGGCCTTGAAATGGTGGTTGGCCGGCAGTTAGTGACGGTTAAACATGCCATCACAACTAGCAGTGGAGTTTGGCTCGCGGGACGACTCCAGTGTTTGACCCCTCGGTCTATGTAAGAATTTTTAACGCGTACTCTTCGCGACCTACATTCAAATGTATTGTTTCCCAGAAAGCGTCGTTTGCTTCTTTACTAACGAAAGACACGCACGGGGAAACCTCTCAATTGGCCATCAACACCGACGTAGAGCGCACTTTTCTAACCGCCACTAATGAGCATTGATTTGACGTTGAAACATTATGCGTTTCGGCCTTTGTTGTTTCCGTCTTTTATGTGGTTTTGTTAACAATGCCAATACACCGGCAACCCACGCTCCACACGAACCGATGCGTCACCGAACGATTCCTGGAGAGACGCTATACCGGACGGAAAAAGGAAAAACGTTCTCGAGGTTCATATTTCATCTGTTCGCCTCTGTGGGTTAGCGGAGTATTACACACTTGTTTCTTACTTTTACGGGTTGTCATAAAAATTTACGCCGCAAGGTACGACAAGTAGGACACTTGAACGGTGGATCATGTTCCCAAGTCCACTGGCACATGGAACTGATCCACCGGAGGACAATTTCCCGCTAATGGCTGCCGGAGTGCATAAGCTATTGCACCTGTCATGGCTTTTGCTGTGGTCTTTTCTCCTTTGTGCAAAGCCTATACATATTGTAATGAATACTAATAACAGCTGAGATCCCTTTTTTGCGCCGTTCCACAGCAAGGTACCGTCCGACTTCTGGGGAGCGTAAAAACTATCATTAACGATCAACGCTCAATGTTTCACTTGAGCGCGTGCCATCTCAGCACACGATGGTGATGATATTGATGCAGCCGCCATCTCTACTTACTGAGTAGGTGCGCGCTTAGTTGGCAAGTAGCAAGGAGCGGGACGACGGTCGCACTGAGATCATTCATGGGGGTATGGTAATTTGATAGGTTTTTGACTCGAGACCGAGTGATGAGCAAGTTACGGTAAATTCTTCGGGGAAGTAAGCGGTACTTATGTATATACGTGCTTGTTCACACTATATGGGGAAGAGGGCAGAGTGTAAAGAGTTTCAAATTTAAGTGATGAGTTGACAAAAGGAGTGATGATTGTTTGGTAGCTTGGGAAGACATGGTGCAACCATTGTGCAAGAGGCATTAAAAGCGAAGAATTAATCGAGTGCTTTGAAAGTTAGATTGGATAAGCGGAAGGCTTCTTTAGGTCAATAACTCCCTGGTAGTAGAAGGTAGGTTTGTGGATAACAGATGGCACTAGTTTGAACGAAACATGTGAATTTGCGTTATTGAGAGGTGTTATTAGAATTTCTTTCTAACATATTAGAGTATAATAGGATAAGGATTGTTCGCGACATAATCTGAACACCCTAAATACGTATAACTCTGGACATACTTTATCAACGTGTGAAATGCTTCGCAGACTGATGAACGTATGTCTGTTCATTGTGTAAAATCAATTTTTGGTGATACTATAAGCTTTCAGATCGAAGATGGCGTCGAAAGAAGAGCCAGTGCGAAAACCAATTGTGTGCCGTCGCAATGAAAATCCGGATCTGTCAGTATGAAAACTTGCAAAAAAAGCTTGGGGAAGGTCCATTAATTATGTCACGCAGTATGGGGGGAGGGGGGGTTTGGGAAAACGTGACGATCCATTCAAAAAAAATTATAGGTCCTTACAAAAAGTGTGACAAGGGGGGGTAGGGGGGTTATAAAAAGCCATTTTTTGCGTGACGTAATTAATGGACGTTCCCTTGGTTGTCCTGCAAGCACTGTCCATAACGTTCTTAAATCTTTCGATACACGTTTGACAACATCCAGGAAGGCTGGGAGCGGAACAAAACGGATCTCAGGAACCACCAGAAGGAAGCAAATATTGCAGAATTGACTAGATCTTTCGGTACCGTCAAACGGGGTAACTTGCAACAGACGCTTCCCATTTAGATTTATTTTCTAACGATTACCATCATTTTCACATCCCGCCCCCTCGGCTGTCAAACGAGAATACATAAAAACATGTTTTAATGCATAGCTCGAAGTTGTTTATCATTTTGTTGTTTAGTCAACATCCGAGTAAAGTTTTCGAGTTTTTGACCTAATACTGCATAATGGAAACTGGACTAACTGTTCAACTGAATACATGAAAAATGATTATCGCCACTGCCAACCAGTGTGGAGAAACTTGCAACAGTTTTTGATATTCTCACTTTCTAAATCATTCATATGCAACCGCGAAAGTGTAAAAAAGCGTCCGGAAGTGGCACCTATGCAAACTTTTCGGCCGAGTTCTCTGGAAAAATCAATTACAGAAATTAAAAAGAAACATATCCGAATGTCAGCCAGGGAGAACGGTCAGTGTCCTTCTACAATAAGCCGACATTTGAAGAAAGATAAGCCCTTCAAGGAACAGTCATACGGAAGACCCCCAGTGCTCACGTCGGAAGAGGAGAAAAAGCTCGTGGATGGGCTCCTGCTGGCTGCTGAATGGGGAATGCCTTTCGATCGAACGGACATGCGATCTGTTGTCAAGCGCTTCCTTGAACAGTTGGGTAAGAAAGATACGCCATTCAGGAACAATTATCCTGGGGTTGATTGTTGTAATTCGTTTCTGAACCGGCATAAAGAGCTGATGACCCGCTATTGTAAGAACATTAAGAAGGCAAGAGGTGCAGTTTCAAGAAAACAAATTTGAAGCTTTTATGACAACTTGGAAGTGTCTCTGAGAGATGTCTCTCCGGACCTTATTATCAACTATGACGAGACAAACTTGACGGATGATCCGGGTCGGACTAAAGTCATCGTTCGGCCTGGAGCAAAGCACGCAGAGCGGATTATGGATTCCACTAAAACTAGTACGTCAGTGATGTTTGCGGGAACAGCTTCCGGAAAGTTACTTTCCAGTTTCATGGTGTACAAGAGTAAGTTCCTTTACGACGCATGGACTCGTTACGGGCCCGTAGAAACCGTATATGGCTGTTCGAATAGTGGATGGTTCGACAACTTTCTATCTGAACAATGGATTTGCAAAATTGCCCTAAGATACTTCAGATAATCTACAACTGAAAAAAGGCTGCAAAATTGCTCATCCGTTATAATTTGGCGAGTCACCTATCGATTTCGGTGGCCGAACATCCGCTTGGTATTTCTGCCTGATACATTTGCCAGCCACTAGATGTCGCATTTTTTCGACCTCTTAAAATCAAATGAAAAGAAGTACTAATGGAATATAAAACCAAACCAACAATCAATATGCAACTAGCTATTTGAAATTGGTTCACTGTTGTAGAACCCCTTGGTCCGATTTACACCTTGAAACCTGCACCTTGCTATACACATTTGCGCCTTTGTTTTGATTTGCTGTGTTATTTTGACAGAATATTTGAGAGTGTGTTCATGTGAGTTCATTATTAGGGGCGCATTATTAAGCTTGGGACCGAGCTTGGGACCGATGTGCTAGTACTGACTGAGCCAAGAAAAAAATCGTTTTTGTATGGGACCTACTGGTCTTAGAGTTAGTCTATGACCAAACATAGGGGCACTATTCCCAAGTTTGAATTCTCAGGACTTCTCAAAAACGCCATTGACAAAATGGAAAACGCTGGTGACAATTTGCGTTCCGGCTTCAGGGCAACCGGTATTTATCCGTTGAATCATTTATCAGGTCTTTAAGAAGCTACAGACTACACTCGTGGTCAGATGCTTTTGTAAGTGTTGTCAAGGAGGCTCGAACCAGAAGTGATGCAGTCAGCCAGAAGCGTAAGAAAAAGATTCAAGTAGAACCAGGCCAGGCAATCACACTCGAGGATTTGAAACCGTTATCACTAGTCAACGAAGATACCCCAATGAAAGGCAAGGGAACATCAAAACAAGCTACTGATAAAGGAAGTACGGACAGTGGCTAGAAAAATGAAAATGCCCCCAACTTTCGTGCATAATTCCAAGCACCGGCAAGATATGAAGTCGTTCAAGATGAAAACTCTTCCGAACCGTAATGATAAACAGAAATGTTACGGCTAAAACCCGGGCTCGCAAGTTGTATCGCGAATATTTGACGAGAATTTCCTGCGTGATAATGGACGATGAACCGGACCGGAACCGAAAACAAGGAAATATACCGTGAAGAATGCCTAAAGAAGCGGCTGCAACCATTCCTACGCAGCCATGACAATCTCTCGCTATTCTGGCCTGATTTGGCACCTTGTCACTACGCCAAAGATCTTTTAGAATGGTAAAGCAGCTAAATCGATTGCAAAGAAGTCTGCACAGACCCTAATGGCTGGAGTAAACTCAAAAGTTCGAAGTTTCTTCATGCAGCCTAATTAATTGACTGTAATTAAAAGGGTGTTCGGATAAAAATCTTGTCAAACTGCTGTCAGCTAAGCTTCCTTTTTCCCGAATGCGAATTGCCGGGTCATTCGTTTAACACCTGCCATAAGATTTTGTACAGTCTCCTTGTCCCTTTATTTACCGCAGAACGCAAGTTTGCCTTGTACTGTTTCTAGCTCACAACATATTTTTGAGTCTTCTTAAGGTTCCACTTGACGATGGCACAATATTGTTTGAGTGGGCGGAGCCCTGGCGTATTGGAAGGGTTCTTATCATTGGGCACCACTTGAATGTTGTTGGCAGCATACCACTCCATGGCCTTTTTTCGGTAATGGCAAGATGCCAAATCCGGTCACAATAGAACGGAACAATTGTGTCGCTTCTGGAAAGGTAGTAGACGTTTTTGTAGGCAATCGCTCAGATAAATTTCGTTGTTGACGGTTCCGGTCGCAATGTAAACGTTGCTCTTCAAGCCACAGGTAAAGATGGCCTGCCACACCAGATATTTATTCACAAACTTAGACAATTTAGTGTGCCTGAAAATAGCTTTCCCCGTCCGGTTGCCGTGTAAAATTCCTGTGCAGGAAGCTGTTTAAAGTCTGTCTTGACGTGAGTCTCATCATCCTGTATCACGCAATCAAACTTTGTCCGCATCGTCATGTACAACTTTCGCGATCGTGCTTTGGCCAACGTGTTCTGTTTATCGTCGCCATATGAGGTCACCGCTTTCTTGTAAGTCGACAGTCCAGCTCGTTTTTTAGCTCTATCCACGGTTGAGAGGCTTCTTTGCGACATCTCGGACGGAAAGGTGGGGTTCCGCTCGAAACAGCGGGCAACTCTTTTGTCGTCGCTGTGACCTCCGGCTTTCGATTTCCCCACGATCCAGCTTTCCTGGCTGTCGACAAACGTTTACCGAACACTTTTAATACGTTGCTAAAGAATGATTTAGCCACATTCAACAAGTTCGCCAACTTGGCGTGAGAGTAGTTTGGATTTCGCCATGCACGTGCAAAATTTTGATGCTTCTCTTCTTTCGACGACAACTGAAGTGCTTATCTCAAAATCAAAGATAGAGCGCACATCTTCAAAATGAGGAGTGTGAATACGATGTACGATGAAAGGAAATGCGTCAAGTTTAAGTCGACCAAATTTTGATCGAAACACCCTTTAGTCAATGCATAAAATTCTATGCGCATCCCAAAATACAGAGGCCATTACGACCACGTTTGAAATTGGCAAACCATCGTTTGATGGTCGTTTTCGATGGGGCAGAGTCCGGATAATATTTTTCAAGCCAGGCTTGGGCTTGAACGCTGTTTTTCCCATCAAAAAGCAATGATAATGTTTTTAAGGACTACAAAAGTAGCGTCACTGTAACTCGAAAAATAATAAACCAAACGTCATGAAATTTTGACAGGAATCTTTTGAAGGTTAAAACTTTCGAAAAAATTTATGGATATTTTATTAGTGGCGCCATCTGGTAGTTAGGCCGTAGACTTATTGGCCGATGTGTTATAGTCAGCGATGCCAATGTTCCTGATTTTTCAGGATTTTCCAGATTTTTAGCATTTTGCCTAAAATCCTGACAAGCACCAAATATTTCCAGATTTTGATAAAAAATCCTGATTTTTCCTGATTTTCGTAATTTTTATCAATCCAAATTAATTTAATCGAAATAAATAAACTAATCAGAGTAAGAGCGTTCTACCAAAGCTTTTAATAGTTGGCTACTCTGGAATGGAATTGTCAAAAATCATTCAATAAAAAATCTATTCTGACCTGCTCTTCTACCAAAACGATACAAGACAAACGATACAAGTGTTTTATATCACTCTCT
Organism: Aedes japonicus; assembly: GCA_034211315.2. NCBI lineage: Eukaryota > Metazoa > Arthropoda > Insecta > Diptera > Culicidae > Aedes > Aedes japonicus. The sequence goes on from JASCZW010000755.1 coordinate 322,136, forward strand.
CGCAGGTCTCAAACAGCTAATTAAGTTTAGCTTTCGCAAAAAAAAATCAAAATACAACTTTACCATATATGAAATTGAAAGAGATAAATATAAATTGGTTTTTAATAAACGATATTTTTATTAACATCAGTTTTGTACACACAAAATGACAATCCTGATTTTATCCTGATTTTTATTTCACATACTTCCTGACTTTGTAAAAATATACTTGGCAACGCTGAGTTATAGTGATTTAAAGTATTCAAATGCAATCAATATGTTTCAGTGCAGTACTTGGTCACAATCGATTTTCACTTTTCTTCCGTAAGACCTCGCATTGTTCCGCTTGAAGTAAAACTTTAACTTTTAATGAAGGTTCTCGTTTGTTTACAACACATTGACACTAAACAGCTGTCAAAATAAGTCATAGTATTTTTCATACAGAACCTCAAAGGTGTACTCATAATTAACGATGCAGTCCTTACATCGGCGTGGTGAAATTCCAGTTAATATCTTCGTTTCCTCAAATGCACCCAAAAAAGTTGACTTGTGTGTTTAAAAATCGGTTAGCCTTAATTATTAGACAGCCACTGTGATTCAAAGATATTTCTAGCAATTCCCCTCTCCGTGGCGTTAAGAGTCAATGCTTCAATATAGCATTGCATCCAGTGAATGAATCAACCGGTATTCGACATCAACTATTGATTCAATTAGGCATGTCCCGCATCGCCGGCATCTTCGAATCATAGATGCACGAAAGACTCATCACCGCCCGGTTTCCCAGAACAAATGTGACCTTCTCTGAATAAAGCACTGATTGAATAAAAAACAGATTAATCAATCCAGCTAGAGACGCCCTTTTAGTCATCCAAGTAGGTATGACTATCGCGCGCATACCATAATCGCCATCTTTGAGAGGAAGCCTATCAAACTTTTACGACAAAACCTTCTTCCATGACCCGGGCGTGGTGGAGACCCCCGGTCGTAAACATCAATTGAACCAACTGGGACCCGTTTGTTTGTGGTAAGAGTTGGGATCAAAGACTTTGATTCCCCAAAATATGAACCGTCCCAACGAATGTACAGCTATTATGGTTCAATTAACTTCAAAAACGGTCGTCGTCGTCGTCATCGTTTAGTCGGCAAGTTTCAATTAGATTACAATCGACAGCTCCCCACTCGACGTCGGACGATAGATTTGCCTGCTGCATACGGGACGGAGGAGTTTGCATTCAGTTTCCATGGGAAATTCTCCGACTGACCAGAGAGAGAAACCAAAGTCTTAGGTGCATTGTGATGCACCACTGCATCATGAATAGAGCTTATGAAGCTGGGGAAGGAAGAAGAAATCGTTTTGCGTTCAGCACATTGTTGAAATTTTAAACTGACAAAACTCTCTCCCTTGCGCCAAAGATAAGCCGTTCGGTATGTGTACTTGTCGTGTTAAGCAATTACGCTCGTTAGCACATTCAAGGAGAAGTTCAAGTGCCATTCGACGTTAAACGCTTTAATGTAGTTTTGTTTCTTTTCATTCGCTTTTAATGCATCTATTCAAGCCGTGGTAGGTTTTTATGCATTCATGAGGAATTCATTTTTTACGCAATCGAACAAGAAATCTTTTTGATAAAGTAATTACTACAGCGACTCGTTCTCACGACATCCCCAAGAAGGGGGACGCACCTTGAAGGAAGAGGGCCGGTACTTTGTACTAATTAACACATTAAGAAACCTGAAATTGAAACAACAAAAACCGGTTCGGTTATGAAAAATAATTACCGACAATTCGAGCGTCGTTTGTCAATAGATATTGGAGGAACTCATTGAACAAAAAAGCACGTTTTGGTTTCTAATTGGATTACGTGCGCATCAAAGTGTAGTTTGTTCTTCCGCAGAAGAAAACAGTCGGAGCGTACTTCCTCCACCATAAACCAATTCTCATACACTGAATCACACCGCAGATGAACCCAATCGAAGCAACCTTCCATTATGCTGTCGTAAATGTCGCAACATCACCGAACATTACTGTCAATAAAAATCCACCATAATTCAATCGATTACTGGAGTCGGTCTTGCATCTCTACTCTACGAGGCAGAGGAAACAGAGGAATTCGAAGTTCCATACCGCAGAGCCATTAAAAGCCGCATAGAGTGCATACCTTAAACCGAAACGTAATTTATACGTTTCCCTTAATACGTTGCTCTGCTAAGTTCTGTTCTTCATTTTTCTCATCCTCATTTTTCCCTTATTCTTCGTCCATCCGCAGATAGAGCGCGTGGGTTCTGACTGAGCATCAGCTTCATTCCATCCATTGTCGTCGTCTCCGACGACGATTTGTCGCCCATGATGCTTATGCATTACATACGTTAGTCGGCGGCGTGTGGGTCTGACAAGTCAGAACAATCAAGAATGTGTCGGCTGAAGAGTCTCTTGCTGGCACGGCATGTAACCTAATTACCCTTACACTCAATATACGAACTAAACAGTTTCATCGTCGTCGGCTGCCAAGACAATTTAACGTGACCCTACTCGATGTTCAGAGTTGACCTTTGCTATGGTTGGGTATGGAGTGATCAATTCGGAAAACGTCAACCGTTTGAAAAAATAATTGTTTTCTGATGACAAAGATTGAGACCAAATATTATTAGACCTGTGTCATCGATTTTAACAAAGTGTCAAATAAAGGGTGAGTCAGTAATTATTGCGACACGTTAGATTGATTGATAAATCGGTTTGAGTTATCGAAATGAACCTTTTTTTGCAGTGGTTCAGTATATGTATTTATTTCAGCATACATATGTCGGTTAAATTTTCGAATGAATGCTCGATATTTGCGATTGAAGCATCGATCAAAGCAGGTACAGTTGTTGCGGCAGGCGTTACGACCAACACAGTACCGTCACACGTTTCTGATGGGCGCGATGAGCAAAAGACGACTGGGCTCTCGGTTTAGACATGTCAAACACACTGTAGTGACCATTGTTTTGTTTTTGCATTGTCTTTGCAAAGTTATGAGGCGGCAATCTAAACTATAGTAGCAAAGTTCAAATTAAGGCAGTATTAAATTAATAAGTAGCCAAGTTGTGGTGAAAATCCTTGTAGTATTGTAAGTATTCTATATAATCAATAATCTATATAAAATCAATTGTTATCTTGATACATTTATATAGATACGCTGAAGTTATCCGTGAAGACGAGGTTAGGAGCAATTAGGGACAGAGAGTCACTGAAATTGTAAGTCCATATTATAAATTTCTTAAGACTAGTTAATGAACTGACTGAATTTACAGCTTAAAAGCTCATCTTAAATAAAGAAGTAGCTAAAGGAACAGTGACCCGTTTTTTCATTGCCGGTGGCAACAACGGTCATTTAGTTTTGCATCCACTTCCTCATCATTTTAGTTTTCGTCCTGCGCATCTCTTTTGGTCTTCCGGAAATCGCGTTTTCCCATTTCTCAATGGGTTTCGATCCAATGGAGTTCAGGACAGTTTGGTGGGTTCATGTCTCCCGGTACAAAATCCATAGAATTAGTCGTTTCGGAATAGTGACATGGATCCAAATTGTTTTTGGTTTCAATGCCAACGGTTTTTGATCGTGCTGTATCAAATACGGCATAAACCATTTTTTGGTGGCACTGTGTTGTGTAAATCTCATGATTAATGTTGGCTTTGGTCACGATTTGTTTTTCAGGATAGAATTATTCGTTTAAGGTTATTTTAAGTTAACCCAATGCGGAATGACCTTAAGAGTTTTTTTTCGATTTTCAATTCACAAATTACACAGAAAATTTTAATGTAGACAATGCAGTAGACACTCTATGAAAAAATGAGCAATTTTACGCTGCTATTGAGTATTCTTTTATAATTGATACTTACATATTATGAGCTTGAGCACGCATATGACTTCACAAAAGCAAATTTTGAACTTATTGATCGTAGATTAACTGACTAAACAAAGCACCCGACAACTCTCTATCTGCTTATTATGAATGCAGTAATTCCAAGATCGCAAAAAAAGCCGGCAATTTTCAAAGATCAAGTTTGGCTCACCTGGAAGTTTAAGAATTTAAAGAACGGGAAACAAAAAGCGCCCAAAATTTATGAACAACAAAAAATTCAAGCCAGTTTAAAAAGTTACGTGGCCATTTGTAGAAAACTGAATGCTGAAATATCCATATCTTATGAGAGTTGCAACACAAGGGTTGAAAATAACATTAAATCTGACATTAAACATTTTTTAAATATGCAAATGATAATTTTCCATCTGGCATTCAGTATTGAAACTTTGCTAGTACTGACTCAAAGCATATCCGCAACAAGTTTGCTAAATTTTTTTTAAACTGTATGTAATAACAGCGATGAAAATAGGGACTATGACTGCTTCTCGCACTTACATGAACATATAAATAACGTTTCGGTAAAACAAATAACTGTAAAAGAAATCTTCATGACACTTATAGGGCTAGATGCCTCGAAAAGACCTGTATCAGATGGTATTCCACCTTTGATTATGGAAAATTTACGTTCTACTTGTTGTAAACCATTGTTAAGGCTTTTTAACTTATCCCTTCAGTTGGAGCAATTTCCATTAGTCTGGAGATAATCATTTCTATTTCCGATGTTTATGTTAGGAACGAGATCAGATATAAAAATGAACGCGGAATCGCAATAATACCATGCATTTCTACTAACTTTTTGAAGCTGCCGAAACTCATAAAATATTTAGTTAGGTAAAAACCGGATAACTTACAATCATGGTGGTTTCTGTATAGGTAGGTCAACAACAACCAATCAAAAGGATGTACTGAATCAAATTGCGACACACACAAATATTCGGCAAAGTTCGTCCGTTCAACCAATCATCTTCAAACTATCAGGGAGTAAAATAAAACATGTTGTGAATATTTTCCCATGTTTGTTTTAGTCAATTTCAATTCCATATCTAAATGCACGAACCTTCTTCTTTACACTACTCATAAGGTCCTGGACCAACTTTTTTTTACGTGGCAATCCATTTTTTCATATCTTCCTCCGATTTCACTTCCTTAGGATGCTTTCAAAGTTCCTGCTTCATGATGGCCCAGTACATTTCAATTGCCGCAGTTCCGGTGCGTTTGGGGGGTTGAGATGCTTCGGCACGAAATTAAACTCATGAGCCCGAAACCTCTTTCGTCCGAAACCACTCCGAAACCTCTTTCGAGTAATGGCACGAGACTAAATCCGACCATAAAACCGTAGGACCAACGTGTGACCTCAGAAGAGGAAGTAGACGCTTTTGGAGTCGTTCCTTTAGGTCCACCTGCCCATTGACCGTTCAAATTTTCACGAATGGGACGCTTCGCTTTCCACATGAGCAACTTGCTTGCCAAATCATATATTTTTTGGCAAACTTTGACATCTTCTGCTTTTCTACTTCGTCAGGGACATCGAATTTATGATGAGCAGTGAAAAACTGTGGTCCTGGAAGCTGTCGGAGGTCTGATTTGACATATATCTCATCATCCATAACGAAGTAATGTGGATTCGTCACTACGTGTGGGTGTAGAGCTTCCGGGCACGTGTTTCATCTACCGTAAAGGGTGTATTCGATAAAAATGGCACACAGAAAATCTTCTGTAACTTTTGAATCGTATGAGTAAAAAACCTAGAAATTTGAGTAGATCTTATCCATAGTGTATTATTTATATCTGCCAAGTTTCATAGTTATACATTCAGTAGTTCCAGTCATGTCGTCGAAACAAGAAATTGTCCGTGAGAAAATTTTGTGCACTCACAATCAAAATCCAGGGGCGTCCCACCGGTGGATTGCTAAAAGGCTTGCAATTGCAAATACAACTGTGTCTCGTGTAATAAGAACCTTCAAGAAGCGTCTGAGTGTCCAAAGAAAGGAAGGGAGTGGTCGTAAAAGTGGTCCAATGGACAGTAAAATGGCCAGGGAAGTCGTACAACAATTCAAGAACCGTCCAAACATGTCAATTCGAGATGTCGCTAAAAAGTCTAAGGTGTCAGTCGGTTTTGTGCAGAAAACCATGAAGCGTGCTGGGTTACATTTGCAAAGAAGTTTCTAATCTGGCAGGCGATTTGCGAATGTGGTGAAATAAGTGCTCCCTTCATCACTTCCGGAACAATAAACGGTGCGATTTACACGGAAGAGTGCCTTAAGAAGCAACTCTGTTTTTGGCCTGATCTAGCATCCTGCCACTACGTTCGAAACGTATTGGAGTGCGGACCGAGCCAACGGAGTCAATTTTGTGCCAAAGGATATGAACCCACCAAATTCACCGGAACTTCGTCCAATTGAAAAATGAATTATGAAAACGGAACTTCGCAAACATCCCAAAACTATAAAAACAGAGCTAGAATTGAAGAAAATTTGGGTAAAAACAACAAAAACACTGGGAAAATCGGTTGTACAAAATTTGATGGGTGGAGTGAAAAGGAAGGTGCGGGCATTAGGGATGGGAGACGAAATTGAATAAAACAAATGTTGTAAATCAAAAGTCATTAGTAGTTCTTCATTCCCTGAAAATTTCAAGAAAATCCGATAATCAGTTTAATTTTGATGAGTATATATGTGTGTGCCATTTTTATCGAATACACCCTTTATTCTGCCATTCATCGCGATTGGGTGCCTTTTGGAATTTGTACGTGTGTAGTCCTTCACGTTTTTACGCATCTTGCACGAAAGTTTTAGTTAGATTCAGTTTCTTCGCTAATCTCGAACTGAACTATTGCGATTCCTCTTGAAAGCTTTAACTACCCGCATGTGATCCTTAACACTATACGGAAATCCATGTTTGCCACTGTTTTCTTCTCAATCGATGGTCAAACGTTCGTGGTACCGATTTAAAACACGAGACACTGTAGAATCATAGACTAACTCTAAGACCAGTAGGTCCCGAACAAATACGATATTTTTCTTGGCTCAGTCAGTACTAGCACATCGGTCCCAAGCTTAATAATTCGCCCCTAATAATGAACTCACACGAACACACTCTCAAATATTCTGTCAGAATAACACAGCAAATCAAAACAAAGGCGCAAATATGTACAGCAAAGTGCTGGCTTCAAGGTGTACTTCGGACCAAGGGGTTCTACAACAGTGAACCAATTTTAAATCGCTAGTTGCATATTGATTGTTGCTAAAATGTACCATTCCCAGCTTCCTGCTGATGGCACGATGAGATAGATTCGGATTTTCGAGGTACGTGCGTAACATTTCTTTGCGCCGCTGCTGTTCTTCCGACTCCATCTTCGCAACGAATGCACATCTTCTAATGAAACTTACGCAGCGTAAACAAATACACATTGAACTACTTCTACCCAAAATTTCAATAGAAAATACCCAACGGGTAAAAAGTTATAGCCATTTAAAAGTGGTGCAATTTGATTCCGTACAACCTTTACTCGAATCTATCTCTTGTCTCAATGGACAGAGGCAACTGCGTGGAAATTTGGTATACCGATTTTAGTAAAGCTTTTGACAGGGAAGATATCCTCATGTTGATAAATTAAACTAAAGAAGCTATGATTCGAAACAAAACTTATTACACCGATTAAATCGTATCTGACGAATAGGACACAGACTGTCCGGTTTAAGGGACACCTTTCTGAATCAGTGAAAGTGACATCTGGGTATTCACAAGACTCCCATTTAGGTCCTTTGCTTTGCAACGTATTGATGTATGCCGATGAAATGAAGCTGTTTATGAATATACAAGCAAAATCAGATTTTCAACAATTTCAGCAAAAGATTGGTGTATAGGTAACCAATAAGCATTAGCATATACAGTAAATCTGCATTTCTAATGCTGCAAGCATTAAATTAGCATTATATCAGCATCTTGAAAACTATCAGTTGTAAAGCTGCATTTCAAATGCTATTTAAATGCTTGTAGCCTGTACTAAACATTTCGGATGCAAAATAGCATTAATGAAGCATTACCATAGCATTGCAGTAAAGCAGCCGTATGTTGGGCCAAAAGAGGCATTTATGTTGCATTTACAGCGACTTAAATGCTTGATAGGCTGCCGTAAAGACGCTTTGGTACTGCTTATTGGTTACCTGGGTAGTCTTCTTCGCATTAACGTAAAAAAGGCATAATAAAATCATATACTAGGAAAAGGTCAATGGACTCCTTCAAATGCACTCTTGGACAGCAATCTGTAAAAGGATAAGATAATAATAAAAAAGAGATTTAGGGATGATTAAGGATACTGAACTGAAATTCATTGACCGCTGCAATACGATTGTCAATAAAGCCAATAACATGCTAAATTGTATAACCGTACACAATTAAAACTCTATATGTTGCATGAATCTCGATGTATGCTTATCAATAAAAACACTTGAAAAAAGAAGAGAAATAGCTATGTTAATAATTTAGTATTGCAACGCATAAGCTCTGCCAATTTGCTAGAAAATCTCAATTTCTACGCTCCTATGCGCTCATTGAGAATGCGTTACCTCAAAAACTGGACCTGTGTATAATATGATGAGCACTTATAATAAATATTGCTATGTTATTGATGGAACTATGTCACGAAACGCTCTTTAAAAACGTTAAGGGCTAGAAACACATGATTGTATTGTTAATTATGCTGGCGGTCGTCCCGATTTGGAAAGTTCTGCACTGGTATGTTTTTTATTCTGATCGCTTTTTGAAGCTGTACGAAACTACAAGTTTTTTGGTCAAGACAGGTCCCGCGTCGAAATGTTCGAATTCCACTTGTAATGAGCAATCAACGCTCTCTCTGTTCTTTTTTTTATCTTTTGCACATTGTTCCCGGTTTTCGTCCAGCTTATGGTCGTCCAAGCTCGTGGTCCACTGTCATCCTGGTTCCTGGAACCTTTGGAGGACTCTTGAAATGGCCTAATCAGAGTTCCCAAGGTGCGCTACGACAACCCAGACTTTTACATGTAGGTGACCAAAATCCTTTCGCAAACGGTTTGCTGATTCTCATCTCCCTCCATCTTCGAATCTCGATGAATACTGAAACTGTGCAACATTTGATTAATTTCGGCCAAGAATGAAACACGTGACGCAAGTTTGAAAGTGTCGCAATAATTATCGACTCACCCTTCTTAGAATTCAAATAACAAATTTTGAACAGGAAGACCCAACAAACATCGGTGTTGAATTAGAGCTTGTTCAAACAAATTTGGAGATGCTATTCAGCTATTCTAGAAGAAACAGCTGAATAGCTTCCCCAAATTTGCTTGAACAAGCTCTAATTCAACACCGATGTTTGTTGGGGAGTTTGAGTTCCTGAAATCTACCTTTTCAACGAATGGTGATATCTTAGATGCTTATTATAATTTTCCATTCTTGAGTTTTTACACAAAAACTAATAATAAATACAATGGTTTGTTTTTGGGTATACATTTTGTTTTTTATGAAAAAAGTCATAATTTTACAGTGAATTATTTTGCAGCCTTTAAGGCTGTAATGACAATTGTATGATGAAAGCCACATACGTAATTGCCGAATACTCTTATATCGAAAACGTGAGCAAAGCTTAATCGGAGATTATCTGGTATGATAGATTTCGAATATATTTCGCTAATTCTGGGTAACGTCACTCTCCTCAAGGTGAAAATTTGTATAAGGATTATTATTGGACTCTGTTTGATGAACGAAAGTATCCTTAAGTTATTGTGAAAGATTTTATTTAAAAAAAAAAGCTTTTATTTTGCCTCGGATTTCAAATGCTACATTAGCATTATATTAGCGTTATATCAGCATCTTGAATGCTAAATGTAGTAAATTTGAATTTCAAATGCTATTTAAATGCTTGTAGCTTATAATAAGCATTTCGAATGCAAAATAGCATCAATGAAGCATTATCATAGCATTGCAGTAAAGCAGCCGTATATTGGCCCAAAAGCGGTATTTATGTTGCATTTAAGGTGTTTTCATTGCTTGATAGGCTGCCGTTAAGACGCTTTGAAACTGCTTATTGGTTACCTGGGCAGTGAGCTTTGCGCTACCAATTATACCGTACTGAAGTTCTAAGAAGTTTGTATAAGTTCGGTAAGTGTTCTGAAATTCTGTAAACATTGTTAAATTCCTACTAACTTCACTGCAGTTCTGCGAACTTTGCTAAGCTTCTGTTATCTTGAACAAAATAGATTATGCCATGTTCAAGCTTGCACTGAAAATATATTTTCGTAAATTTGCTTTAACTCGTTTCGTAAACATCGATTTTGTACATAGAACAAATGTCTCGTATATTGTATGAAACATTAATATTGGTTTTTAACTGGTGGAATGCTACCATTACACCTTTGTGTATAATGCACAAAATGGACTCGCGTGGAAACCAGCCAATCACTGCTTCTCTATTATCGTATTCAAGCATGTTGGTTTTGCTGCTGGGATGGGCGGGAACAATTTGTTTATTCCAAAATAAAAATTAAAGCGCTGCCAAGAGTTATAACTTCATACTCATTAATCTAGTATCTTCTCATGAGTCATCATGCATGGCTTAGTAAGATCAACCGCTGATTAAGTAACAGCTCTTCCCAAAATATAGGATTGAATCTCATGCTAGAAATATTAACAAAAAGAACGCTGGGCAACTCCATGCGGTTGTGCATTTTTCTAGTTTACATTTTGAGTCAATATGGAAGATCTATCAGTCATTCATGTGAGCACCAAAGAGACGTTTCTTTTTAATTTGTAACAAATCATTCGTAGCTTGTATTGTCTTTGCACAATGCACGAATGTTCTTTCTGAGTCGACAAACAAATGCTTGTGCTTTTGACATTTACGCGTGTGGCACAAATTACCTTCATAAACGGTCCTCCCTTAGCGCAGTCGGAAAGCAACACTGTGCTGGAGTTGGCTGGATTCGATTCCCGGTTTGGTCTAGGATTTTTTTGTCAAGGAAAATTTCTCGATTCCCTGAGCATAGGGTATGATTGTACTTGCCACACAATCATACTAATGCTAAACTGGTACCTGGCATCGAAGGCTCTCAATTAATAGCTGTAGAAGTGCATTTAGAGCACTAAGTTGAGAACAAGCAATAAGCAAATTGTGAAAGCAACGAGTGGAAATGCTAAATAAGGAACCTTCATAAAACGAACAAATCAGTTTCGTTGCAGAAAACAACGAATAGATTCGTTTGTCCTACCTTCGATTTCGTAATTTAAAGTAAAATTAATTTTGTGTGTAGAAAGAAGCAAATAAAGAAAATTTCTGCAAACTTCGTTGATGTTCTGTAAACATTGATTTACACAGGTTGACTTTTCTAAAGTTCTGGAAGTTTGGCTGTAGCTGCGCTGCAGTTCTGAAAAATCTACTAAAATTGTGTGACATTGTGTGATGTGGTGCTCGCTGTTGGTGTTCGTTATGGCTTTCATCTACATCAAATGGACGAGGAGACGGCTTTTCTTAATGGAGACATGAAGGAAGACCTGTACATTGATGTTCCCGAATGCAAATCTTTTGCATTGAGCTTGTTAAAATTCCTGCCGCAAGAAGCCTGCGGTCGGTCGAAATCCTCCACATCATCTTCTATAAAACGCGGAATCTAGTACTGTCAGGAACCAATCGTCTTATTATTTGTCCCGCACCAACAATATTCGAAATGAATAGCTCGGAATGAACACGCCCTCTGTGACTTGTGAAACTTGAAAACTTTCGAGAATAACTTCGAAAAGTCGAACGAGCTGAATCAACAACAGACAAATCGAAACAAAGCAGGCGAAGTTCCAAAACAAAAATCGCGGACGTCAAAATACAAAATTTAGAACAATGCTAGTGAAAGTGGAAAGTTTTGGATCTATTCTTGGTTGTCTATATTTTTGGAACTGTTATAAAATTAGACCAAATTAATTGGACGTGAACTGTAGTGAATTCGGGATTTAATAAATTTTTAATTACAAACGTGACCTATTAAAATAATTTAAACAATCAAGGAGAAACCACAGTTGGATCGCCATTCTACCTCAACTGATTTTGGCTATTTGTTTAACTCATCATTGATTCCATTGAATAACAATGATTTAACGTCTTGCTTTCTATGCTATCTCTAAGAGACAGATGTGGCTAGCTTCTGGAAGATCTACGCATTCGAGTCCCAAAAATCCAACACTCCAATCACCTTAGCGTCCTAAAATAGATGAAAAATGAAAGCATTACTATGTATTCCAATGACAGCCTGTCCTTTCCGTTAAACGTTGTTCTAAATGTCAACATATACGCATTTATCTTCCGCATAACTCACACCTTTGTCCGCTGAACTTTCAAGACAAAGGGCAACCACCATGAATAGGTCTGTGCGAGGCGCGAGTTAATTTACATACATCAATGAAAATGGAACCAGCATTCCAGCATTGAGAAAGGAGGAACATCGGTGATGGCGTTAATTTCTCTTCAGCCCTTTCTCTTGGATACGCCCTCCGCACCACCATGTGCATTGTTGTCAATGTTGCCAAGAAAACATTCAAAAGAAACGAGCACGCCAAAGAATGACAAACTACCCACCTACCTTCGTTGGCTTGTGACACCCACTCACTCACTCACTCACTCACTCACAGTGCTAATAAGGTGAAGTGTGAATGGATCATCTGCTAAATAGGAAAAGGTAACATTTTTCTCACTCGACTCTTGAATAGGGCCAATGCGACGTGTTTTAAACGATTGAGATGTCTTTCTCGTCGTTTATTTATGGCATGTGCATGTTGCTTCGTTCGTTTATAGAGCCGAAGAAAACATTTCAAGTGGTTGTTGTTTATGGACGAGGGGGGAAAACTACTATCGAGAAAAACAAATCCGGGAAAGGCGACGCGGTTTTGGTTAATGCCTAGCATGGCAATCTTGGATGAGCAACCATGGCCAGCATATTTAGGGATAGGGATGAACAACCTAACTATTCCAACTGTGCCGGGCGAGCTGTTATGCTTCGTTCACACTTTCCCTCGCAGTCGCTAGTGTGTGTGTATGTGTATTTACCTATCAAAATCGAAAATAAACAAACGAGATTGTATCGTTTACCGCATGAATCAGGAATACATCGACATTTGGTGTGTGTTTAAAAATCTGGCGAAGGGAGATGAAGTGCAACCTTCACACGTAGTTAGGGATGGGTTTAGGAGTGTTCAAAATATCTAAGATATATTAGCTCATTAAGCAGTGTCAATGCCCTCAAAGGAATTGGATAGCCCACAATTGATACGTTGCGGAAGCGTTTGCGTAAATTTGACAGTATCTATTGTGAGTGACTCTTAAACGTAAGTCGGTTTCGGTTTCGTACACGCTATTTCAAAACAACCCAAATTTGAGTACGATTAACTCAAACTCGTCGGAAGTATGGCCAATCAAAAGTGAGTGAAGTTGGTTAGAAGTAACACGTCGATCGGATTCAAACCGATGTTGACTGTTTGCCATCTTACCACTACGAACTATCTTTACTCACTTTTGAGTAGCCATACCACAGAGAACAGACATCCAAGCTAGAGTGTCCTCCGTGTGTAAATTTCTGTAACTGCCATTTTAAAATTACAGCTTGTTTCCGTTAATTTTGATGATTCGCATGTTGATGGCACCACCTACTACACCTATTTGAAAGTCTATCAACTTTGGTGAAACCTAGACTAGGCGGCGCTGATTTTCCAACGGTTTGCTTTTAAAAATTTACACAGTAAATTGGGAAAAAAAATTTCGACCCTGGATATCTGTTCTCTGTGGCCATTTTTCCGACGAATTTGTGTCAATCGTACTCAATTTTGGATTGTATAGAAATAGCGTGTAGACATTTGCATTCCTGAAAACTTTTTGCTACAGATCGTGACACTGATATTTGTATAATGAGCTTATGGAAAATCATCACTCTTAGTGCAGAATCACCCAACCAAAGCAATTTCCTTTACTCGGAAAGTGAGGGGTGCACGTTACTCGTGCCTGATGTTGCAGCCGCTCGCTTGATCCCAGCATAAATTCTACTTTACGTTCAGCCGGTTCATGTCCCGCGAGGAGAGCTGAGATTGGATTAATGGTGCCCATAAACAGATCACGGCAAACACAAGAAGTGCGAGACACCGTGGTTGGAAGTGAGATCCAAGACATCATACCTTAATAGCTACTCGAGCGGACATTCTCCACATTATGAGTGCTTATTAGCTACTAGCTAGTTTGAATCAATGAAGGAATGATGTACTCTAACTCCGTGTTCCAATTGCACCCCGGGAACCGGTAAAGGCCAGTCAATTCAGAAGTTCAGCCTTTATAGAAGCGTGAAAAGTGAGCTTAAGATTAATCTAAACTGAGCTTCACCCATCGTCAAACCAGATGCCAGCCGGGTTACCAAAATCCAATGTTTTGAAAAAGTTGATCGTCAAATATTTCCAAAAATGTACACTATCTCACAAAAGCTATATAGAAAATAAACAACATTTAAAAACAAACACATTTTTTTAAAATCTGGTAACCCTATCCCTACGAAACGGGAAACAAGAGAAGCAGGGAAAAAAATAAATGCATCCGAGTTCCACTATTGGTGCACGATGCACTCTTTGTGCTGTTACAACCTACGACTTACAAGCGCCTAGAAATGGGAGCACGATATAAAAAGCCATCAATTTACGTGCACACCATGCAATGTAATCTGGAATTACTGTTATCTGACTTGCTTTTTGCCCTCGCGGCCTTATAGCCGCTACCTGCCAGCCGATGTTTATGCCCCAACATGGCTCGGCCAGATATCCCCTTCCACCCCCTGCCTCTACCGTACGTTCCCTTAATCCGCCAAATTAAATTGATATCGAACGCTTTCCAATTCCCAATCGCGGTCAAATCCAATAATGACTTCAGTTCCATTTTCTTCCTCTTTCGCAGATTTCCGCCGCCTGGAAAACACGTTAGAAACCAGCCGAAGCAGCCATGGGCGAAACAGACGACAAGGATACAGCGCCACCGGCAGCACCCACGGAAAAGACCACAACCGAGGCACCGCCGGTTGCCACCGAAACCCATCCGGAGCCGGAGGCTGACCCGAAGGAAACCGAGAAACTACTAGCCAACCGCGAAGAAAAGACTGACGAAAAGGAAACTGAGAAACCTGCCGAAGAGAAGAAGAAGAGCAGCGAGAACGTCAACGGAACCGAAGAGATCATCAACATCCCCGACGAGACTTCCACCGAAACGGTCAAGGTGGAAGACGAGAAGGCAGCCAAGACAGACAAACCGAACAAAGTGCAGGCCGAGGAGCGAGAAGTCAAACCGAAGAAAGTCCCAGCCGGTGCCTTCAAGCTGCCAGGATTTTTCAACAAAGGCAAAGCCAAGGAAGCCGACGGAGCCGATAACGAACTTTTGGAGAAGCAAGAAACGGAAAAGGAAGCGAAGGCAGCGGAGGCCGCAGCCGAAGATAAACCCAAACGGGCGGGATTCTTCGCCAATCTCCGTCTACGGAATCCTTTCGCCAAAAAACAAGCCGAACCGGTACCAACCGAAGAGACCAAGACTAAGCCCGAAGAGGAAGAGAATGACGAAGTGACGGCGGAAGCCACGGACAAGAAACCGGAGGAAGAAAACGTTGTTGAAAAGAAAGAAGAAGAAGCCGGTCAAGCGCCAAAGAAGGGTCTCTTGGACGCTCTGAAGGTACCACTGGCTAGTATAATTCCCAAACGATTCAAATCTGGATCGGGCGAGGGTGAAGACGATCTTGAATTAGGCAAAAGGCCAAAGAACCGTGCCGGTTTGGCATCAATGGAAACTCTGGATGATTCCTTGAAAGACACGGAAACGAAAGATACGGTAGACAATAAGACCGGCGTCAACGGCACCGATTCGGAAGCTTTGGTAAAATCCGAAGAGAAGAAAGACGCCGAGAAGGACGAGGCTGAGGAACCAGTTCCTTCCAAATATCCGTGCTTCGATCGTATGAGGCACTACAAGTGCACAGTTGGTAAGCTTGAAAACAGCCACGCGTACTTATCTAAATCTAACATTCATTGTTTTTTTTCTTACAGACGACATTGCCATTATTACCGGAATCGTGGTATTCCTGCTTCTGCTGGCCGGTATCATTGCTTTCACCTTCATTGGCAGAAGTGAACCGGTTACGGCTCCGGTTCGTGACGGAAAGTACATCGAAACGGTCACGTCCTGCGGCAAAGTGGAAGGTGTTTTGGAAGATGGTGCATTTGCGTTCCGGGGAATTCCGTATGCCGTACCACCGGTAGGACCACTCCGTTGGAAGGCTGCGCAACCGATTGAGAACATCAATTACTGCTGGAATGAAACGTTCAAAGCGCACAACTCTACACCGGTTTGCTGGCAGTTCTACGCTGATGGCAAGGTCGACGGTGCCGAAGATTGTCTCACTCTGGACGTAATCACTCCCCATGTGCGGTACGACAATCCACTGCCGGTTGTGGTTTTGATCGGAGCTGAATCGTTCACCGGAGACTCACCCGGTAAACTGCGTCCGTCAACTCGCTACGCCCGTGCTCGTGATGTGATTTTCGTCCGTCCCAACTTCCGATTGAACGTTTTCGGTTTTCTTGCACTAGAAGAACTTACCAAGTCGGCTCATCCTCCAACCTCGGGCAACTATGGATTGTCCGACATTATTGCAGCACTCAAATGGGTCCAGTTGAACATTGCTCATTTCGGTGGTAACAAGGAATCGGTAACCCTTTTCGGGCATCGTGCTGGTGGAACAATCGTGGCCGCTCTGGCTTCATCCAACAAGACGTCCAAACTGTTTGCAAGATCATGGATCTCATCCGCTGCTTCAATTTACCCCGGTAACCCACTTCCCGAATCGGAAAAAGCCAACACAGCCTACCTGGGCCGCATCAAATGCACAGATGCCGAATGTTTGCGCGACAAAGAAGACGAGGATGTTCTGGATGCCGTGCCGGATACCTGGAGACGAACCTTCCCCGATCTGCCATCCGTAGAGGAAAACACTACCGCCAACCACGAATGGCTCGTTTTGGATGGACACATTCTCCAGCAACATCCCGCTGACGTTTGGAACGCGGCAACTGGCAACCTTAAGTACGTTATCGGAACAACGGCCCACGAAAGTCACAATGAAAAACTCCACCTCAAATACACCGAATGGACCCCCGAATTGGTAACGCAGCATGTCAACGAGAGCAAGATTGGAGAACTAGGCCTCGCCGAGGAAGCTCTCAAGCGATACAACGCCACCTATCAGGGCCTTGTTGCGATGATCTCGGACATTCGAACGGTCTGCCCGCTGATGACGATCTCCAAAAACCTCCTGACCTCTCAATTCTATGTCGTAACGCAGCCCGGTAGCGAGCCTGGCATTGCCAACGTTGACTCGGACATTCAAGCCATTCTGGGTCGCTACGAACCGAAGACTCCCGAACAGAGACGGTACGTCTCCGCCATCCAGCAACTGTTCTACCATTACGTCTCGCACGGAGAAATCAAAGCCGAACTCCGGCGGAAGCTGCTCGACATCGGTCAAGATGCACTGCCCACCTACAACAGTGACAATTGCGACTTCTGGATCAAGAACGACGTCGTTCCGCGTTACGCGCGGTTAGATTAAAGTGTGAAAGTAGGATAGTGTTGTTCGATTTAGACGTAACGCTAAGCTGAACCAGTTATTTAATGTAGCGCTCTCTGACTCCCGGTTTTCTTTTTTTTTTTTTCAAAATGCATAAAAGAGCGGGACCATCTTATAAAAAAAATACGAAAGATCCAGTTGAAATGTTGGATCGATTTTTGCTGCTTCCTATTAACGAACGGTAGTAATTTTGATACGAAAATATTTTTACATTCGCCCTTTTTTCGGGTCGGAACTCTCCTTCTCCTCTATCTTCAGTATTAGCGGAATATTATCCTATCAATAAAAAAGCATGGTTCGTTTCAGAACAACATAGGCTGACCAAAAATAGACAAGAGTGGATTTCACTATTCAAATACCGATACTCGATCATATTTAGAGCAAATTTTAAATATACATCAACATTTGATCACTTTCTCTCAAAGTTAAATTAAAAAAAAGTCCATTTAATTACGCTAGCAAACATCTACCATAAACATCCTAACAGCAAATTTTGATGATAGTTAGTCCCCAGAATGGAATAATTGCGTTGCATTGAAAGCTAATCTAATGAAATGGCTGTAAAAAGTTATAGCTTTTAAATACTAACATTATGAGACGTATGGAAATCGTAATATATTAAACAAATCTCATTAATTTATAGTGAAACAAAATAAAATGAAAGTGGCATGTGAAAAGGCAGTCAAAGGGATTCCTAAGAAACAGAGCATAATAAGTCTCTCTGTAAGAAATGGAGGAACAAAAAAAGTGAATGAACTAAGAAGAAGAGAAAAAAGCACGCGAAACCCGTCAGATTAGTTTGTAGTGCATATTGTTGTAATTTATACTTATGAATGTAACTTGTAATTATTATGTACTGTTTTGCGCATTTTTCTTTAGTTCCATGACAATTTAGTGATCATTTTAAGTAAGATTTGCCCCCTCAAGATTGGTACACGCGGTGACACAATAGTCTTGAAATCAAACAAGTGCCCATGGATTTTCATGAAACCCGTGGTATTTCCGGACAAATAACTCACACACAAATATTCTTACATTTGAATGACAGTGTATGATTTTTTTAAATTCAGTTAAGTACAACAAAACATCATCCGGGTTGTTAGACCTCATACTAACATATAAATATTGACTTACGGAGAATCCGCGATCAGCATACAATAGCCATTGCATTGTTTAGTGTAAAAACTGAAATACTCAGCTCAATAAAATGACATCCCCCCTCCCCCAACCCTTATATAACCTCTACCGGAACGATGTCTGCAGCTTTCCAGTGCTTGTGAAAAAAATGCAGAATCAAATTCCCCTTGAAATAAACAAAATAGTAGTAATAAACGAAACGCAACGTGTAAAGAAATCAAGAAGAAAAGGCTAGAAATATACAATCGTCTTTTTTGGATTGTAAGAAAAACATGAGTAGTGTTGTTATTTACCTCCGAAAATTATAATGGGACATCAATTGGAATAATATTTTTCCGAATTTAATGATCCGGCTTTCAAAGCCTATGAACACCGACCTTAAAAATAAAAACCTGAAACAAAATTCTTCTTTCCTACACTGCCTCCACCTATTCACATCTCATTGATTGGTTACGTTCTGTTCTAGTAAACGTGCGAACGGTAATAGGTAAGATTATTGCACACATTCACTGCTGCGTCATCTTATCAGAAGAGTACACCCTAAATTTTGCTGAATTCAGTCAATAAAACATAAATTTCACCTAACATCTTGTAAAATATGACATTTTACAAATTACCAGCAATCAAAAGTACTTAGCTTCTGTAATTTACAGAAAACTATCGAAACTGTAAATCGCTGCAGTTCCGTAACAAGGTAAAAAAAAGAATGTACTGTATATTTTGCAAAATAAACTGTAAAAAAAAGTCCCGAACAATTTTTTATAATTATAAGGTTATCTTAGATTAGTTTGACTGACTGCACGTATCAACGGTTGCTACTCCGTGATTGATCAGAATCAGTGAAATTGCACAATGAATCAACTGAATGGGGCTGAGAGTACCCGAGCAAAGGTTTACACCAAATTGATAACAAGTTCTTATATCAAATTATCAGTGTTTAATTACTAAATATGTTATTATTTGAACTGAATAAAAGCCAAAATAAAAAATTTTATGCAATAACAAGTAAGGTCAAAATGATATCTAGGTAACAAAACTTGTTACTTATTTGATATAAGTTTGTTATTTTGCATTACTAGGGTGAACGTAGGCACAAGTGTCAAAGTGACTATACTACACTCAAAAAATATGGTCCCTTTAATTCATGTGTAGCTGCACATACCTTACTAAAATATTCGTTTTCATTAAATTCATGTGCCGCATATGCATACTATAACCATAGACTAACTCTAAGACCAGTAGGTCCCATACAAAAACGATTTTTTTCTTGGCTCAGTCAGTACTAGAACATCGTCCCAAGCTCGGTCCCAAGCTCAATAATGCACCCCTTATAATGAACTTACATGAACACACTCTCAAATACTCTGTCAAAATAACACAGCAAATCAAAACAAAGGCGCAAATATGTATAACAAGGTGCTGGCTTCAAGGTGTAATTCGGACCAAGGGGTTCTACAACAGTGAACCAATTTCAAATCGCTAGTTACATATTGATTGTTGCTATAACCATAGACTAACTCTAAGACCAGTAGGTCCCATACAAAAACGATTTTTTTCTTGGCTCAGTCAGTACTAGAACATCGTCCCAAGCTCGGTCCCAAGCTCAATAATGCACCCCTTATAATGAACTCACATGAACACACTCTCAAATACTCTGTCAAAACAACACAGCAAATCAAAACAAAGGCGCAAATATGTATAACAAGGTGCTGGCTTCAAGGTGTAATTCGGATCAAGGGGTTCTACAACAGTGAACCAATTTCAAATCGCTAGTTACATATTGATTGTTGCTATAACCATAGACTAACTCTAAGACCAGTAGGTCCCATACAAAAACGATTTTTTTCTTGGCTCAGTCAGTACTAGAACATCGGTCCCAAGCTCGGTCCCAAGCTTAATAATGCGCCCCTAATAATGAACTCGCATGAACACACTCTCAAATATTCTGTCAAAATAACACAGCAAATCAAAACAAAGGCGCAAATATGTATAACAAGGTGCTGGCTTCAAGGTGTAATTTGGACCAAGGGGTTCTACAACAGTGAACCAATTTCAAATCGCTAGTTGCATATTGATTGTTGCTATAACCGTGCATATACTACGAATTCATATTACTCATGAACGCCATTTGACATCATATGAAAAGTATGTGTCATCTCAAATACACCTACTTGCAACGCACTAAACGCTTTGCTGTACAAAAACAAACAAATCAAAGATGGAGTAAGATGGAAAAAGTTTCCGCGAGTTCGTGCTGAAGAAGTTAAAGTTTAATGGTGATATCTTGGCAGCTTTTGCAAGTAAGTTAAGTAAATATAAAGCTTCATCGACCGGTTCATAAATCTCGTGTCCATATTTATAGACTACTCCAGTAGTACGCCAGCGCATGACGCAATCATTCCGTTATCAAGAACCTCGAAGGAAAATGAAAGAAGTTTGACTTCGAATGTGATGATTAATTTGCTAATGAAACAGTTGCTGGACAGCAGATACTCTCTGTAGCAGTCACTGGGCCCCTATCGAGTGCAAGTTAACGTGAATTGGTGAATATTATTGCGGAATATCCGGAATAAACGGTACGGACGCCATGTTACGAGAATATGCAGAATCTATTACGACTGTCTTCAAGCATGATACTAGTGTATAACGAACGACAAAAACTTTATTTTTTTATTGAATTCGCTTAAATAAATTTTATTTCACAAAGCATTTTTGTTCATTTTTTGAAAATAATTACCATAAACCTAATTGAAACCATTAATTAACTTCCCTTACGTGATATGCATGACCCATGCAATCTATTTATGGAATTCATAGAAAGTATGTGTCCAATTTATGGATTGTATTACAGGTCCTCATGCATTTAATGAAAACATTCATTGACGATAATTCATAAAATTCGCACATACTTTTCATGTGCTAACCCCCATTGCAAAAATCCATATGGGTTTGCACATGAATCTTATGGGGATTTTCTTTTGAGTGTAGGTTATTATTGGGCTTAAAATAAGCTTTGGCAATATTTGATCTGATCACGTGAAGTACAAGATTACAAGATTTACCTATTTAATTTACCATCTATAATCGAGATGTTAATTTGACAGAAAAGCTATGGGAAAACGCATCCGCAACGTATCAATTTTGGTTAACCCTTAAGGGTCACCCACAATTGAGACGTTGCGGATGCGTTGACGTAAATTTGACAGACAAGCTATGGGAAAACTGTCAAATTAGCGCAAACGCATCCGCGACGTATCAATTGTGGGCCAGCCATTAATCTTCTTGCGTTGCGTGAGATTGTGTTTGGCAAAGTAACAGCCGGCTCGTCGATTTGTGGGGAAAAGTAAACAAAAAGGAATCAGTTCAATTTATACAATTCAAGCTGAACAATGCATTAGGTCCTAAGTAACATTGAAAGATTCTCTTCGACGACTTTCTCTTTCGTTAATAACTTATCTATAGGTCGGTATCGTGTTCGAAAGAAATTTCTTTTTCTATCCCAAACCCTTACTGATACGGAAAAGTAAAGAATCAAAAAGAAATTTCTGCAGCAGTATCCACCCGAAAAGAACGAAAAATAAAATAGGAACTTGTACGCAAACTAATGGAAGCTGTCACTTTTACTTTGGGGAAAATATTCCGCTCAATTATTCCGTAAGGGAAAGTGACATTTTGTTCCATGCAGATCAATTGTCAAAATTCCGCTTGGTAATATTGAACAAAATTCCGTAACCTGTTTACTTTTTAGGTCGATACTGGGCTTATTAAACGATTTGCTAATGTTTTTGACAAATTGGCTCCTTAATTACACCTTATCTTACCGTACTCTGTGTTAAATATTCTTGAACATGTTTTTACATGGCCGTAGGAGCCCGAAGAGAAAGGCGACGAAGAGAGGCTCTCAATGTTACTTAGGACCTTATGAATTGTTCAGCTTGAATTCGCTTCTCTTTTTCTCTTCTGCATTTTGATTTGACAGAGTCGATTAATTGTTCAGTTCACAAGAGAGCAAAGCGGACAGTGAGGATGGTGAGAACGGGTGAACTGGTGAGCTGCGTTTCTTTTTTAAAAAGCTGGTTGTTTTTTGTTCACTGAAATAACCGATTCAGTGGAACAGCTCAGGAGCTGGTTACCCATCTTTACTGTACACGTTTCAGTGGCTTAATTGCTTGAAAAATCAATAACGTCACCGGCCACGTCCTTGCAATCAGGTGGGAATAGGGAAGGAAAGTTAGTGTGATCTTTGCTGTGTAGGGAGCGTGTTCACCTCTGCACCCCCATAGAGATCACAGGAAGGAGTTTTTTCTATGTTAGTAGGGTAGGTCTGCTTCGTCTAGCATTTCAAGCTTATTGTTTTCACAACTCGCTTATTGCTTGCTCTCAACTTAGTGTTCTAAATGCACTTCCACAGTTATTAATTAAGAGCTTGTGATCCCAGGTACCATTTTTTGCATAAGGGTATGATTGTGTGGTAAGTACAGTGATAACCTATATGCCCAAGGGAGTCGAGAATTTTTTTCTTAATTAAAAATTGCTAGACCAGACCGGGAATCGAACCCAGTCACAAGCATAACAATTACCTGTTTCGCTCCGCGATTTTGAGAGCACTTACCACCTCTCAATGGTCTGAAAATCCTTTGCGGGATCCAACCGGTTATTCTGCTTCCCCCAAGGCATACACACGGCCGCAAATTGAACTCAATGTGAGTGGCCACTTTACTCAGTCACATGGGAACTGCGACTCAGTTTCGTAAAAAGACTGAGACTGAGTAACTCCAATTTTTACGAATCTAAGTCGCAGTTGCCATGCGACTGAGTAAATTAGCTGCAATTTGCGGCCGTGCATGGCATTTCACCCAAATACGCCTCTCACGTGCATATTGCTTGAATGTTCTGGGAATGAACCAGTTGCTGTGCTGGCAAGAAAATCACCACGCTTAACGTTTGCATTTAAAAAAATGGACAAAAATTACCGATTTTTCATAGGTTTTCCTTCGCCCGCACTGACAGAACTACCCATGCAGAATCAACCATAGTAACCCATGAGTCAGCAGACAAAATTTAACAGCTCTATCAGTCGAACTCTAACCGTGATGGTAAAAACAGTGAAGCAACTCCGTTCCGAAATGTGCGCGTCCAAAGAACGGCACCCCGCCGCGTCGAAAATGGACATCGTGCGGACTTTGTGGATACCGGCTACGCCCGTTCCGGTATCTACAACATCTTCGCACTATCTGATTGTTGAACATCGAAAGAAAGTCCGGTTCCGGACGGCCGACGACCCTGAGCGACAAGAAGCTCCAAAGGATGCTGAAGAGGAAGACCGAGGGAGAAGTGACCACATCGCTGCGTGCACTTAGCTGAGAAGTTGGAATAACCGGCCAAACAGTGAAAAAGTACATGGCGAACATGAACATACATGCCAGGAAGCGGAAGTCGCGTCCACTGGTTTCGGAGCTTCAGGCAATGACGCAGCGGCAACGGCTGAATAAGACGGTCCACTCGATTTTCCCGGCGAATCTCAACGGATGACGAAACCTATCTCACCCTAGATGATAATGGCAGGCGGGGCACATCATATTTTTCGTAGGAAGTGCGCTCCGAGGTTAAGTTCATTTCACACACCCAAAAAGGTGCTGCTGTGACTGACACTGTGACTCCAGACTGGTCGTGCATGGGGAAATTTACAGTACGAAATGCCTGCCGGAAGTAGCGTCGCTCATCAAGAAATACCATAAGGACAAAGACGCGGTGTTCTTGCTGGATTTGGCGTCGGTCCACTACTCGAAACGATCGTTGGAGAGGATGGAGCGGCTGAATATCGATGTGGTATTTAAGTCGGCGAACCCGCCCTACGTCCCAAAGCTGCGTCCCGTCGAGAATTTCTGGACCAACCTGAAGCGTAATATCTACTCCAACAATTTTATCGCTGAGGAGGAATTGATAAACAAAACATGCCTACACGCATGTTTTCGTTCGCCATGGTGAATGTTCCGGTTAACTGGCGGAAGGCCGCTCGCAAGGGCGTAGAAGTTTTTTTTCAAGTAAGCTTAAATAATTACCTTCCATGGGAAATTTATCAAAAGCAATTATCCGTCCCAGATTTTTGTTTATTACCATCCGGAAAAAGTTCACTTTTTTTAAGCAAACGTTACGATGAGTGCAAAACAAGCCAAGTATGAGAGGCTGTTTGTTGAGAGAATTTGAATGGCCGCAAATTGAACTCAATGTGAGTGTCCACTTTACTCAGTCGCGTGGGAACTGCAACTCAGTTTCGTAAGAAGTGGAGCTACTCAGTTTACGCGTGACTCCAGTTTTTACGAAACTGAGTCGCAGTTCTCATGTGACTGTGTAAAGTGGTCACTCACTTTGAGTTCAATTTGTGGTCGTTTATGTTGAACATTTGAGAGCACGCTCTCGAATGAAATGAACGAATTGTGCTTTCGAGTTCTTGTTGGTTTACCTCTTGAGAGACCGCTCTGCAGAGCCAAATCTTTAGAAAATCTTCAGTGCGTTTTTTAATACATGTTTCCAAACTTCTAGGCATTTCTCCAATTACTTTGTGAATTACTTAGATGTGTAACTACACCACCTTAAGTAACTTATATGCATTGAACAAACGTGATAATAACGGATAAACTAAGAGTTTATTTCTTTAGTAAAATATTTATTCGTTTCGGGTAGTTATGGGGCACACTCGGACACTGTTCAATGCCTTACCACATGTTTGGTCCCTAATTAAAATCAATTCAATCTGGTTTTCAGGGTAAAGAATTTCATTATTACAAATATCTTTGTCTACAAAAACGAATTTCTGTCTGTCTGTCTGAACCTTATAGACTAGAAAACTACTGAATCGATTGGCGTGGAATTCTGAAGGGAGGGGTTTTTGGGGCCGAAGAAGGCTCTGAAAGAGGGGGGTACCCTTTCAAATGCAACACAAATCTCTGCATAACTCTGTTGTATATCTAGATAATTAATATCGAATAATATCGAATCCCTACCGATAGGGTTGACCAGGTCAAAGCTGACAATCCCCTTTACATGTTAAACGAACAGTATAAAAGAGCTCCTCATTATTGTTTTACTCTCTTCCTTGCTCAACCTTCGAGCCATCAACAATATCATCATTAGAATAAATAGTAAGTATAAACCTAATCTCAATGCGTATTGAATCCCACGTAATCCGAAAAACTATATAATAAACTTCAGAACTAATCAAGAAAATAGAACCAAATTTGGCATGGGGGGTTTTCTGGAGAATTATCCAAGTAACTGAAACTTAAAATCTGTATTTCTCGGGTGGGCAGCATATTCTTAGTCAAGAATGGAGTATGCTTCATTTACTTTTAGTGCTACATTATGCTTCTTCTTCTTCTTAAGCATTTCAAGCTTATTGCTTTCACAATTAGCTTATTGCTTGCTCTCAACTTAGTGTTCTAGATGCACTTCCACAGTTATTAATTGAGAACTTTGGATGCCAGGTACCATTTTTGCATTAGTATGACTGTGTGGCAAGTACAATCATTCGCTATGCCCAGGGAGTCGAGAAATTTTCCTTCACGAAAAATTCCTAGACCAGACCGGGAATCGAACCCAGCCACCTCCAGCATGGTGCTGCTTTGTAGCTGCGCCTTCACTGACTGAGCTAAGGGAGGACCCATTATGCACAAGAAGTAAAGCTACCCGAATAAAAATTTACATCAGGCTGATGTCTGATTTCAATGTTTACATCAACATGAAATTCAAATGTACATCTTACGTTGAACATTAGAGATCAGATCGTTTTCGCTGTATTTAGGCAAGGTAACATGATGTTAACATCAGACATTTTCAAACAAATTTTTTCTAATCCAATGTCCCTTTAACGTCATGATTTTGACATTCAAATAAAATGTTTTTCTGATGTTTTAAGATATCATAGCATATTGATGTTTTCAAATGTATTTGAATAAAACACAGTCAAAGGATTTTTGATGTTTTCAGATGTATTAAAGGTTATGAATAAACATCTTACATATGTTTTCAAGTGTCGATTTTATCCAATAAAAGAGATGATGTATGATGCATTCAGATGTAGAAAAACGGTGTATCGTTTCCGGATGTTTTCAGTTGTAGATAATAACATTAAAACCAAATAATCTGAAAGCATCAAAATCACATGTTAGGCTAAGGTAAATTTTTATTCGGGTGTTGAGTAAAGTACATAAAGTAAATATGCACCAATATCGCCAAAACATATACGATTCACACTTAATTCTATTAATTTTACATCTATAAGAACATGGATTTCAACGCAACGTGTAATTGTTATGACACAAGATGTATTCTGGCTTATTATGAATACAACATTTTACTTCACAAAGACCTTTGATTCTATTGTAACGTTTCATTCTTATGTTGTAAGAAGTTTTCTAATGCTGTAGACCTGCAGTCTTTTACAGTAGAATGAAGTTTATTTCTAAGGTAACGGCCAATTATAATGTCATCAGATGTGTTTAGATGTCTTAGGTACACAACATTTCACACATACATAACGTTTGATTGTCATGTAATTTTAGATTCTAGTTTTATAAGACGTGTTTTGATGTTAAATTTAACATCATCAATACGTTTGTTTTTAATGTGAAGTTTAAATATGTTGTATTTATATGTACTAGGGCGTTACTTTGAACTCTGAATACATTTAGAATACGACAACCCACATTCAAATTTAATGTTTGGAAGATGTCTGCTAATATTTTTTACATCACCATTTCTATTCGGGTAAGGTTATGCAAGAGAAAATGTCGTTCAAATTGACAGGATACGGCGTAGTTAGAAGATAAATGTTTTGTCTATGAAATACTTCTACACAGAAACAAAGACCATGGTAGAAAATAATTCTCTAACGGGTTTAATTAAAGACACACACTTACGTTTCAATTTGCAGAAATAACGCACATTAGCAAACGAAAATATTTGAACAAAGCTCAAATAAAAAACCCCAGTTCTTTTAAATTATCATCCATTTAGTTGCACGCGTAGCAAGGCTCGCACCGGGTTCAGCTAGAATGAAATAAAATGATAAACTCTAGATTAAAATTTTAAATGGCCGTAATTGCAAAATCATCATGTCTAGAAATCGCTGAAGAAAGTATCAATAACTAAATCTAATACAACGGAAGAAAGTGTTTACATGTTTAAACTTAATCTGTTAGAATAATAGATATACTAAGATATAGATAAAGAATGGTGCTTGTGTTCTCTTTGTTCTGATTTTTGTCAAATCCCATAGCTTTTGCTCACTGACACACACACACTGACAGTTGCATCCCTACATGACGTCAGCAAAAGATGTCCAGACTCAGTTTCGTTCGTATTGCCTCATTTATTCCTATTCTCGCACAGTTGCCTACCTCAGTTCTATCTGTGTATGTGTATGTGTGTGCCTTGGTGCAGTCTGGCTTACTATTTATAAATAATACGGAAAGATCTAACCTAGTGCTTCTTGGTGTGCTGCAGCCATGTAGTACCTCTCGATTACGATGATGCTGCTTTTGTCTTCCAGTGGGCCCGCTGTAATACTCGTTCGTTCGAATACTGCTTCGAGGCAGACTTCGGGATGGATCCGGCTATTGGCGAACGGTATGCACTTCTCAGAAGAGTGGCGATTTCCGATGGCCCGTAGATGCGCTGGAGAATATCACTAACCCGCCAACGAGACATAGCTACAAGCTGGCGAGTCTTCAGTCCTTCCCAGAAGACCAGTGCATGTAGAAAACGGCCATTTGCTTGTCAGAAGCAGCAAACGAAGACAATGCGCATGCGTGCGTGAAAGGTTGCCACATAATTTCAGATGCGTTCAACACGTAGCTGTGTAGGTTGCATATCTAACGGGCGGTTTGGCAACGTAATTTTTTGCGCTTATTTTATCACGAGTGCATGAAGCTAACAACGAATCAACGTTGAATTCAGGAAGCGGCCATAAGTGAGATGTATGTGACTATAACTATATAACAATAACCTTATTTTTAAATAATACCAAATACGTGCCTGGTTTGGAAATTTAAAATTTCCAAATCTGGAAGTGTGTTGCAGTACCCTTATTCAAATGATAT
Source organism: Aedes japonicus (assembly GCA_034211315.2). Taxonomy (NCBI): domain Eukaryota; kingdom Metazoa; phylum Arthropoda; class Insecta; order Diptera; family Culicidae; genus Aedes; species Aedes japonicus. Next base: position 350,907 of record JASCZW010000755.1, read on the forward strand.
CGGTAATGTTTACATGCGGGGCTTATTGTATGTGAAAGTAACCTCGGAATGGGCGTGACTTTCCAGACATTCTGAAATGGGATGCTGGATCAGCAGTAGAGCTATCACTTTCTAGCTCTCGAATTAATTTTGTGCCGGACTTTCAACGGCTGAACGTTCGGTAGTCCAATATAAGTTACGTTGCGTTAAAAATATTCTAGTCTTTCCTGTTCCGTTTACTTTAGGTTTCGTTTGCACGTCACGAGTTAAGCCTAGTATGCAGCTGACAAGTAAAGACTTGAAGTAGTTTTTGCCATTTTTACCGAAGTAATTTTGATAACTGCTTCAGTATGGGTGAAATGTCAGTTTTTCTTGCGGAATAATCCAACGGACTTTTATTCCACAAGGAAGAGTGACAGCCGCATTAAGATTACCTGGGCAGACGTTACTAACGTTACGAACCCTAGCCCATAAATCCAACATCCCAGTGAATTCTCGTGGAAGTGCAGAGGTGTTCTCGGCTTCCATCAATGCGAGTATCACGTCAACATAATCCTACCCTATCCTTATTTGACCTGCATGGATGCGGCCGGCGCTGGTATTGTTTTTTTTTAATCCAAGATCGCCAGTTTTTACACATTGAGGATGACTGTTAGTTCCAAACATCATCTGTTGGTTCTCTGTGTAATTACAGGCGATCTGGCAAGAACAGAGTAGCAACCGCAAGCAGTCAATCATGCTCATGCTCATGCTCATCATTATTTGTTTAAAATAGTGCTATAATTTTGCTTTGGACCCGTCCCTTCTTATGAATTTTGCTCCATACTGAACTTTCTAGATCCTCATATGTCTGGGCCATGCTATTCAACGCTAGTATATAGCACGCGAGACGAACCGAAATGATTTCATAATGCCTGGGCCAGACATACAAAGTACAGCCATAGACTAACTCTAAGACCAGTAGGTCCCATACAAAAACGATTTTTTTCTTGGCTCAGTCAGTACTAGCGCATCGGTCCCAAGCTCGGTCCCAAGCTTAATAATGCACCCCTAATAATGAACTCACATGAACACACTCTCAAATATTCTGTCAAAATAACACAGCAAATCAAAACAAAGGCGCAAATATGTATAACAAGGTGCTGGCTTTATGGTGTAATTCGGACCAAAGGGTTCTACAACACTGAACCAATTTCAAATCGCTAGTTGCATATTGATTGTTGGTACAGCCATAGACTAACTCTAAGACCAGTAGGTCCCATACAAAAACGATTTTTTTCTTGGCTCAGTCAGTACTAGAACATCGTCCCAAGCTCGGTCCCAAGCTCAATAATGCACCCCTTATAATGAACTCACATGAACACACTCTCAAATACTCTGTCAAAATAACACAGCAAATCAAAACAAAGGCGCAAATATGTATAACAAGGTGCTGGCTTCAAGGTGTAATTCGGACCAAGGGGCTCTACAACAGTGAACCAATTTCAAATCGCTAGTTACATATTGATTGTTGGTACAGCGTTGTACCATAGACTAACTCTAAGACCAGTAGGTCCCATACAAAAACGATTTTTTTCTTGGCTCAGTCAGTACTAGAACATCGTCCCAAGCTCGGTCCCAAGCTCAATAATGCACCCCTTATAATGAACTCACATGAACACACTCTAAAATACTCTGTCAAAATAACACAGCAAATCAAAACAAAGGCGCAAATATGTATAACAAGGTGCTGGCTTTAAGGTGTAATTCGGACCAAGGGGTTCTACAACAGTGAACCAATTTCAAATCGCTAGTTACATATTGATTGTTGGTTGTACGATAGACTACCTCTAAAACCAGTAGGTACCTTACAAAAACGATGTTTTTCTTGTCTCAGTCAGTACTAGAACATCGGTCCCAAGCTCGGTTCCAAATTCAATAATGCACCCCTCATAATGAACTCTCATGAACACACTCTCAAATATTCTGTCAAAATAACACAGCAAATCAAAACACAAGCGCAAATATGTATTAACAAGGTGCTGGCTTCAAGGTGTAATTCGGACCAAGGGGTTCTACAACAGTGAACCAATTTCAAATCGCTAGTTGCATATTGATTGTTGGTTGTATGTCTGTCCCAGGCATAAGGGACGAATAGCAAGTTTTCAGTGGCCCGAAATTTATCATTGTATTTGGAAGACATGCAAAGCGGGAACTGTCCGATTAGCAGGTCTTGCAAAACTCTATCTCCCATACAACAACCGGATAGACTGTGGTGGATGGATAAAGCTGTACTGAACCACCAGCTAAGAGCTCGTGTCGAAAACTGAAATCATTTCGGTTCATCTCGCGTGCTCTATAGGGTACGGGACAGATTTGAAGCAGTCTATTCAGCACCTGGGACATTTGATGACGCTGTATGTAATCTATAATTAGAACTGCCAATATTTAGACGTTAATCCCTCTGCTTACTTCTGATCTATCCGAACATACCTTCAGAAACGAGCATTAGACTAAGATACTTTCATACCCATGGAATGAAGTTCCCAATGGCAGGAGCTTATTAAAAGCATGCGGATTGCTTTCCGATCAGGAAAATGTTTTCTACAGCTCCGCAATCCTTACATAAAATAACAATATTGTATGAGTGCGATGGCGAAATGAAATAAGCCCGTTCACAATTTGCTACAAGCGTCAATTTCCTCAACCCGTTCCTTAGCTTAGCTTAGCTTAGCTTGACTGACTGCACGTATCAATGGTTGCTACTCCGTGATTGACCAGAAACAGTGAAATTGCACCATGAATCAAGTCAATGGGGCTGGGAGTAACCGACCATTCTCACTGTACACGTTTCAGTGACTCAATTTCTTTAATAAACAACAACGGCGCACAGTGGGACGAAATGAAAAAATGTGGGACATGGGTATTTGTGGCGAAACTATTAGGTGTGGCCCATTGATGTCTTCTACAATGTTTCTGAAGTTTTGGAGTACTTTATTTTTGTGATTACAAATTTGATTTAAGGGGTGTATACACCTAGATAAAAAAATTAACTTTTTTATTTCTGATTCAAACCGAAAATTATATACTTTGGAGTACTTTATTTTTGTGATTACAAATTTGATTTAAGGGGTGTATACACCTAGATAAAAAAATTAACTTTTTTATTTCTGATTCAAACCGAAAATTATGTATTAAAACATTGTAGATTAGGATATTTCATGAAACTTTGTAGAAAACAAAACTTCCTATCTCTTAACCGGACGAAGTTGTAGGGTGAAAAAGGAATGAAAAATTTATAACCCTCTTAAAACTCGTTTTTTTATCATAACTTTTTTATTTGAATTTTCACATTTTTTAAGTGTTCTACAGAGTTTAAGGTACTTTAAAAATACACTTTTTTGTAGAAGACAACTTAACATTATCTCTTCATTTAAAGGATTTAAGTTGGTTTTAATGAATTTTTCGAGCTATCTTCGAGGATGCGTAGATTACAGGTTAGCAGGTATTAGCAGCTAAATTTAACGTTAATTTATTCAACAACTGATATACTTCAAAATGATGTAAAAATTATAGGGGGGTCCAGGAGGGCTCCTAACAATTTTTCAAAAAAGTAACTATGCTTCTTATTAGATTATGTTGCATATAAAGTGATTTTTCATTTTTTGAATAAATATTTAGACGTGCTATTGATGTTTAAAAAAAGACCAATTTATTAGATAATGAAGCTTTTAGATAACGCAGAAAAAGCCCATCGTTCTACTACAATTATTACTTTGATAGAAATACGACATAATTCTATTTGCACCTATTGGATTTGCAGTTGAACGATGGACTTTTTTCGTTATTATATTGAAATAAGCATTATTATCTAATAAAATGGACTTTTTTCCTTTAAGACATTAATAACAAGTCTAAATATTTATTCAAAAAGATGAAAAATCACTATATATGCAACATAATCTAATAAGAAGCATAGTTACTTTTTTGAAAAATTGTTAGGAACCCTCCTGGACCCCCTATAATTTTTACATCATTTTGAAGTATATCAGTTATTGAATAAATTAACGTTAAATTTAGCTGCTAATACCTGCGAACCTGTAATCTACGCATCCTCGAAGATAGCTCAAAAAATTCATTAAAACCAACTTAAATCCTTTAAATGAAGACATATTGATAAGTTGTGTTCTACAAAAAAGTGTATTTTTGAAGTACCTTAAACTTTGTGGAACATTTAAAAAATGTGAAAATTCAAATAAAAAAGTTATGATAAAAAAACAGTTTTAAGGGGGTTATAAATTTTTCATTCCTTTTTCACACTACAACTTCGTCCGGTTAAGAAATAGGAAGTTTTGATTTCTTCAAAGTTTCATGAAATACCCTAATCTACAATGTTTTTTTTGATCTAGGTGTATACACCCCTTAAATCAAATTTGTTATCACAAAAATAAAGTACTCCAAAAATGTAGAAACATTGTAGAAGACATCAATGGGCCACACCTAATAGTTCCGCCACAAATACCCATGTCCCACTTTTTTTCATTTCGTCCCACTGTGCGGCGCCCGCCACGTCCTTGCAATCAGTTGGGAATAGGGAAGGAAAGTTAGTGTAACCTTTGCTGATTAAGGGACCGTGTTTACCTCTGCACCCCCATAAAGGTCACAGGAAGGAGGTTTTTCTATGTTAGTAGGGTAGGGCTCGATGGATCAGGATTCGCCTTAATAAGTGATGTGATCATATAATATAGTTCATTTAATTCAGGGGACAAAAAGGATAACATTTACCTGATTCGCCCGGCGTTTTTGAGAGCATTTACCAACTCTCAATTGACTGAAAATCCCTTGCGAGGTTAACTGGTTAGCGTTCTGCTTTTTCCGCGGTACCTAAATGATGCCTATCCAAAACTGCCAAGCTTGCCCCATATGGCATTGCAGGTGAACGAAAGTAGCATCGTATCTTGAACTTAACTCCTCCAACTTTGGAACTGTATCTACAGCAATGCCATGTCAGTAATGGAACTGGTCCGTGCTGGAACTGGTTTACCAAGAGCTTCTCTAGCTGCCGAACATCGGCGTTTGTATGATACCGGGTGTCCGGAGAGATTTTCCCGAGTCCTGGAGTTGAGTTTGATAGACAGATAAAAGCCGGTTGAGCCAAGAATGGCTATGGTGGCGATACAGTTAAGGGTCAAACATGAATTACTCCGATAATAATTGTGTTATAATATCGCAAAACACAACGAAAGAAAATGCACGTCAAACTTGATACCCTAACCTAATCCTAAAACCGAAAAAGTTCGAATCAAAAGATATATCGTAATAAGGTGACGTCCAAGCGTATAATTCCTTCATGACTGAAAAAACAGACTTCCTCTTTCCATCCACGAAATCGTTAACACACCGCTTGTGATCAAGGTTGTTTTGGGGACGAATGACCAAAAGGTTAAAGCCCCAAAAAAAAAAAAAAAGATCAAGGTTGTCAATATTTTCAATTGCATTTTTTGACAACTAATTATCGTTCCTCTTAGGAAAACCCGCAAATAAATTAGTAAAATGGAAAGCGCTCACCCGGATAATCAGCAACAATCAGCAAACGTGTACCAATCGGTTCGTTATCGAAATCCATTTAGGGAACGTCCATTAATTACGTCACGCAAAAATTGACTTTTTTTAAACCCCCCCACCCCCCCTTGTCACGTTTTTTGTATGGACCTCCAAATTGTTTTGTATGGATCGTCACGTTTTCTCAAACCCCCCCTCCCCCCTTACTGCGTGACATAATTAATGGACCTTCCCTTACACCGGATTTTATTTCTATTCAACACTCAAATGATGTTTCGGTATGACTCTGGTCAAAAAGCGTCCGTCAGTTTACTCAACCCGTTCCTGAGATTTACCCATCCGCTCTCGAAAACAATCAAGGTATTCATTTTGATACCGACATATCGTATTCTAATTATGTTCTGCAGTTTTGGAATAATTTCGGACAACAAAACTCATTGCATAGTTACACCATTAATAGGGCGATTTAGCATGGAAAATCGTTTTATTTTTTCAAAACTATCATGGGTTACACTCTTACCCCACCAGGCCCAATGCACGGCCTCTGGCTTTCATTTGTACAAATGCAGTTTATCATTTAAAAAAAATCACTCAACTAACCTAGCAACAGTGGTTATTCTTGGTTTGGTACATTTCATTTCGTGAATATTTATACAGGTAATACGCACAGACACGGATAATAACAAAGCGAACCAATTGGGAAGCCTTTCGGAAGTTCGCCCATTTTGCGCTCCCCGTATCGTTAAACTCAACAAAACACAATCATTTTCTTGTACTTGCTAGCGCCCATGCCTTAACCTAACCGTAACTATTCGGAATAGGCCCGGTACACTCGACACTTGCTGTCCGAAAGTGCAGCCAGGAAGACCTGATTCGATTCGTAGATTGGACAGAGATCCCACAGAACATCAGACACCGGAAGGCTCTGCAGCCGTTCGTTGCCCTTGCTAGCACTCCAGGTCGCAAGCTGGCGGTCGTCCTGCAGGTAAGCCGCCATCACAATGTTATTTTTGTCTAAGCTGATTTGAGCACTACGGACCATGTTGGGCTCAACCGACGAACCCGGTATGGTATGAACAATATGCAGCGCACATATCGAGTCCAGTTTGATCAGGCTTGCAAGAATGTAGCGTGCTCTAGAATGGCGGCTGCTCGGTCGTGTGGTTAGCATAATGTAGCCAGTCTTTTCGGAATAGTTCATGGCAGTAAACGGACCATCAACGTTCAGCCGAGTTGATTCAACCCTCTGAGCCGCTGTGTACTCGAAAAACCAGCAAGATGTCAACTTACATACGAGAAAGCCTCCGAAGGAAATGGAACTGCTGGATGACACCGGACAAATGTTGATTATAGGCGAACAGTCACCCTCTGTTCGGAACTCTTCCACGTATTGACTACTGTTTCGGATGTCATACACGTACACCGCGCCAGATTGAGTGCTCTAGGTACAGGAACTTACTTCGCTCTCGATCGAAGGCACAGGACCATACGTTTGCATCGGAGGGCATGAAAGTAACGACGGAACGACTGTTAAACGAAAAACAGTTTCACGCACCGTTCGCTGGTGGCGGCCGTAAACAGTTCATCCTCAACGTCAATACTGATATCCCGGATCATCTTGCCGGAAATATGAAGCACCGACGAATGCTGAAATGCTGGTATGTCGATGAACTTTATTGAATAACCGGGAAACAGGTTCTGGGTGGATTTTTGTGAGATCAACAGGTGATGCCTTTTGTTGCCGTAGGCCATTACTCGACAACCAGGCTCCCGACAAAGGTCCATCGTCTTGTCCAATGCGATTTTGTAGTTACGTAACGCTTTAGCGGTACTCGTAATTTCGCCCATCAGAGAGGCATTCGTTCTCAGCTCTCCTCTTTGTTCATAATCCTTCAACTTTAGTCGTAATTCGTTCGCTAGCGTCCTCTGCAACTCCAACTCCATACTGGCCACCTGAAGCTCGACGGCCAACTTACTAACTTTCATTTTCTCCTCTTCCACCTGATGTTTAAGCCTAATTTCTTCGGAATTGTCCACCGCTTTGACCGCCTTGGCATACAGATGCCGAATATCTTTGAGGTGTGCCTTGGTTTTGCAGGTCGCACAACAACGGCTCTGCATCGGATTGTCCTGCAGCCATCGTTTGATGCACATGTACCCGAACAGGTGTCCGCACTTCAGCGAAACCAACCGATGTTCGCCGGTCAAGGTCCAGCTGTCCAGGCAAATCGAACAGATCGTTCCGTCATCGTCGTCCTCATACTGCTGATCGGCGGCGCTGAGTAAAGACGGCGCTGGGAGCTTCAGAGGCGTAACGGTTCGTCGGCGTTTTCCTGAAAATTGGGAAGAAATGAAGTCATTTTTAGTGCATTACATTTAACCAAAAAAAAAATGGGAATCAAAAATTATAAACTATTCACAAGTGCACAAATGAAAGGTGATTTGAGGGTTCATAGCCGTTTGAATATGAAGCGCACGTTGTTTCCCTAGCACAGCCGCTGAAATCGAGTAGTGACAATGTTTGTGTTTTGTGTCGTGTTGTGTTTTGTAAGCGGTTGACACACTTTTGGTCCTAGAATCTTTGTTTTTGTTTGATTCGGTGGATTATTTTGTCAGAATATTTGGGGTTGTTCGTTGGAAGTTATGTTTTGGAGGGTAATTGATTATGCTTCAGACCGATGTGCTATTACCCTCTGAGTCAAAAACTATATCTATTGTCTTCTGGACTATCCAATCCCTGGTTAAACTGCTTGATATATTAATATGTTCATTATGTTAGATTACGCAACCCTGTTAGAATCCAGTATTTTACTCCATGTCATTACACCTTTCCGGCTGGATCCGGTTACTAGGCTGCTCATCAACTGCTAGTTCACCCTAAATAGCAGTATATCAAGCCCCTTATCAACTGCTTTTCAACTGACTTAGTCAACTATACATCTAAGTTAGAGAAATTCCAATCAAACAAACTTCTTGTAGAGACTCCGACGCCATGAGCCGCTGGGTCTGGCTCTGGTGCGATGTCCTGCTGGGTTCCAATCCTGTGCTTGCATGCTGTTCATAAACCCCGTAGACTTTTCTTGGAGGACGGGTGAGGGGTCTGACCAAAGTCTACGCTCCATACAAAATTTCAAAGAAATGTATGGAGAAAAGTCTGTGAGTGGGGAGGGGATTAGCAGAGCATTGCATGTATTAACAGGTTGCTGTGACTAGAAATTAGAAGCAAAATTAGTATTTTCCATTTAATTCCAACTACCTTTTCTTATCTTGACAGATGCCATGTTTCGTCTACAATGTGCTAGACTTCTTCAGTGTGTCGTACTAATAACTCGACTCGACTTAGTACGAGACACTGGAAGAAGTCAACACATAGCTAGACGAAATACGCATCATCTGTCCAGGATAAGCGTAGTTGGAGTAATGGAAAATACTGTTTTCTTCAATTTCTGGTTACAGGTATTCCACTAAACCGCTCAAACCCTCTGGGATTCAGGTTGCTGTGATTAGGAGCTGTATTTGAATATTTCAGCTGGATTTGCTGCGATATGTTTGATTCCTCAACACTCCTTTTCAAATTTGTTGGGTAGCAGGCCAGCCCCAGTTCCAGGTGTTTCAAGAGCTACTGTTTGTTCAACGGTTTAGTGAGGTCAGCACACGGTCAGCACACCTTGTTGAACGAGGTCTTTGGTGAATGAATTTTGGTGTCACATGTTTGGATCGTCGCTGTGACTGCTCGTTTCCAGAAGGCAGATGGTGCTTTGATTCCTCATAGATCATGATTCGGATTTTCGTCTCGTACACATCCTTCATCAGCGTCTGGATCCAAAGTAGCTCTGTAGCAGTGAACTCGACCTCGATCGATGATAAGGCAGGTTTGTTTTCTCGCTGCCAACTGGTTGAACCACCGTCGGAACGAGATGATGAAACTGCTATTGGATTTGCTGTCGCGATGATCCCCTGCCCAATCCACATCGACGAAAGCCTTCAAATCTGCATTGTTGTTCCTCAAATTCAGTCGGAGATGTTTCGTCGCCAGGAGGAACTGCATAGTCCGCTTCGCTTCCGGCTAGTCTGTGGCACTAGAAGCACTCAGCTTCCGTCCAAGCAACGTGTTAATCGCTACGTAGAGCAAACCAAACTGGAGGACGAAGTATTGTTTGGTAGCTTGCATTCCTTCCTCCTTTGCTTGAAGGTAGCCGGAGTCCTTCAGGATCAGTGATGGTTATGCCATTTCGAGCCCGAATCGCGACGCCACTCGCTGGATGTAGCAATGTTGGTTGAGCAGAAAACTTCCATCATTTGCTCGCTCGACCTGTATGCCCAAGTACTGTCGCACGTCGCCGAGGGATATCTTCCCTAACTGCTTTGATAACGCACCCAGGATAGCTTCAGGATTTATCTTCAGTTTCGCGCACGATGATAATGGCATCTACATACAACACGACGTACACTAGTTTGCTGTCCGTGGTTCGTACGTACGTCGATGGTCTTCTTGAAACATCCGTTAATCGTCTGGTTCCAGATTCGTCCGGACTGCTCAGGCTCTTTTTCAGATGACACACCTGTCCTGATGCTCTATTCTCGAACATCTTCCGTTAGGGTCCCGTACAGGTACGTCGTCTGTTTTGACACTCGGGCGAACACCTGGCCGTAGTCAGTGCCAAACTTCTGACTGAACCGTTGTGCGACCAGCATCGCTATAAAACGTGTAATTTGTCATTTTTCGTCCAATTTACGCTTGTAAAGCCACTTGCATTCGACGGCCTTTCGTCCCTCCGGGAGTGCCTCAATGGTCCATGTAGAATTCTCTTGAAGCGATAAGATCTTCTCCTTCATGACTGTTCTCCAAAAAGCCAAGTTTTACCGGCTCGGAATACTCCATCGCCACGTCAACGTGCTGCCTTTTAATTCACCCACCGTTGATGTATTTTCCAACATACTATTGTATACCATTGGCCAGTTTATACCAAAACAAACTCGAACACCGCCCCGCAACCCGCCATGGAGTAACAATCATCTGAAGCGTTTGAAAAGCTTGAGACGGTCCACTTTGCGCAAATATTCAAAGTGTAGAACCCGCCGATACAAACAAGTGTACCACTCTGCCAATTTTCGATACAAACGCCTGAATCAGAAACTTTTTTTTGCGCACCAAAAGAAAGTTCAGCAACAACTACGTCACAATCCTAAAGGGATCTGGAATAACATGAACGAACAGAGAAAAGAATCCGGTCTCCCCAATGGTATGTCTTAGGGAAGTATTGAAAGCTCGTCTATAGATGGTATCTGTGATCTTTTCCTGATTCAATCATCAAGCGTGTTCATGCAAGAATCTCTGAATGATGAACAAGTTCACAACGCACAATGTTTCCATCCTCCAGCTGGTGATCACTTAATCCTCGATCCAGAAACAGTGGTAAAAGCTAATTCCTCCTTTAAAGCATCAACTGGTCCAGGGCCTGCCGGAATCCCTGCAATTGTTTTGAAGAAATGCTGCACTAGTCTATCTACACCTATATCCCGTCTCTTCAATTTATAGTTGCAAGTCGGATCAGATCATTGGAAAAATCATATTTCCTGTCTTCAAAAAAGAAAACAAACGTGAGGTTAGCAATTATCGTGGAATAGCTGCTCTATGTGCCGGTTCGAAGCTGCTTACAGCTATTCATCGCACAACTGCCACCAGTACATCTCTGAACATGAACATGGTTTCTACCGAAACGGTCAATAATACAATTTGGTTGTTTATACAGATATAAGTGGAGACAGATTTTGTTCATGCTTCCAAAACCGTCCAAACATTCGATCACCAGCTCCAGAACTAGCCATCGCAACTGCACGCCCGCCAGCCAGCTCTACTTCACCTGTAGCCGGTCCTCAAAGAAATCCCTGTTGGACGTCATGTGCAAACTTGTCCGGAAATCGATGCCACCATCCCAGGCGGTTTTCGCGTTTTGCTTCTTGGGTCCGTCTTGCTCTCTCTCTCTCTCTCTCTCTCTCTCTCTCTCTCTCTCTCTCTCTCTCTCTCTCTCTCTCTCTCTCTCTCTCTCTCTCTCTCTCTCTCTCTCTCTCTCTCTCTCTCTCTCTCTCTCTCTCTCTCTCTCTCTCTCTCTCTCTCTCTCTCTCTCTCTCTCTCTCTCTCTCTCTCTCTCTCTCTCTCTCTCTCTCTCTCTCTCTCTCTCTCTCTCTCTCTCTCTCTCTCTCTCTCTCTCTCTCTCTCTCTCTCTCTCTCTCTCTCTCTCTCTCTCTCTCTCTCTCTCTCTCTCTCTCTCTCTCTCTCTCTCTCTCTCTCTCTCTCTCTCTCTCTCTCTCTCTCTCTCTCTCTCTCTCTCTCTCTCTCTCTCTCTCTCTCTCTCTCTCTCTCTCTCTCTCTCTCTCTCTCTCTCTCTCTCTCTCTCTCTCTCTCTCTCTCTCTCTCTCTCTCTCTCTCTCTCTCTCTCTCTCTCTCTGTAGCTGTTGATCGTGGTCAGATTTCTTGCAGTGATCGCACAATATGCTTCCGTCCTGTCGCTTTCAAGGCTGCTCCTCCGGCTATTCTAGGGTTTGTCTTGCTTACCTCGTCCAGCAATTTCTCCCGGATCAGGTTCAGCGTCAAGGCATCTTCCGTTCGCGCTTCGTAGTCAGTAGTCAGCGCGTTGAATAAGAGTCAGCGCAGCAGAGTTTCGTATACAGATCCTCCATCGTTGTGAGGTACTCGTCAATGTCGTTCTCTTCCGTGTACCGGGTCTCGTAACTTCGGTTGCATGAGGGAAACCCACGATTCCTTTGCCGTTGCTACCCACGATCCCGTTTTCTTTGCACGAATTAAGCATGTCAAGCAGGAAAATCGTAGCTCGAGCTTTTTCATCGCCTTCGTCCCACGCCGCCAAAGCACCCACCGCCGGTGCATCCGGTGCTGCCTGTGCCGCCGGAGGGTTGTTCTTCACAGGTCTACAAACCTTCTCGGATCAGCAGAGCTTCGGTCCGGAATTTCATCCTATCGCAGGTTTGGCTCCGTTTGCAGAATTTCAAGAAACTTCGTTCTTGTTGGAAAAACCGACACGTTGCTAAGACCCATAACCTATTAGCAGAGCGTAATTAAAAGTGAACCGATCTTGATGATAGGTAGCAGTGGAATGTACAATCTTAATTGCATGTAGTTACAGGTTGCTGTGATTAGGATTTTTATTTGAATATTTCAGCTGGTTGCTGCGATATGTTTGATTCCTCAACAGAGGAGGGTCTGACATTTTCAAAAATGAATCTTCATGGTTTATGAACAGGCCCTAGTGTGAAGCCGTTCTCGAATTTCTGTTGAAATCGACGATGGAGCTTAGCATTCGAGATCCAGTTGTGAGACCACCAGACACAAATGATATACCACAACTACCCGTATAGGATCGGACAAGGATCCGTTGTTTAGGACTCTGCACGTGAAAGCCTCGTATTGCGCCTCGATCAGGTTGTATCAGGGACTCGTTATTGAGTCTTTCGAAAGTATTTTCGTCGTCAATGGATACTAAATTCGTTGACCTGCTCCAAGATGATCCGGAGCGTGACAATATGGTTAACACAAGATCTACCGGCCTAGAACCCTACCTGCAGCCGCCGGGGAGTCACGTCGATCTTCTCACATGATGCCTCGCCAATTGTCGCACGCCGTCAGATCCCCTTCCTTAAGCACCTTTTCGAAGACTCTTTGTATCCGGTCGGCCGGAAAAAATGTGGTGTCTCATATCACCCAATAGTTGATACAAGAGTCATCAACGCGCTCTAAGTTAGTCGGTAGTTAGGAGTAATGAAGAGCGTGCCTTGAAGGTTGAATTGTTCATTCCGAATCGAGCGCTGAGCCGGTGTAGACGTACCGTGTCTCATCACGTTGCCCGTTAACAAGTGTTTTTTTTGCCTAAGTGGTTTTTTCGTAAAGTTAACGCAGTGACACAGGTGATAAGTGCCCGAGGAAGAAGCTCATCATAAAGGCTTAGTACTTATATGGTAGAGTCCAGCATAAAGCATCTATCGTTGCAATAAATCAACGATCTCAAACAGCTACAGCTGTTGTGTAAGCAAGCGAACATCGAACATCGAACGGCTGAGGTTGTTGACGTCGTCCGCTGTGACTAATTGTATAGCCAAGTGAACAGCTATTGTAGTAGAATTTTGCCTCGCAGCAGCGTGTGCGTTGTGTCTCCCCCGTAGAGGGGAGAAACTAATAAAGTCAATTAGGGTGGTAGGCCTGATTGTCACCACTAGCGATAAGTGTTTTTTTTTATTTTCTCAATTTTTTTTTTCTGCATGGTATTCGCAATTTTTTTTTTCCTTTTTTTTATTAGCATTTAAATTGATTGATTGGTGAAGGGTTTTTTTTTGTGTGATTGTGTTTTTGCTTCCCGTGCATAGTTATGGCCTCTCCTGAGGTCAAAGTTACACGCATAAAGCACTACCATCCGTTCTCAAAGGGACCTTGGGTTGTCTTTTTTCGGCCCAAAGATAAACCGTTGAAAACTCTCGACATTTCAAGAGAGTTGCTGCGTAAGTATCCTGGTGTCTCTATACATAAAGAGAGGGTTAATAGACTGCGTGTAGAAGCGCCGAACTATGAAATAGCCAACAAGATTGCTGATCACGAAGTATTCAATATCGAATACTGTGTATATGTCCCTTCGCGAGATGTGGAGATCGATGGCGTTGTCTCCGATACGAGTCTGACGGTCGAGGACCTGAAACGAGCTTCTGGTTGTTTCAAGAACTCTAAAGTTGCTCGTGAACTTGTAACTATTCTGGATGTAAAACAACTACATTCAGCATCGTTGCAAGACGAAAAAAAGGTCTATCAACTTTCAGACTCGTTTCGGGTGTCCTTCGCCGGTTCTGTTCTCCCAAATTATGTTAAATTGGATGGAGCTTTTTTCCCGGTGCGCCTGTATAGACCGAGGGTATATAATTGTACCAACTGCAAAAGACTGGGACATTTGGCCAGTCATTGCGGAAACAAATTCCGTTGTGGCAAGTGTGGTGAAAACCACACTGAGGATTCTTGCACACAAGCTGTGCAGAAATGTGTTTATTGTGGTGAGAATCCTCACTCTTTGCAGCAGTGCCCACGGTACAAATGGCAATCCGATAAAGTGCAGCGTTCCATTACTGGACGCTCCAGGCAGACATATGCAGAAATGCTTAAGTCTGCAACAGCCGCTCAAGACGAAAACCAATTTTCGATTTTGTCAGCTGAAGAATCGGACTCTGACGTATCTGATGAAGGTGACTCTTCGGTGGTACACGCACCCGGATCCTCGAAAAGGAAACGTTCTTCTCCGAAAGTGCGCCGTAAGGTAACAAAAGTCACCTCCAAAAGATTGCAAAATTTCCAGGCAAATGGGGAACAAATTGTAAAACCGAGGGTTCCTATTGCACCAACTCCTGGATGCAGTAAGGACTTAACGCCATTGCCTAAAACGAAAAATAACAATAAAAATGCTACTCCTCAACCTTTTCAAAAGGAACCCAAGTCCGATAGAGGATTGATAGCTTTTTCGGACATAGTGGCATTCATTTTAGACATGTTCAATATTCAAGACCCTCTTAGAAGCTTAGTTTCTGCCTTGCTTCCGACATTGGAATCATACCTTAAGCAATTGACTGTTTCATGGCCCCTCATTGCATCGATAATATCTTTCGATGGATAATTCATCGAATCAGGTCGGAGATATGATCACTGTATTACAATGGAACTGCCGTAGTCTGGTGCCTAAACTAGACTCGTTCAAATTTTTAGTTCGCAATTCCGATTGTGATGTATTTGCTCTTTGTGAAACATGGCTTTCTGCAGACATTGAACTCAACTTCCACGATTTTAACATTTTACGCCTGGATAGAGACGACTCTTATGGAGGAGTGCTTTTAGGGATCAAAAAGTGCTACCCTTTCTATAAAATATCCCTACCAGCTCTTTCAGGCGTCGAAATCGTCGCTTGTCAAGTAACTGCAAAGAATAAAGACCTTTGCATAGCTTCAGTTTACGTTCCTCCTCGAACTTCTATTACACAGCAAAAAATAATGAGTTTTAACGACCGCATAATTGAAAAACTAGCAGAGTTTTTTTTAGCGTATTTTATTTCCGATTGTAATTTTATGCTATTAGTTGCGCACATAAAATTATTGCTAAAGGTATTTAAGAGATACACGAAATGTGGCAAAAAACGATTCTTTTTATATGAACATTACGCAACGCATGTAATTTTCTTCGAAATCGCCTAGAAATTTTACACGACATTAGCACAAACAATCTAGACGTGTTGTGTCAGACTGAAAGACAGTAGCCATTTTCAAACCGCGTTCCGGTTAAGTTCGTCGATAGTGTCGCTAAGGTTGGTGAAAAATGGATGAAATAATTAAGTGCAATATTTGTAGTACAGTGTTTACCGATGTTAAATTATATAGTTTCCATATGAAAGTGCACCGGGGGTTCAAAGTGTTTAACTGCCCGGTGTACGAGTGTAACAAAAATTTCGGGTCATTAGTGTCATTTCGGCATCATCTTCGGTATCGGCACGCAAATATCAAAGACAAAAACGATAAGCCACCGATAAAGTGTTCCATTAGCTCATGCGATTTCATGGATAATGATTTTTCAAAAATTATGAAACATGCTTCGCAGCATATTTCTGCTGGTCAACCTGTTTACTGTCCACTGAAATGCCCAACGCGAAAGCCGTTTGCAACTAGCAACAGTTTACGAATACATAAAATGTACATGCACAGGAACGGCTTCCAGAAATCTTTAAGTTTTGCATCAACAGCCAAACACCTCGATGCTTCCGGTTCAAGACAAGATATTGCCAATTCCGGTGGTATTTGCGGAACGCTAACAAACATTATGGACGAAAACCATGAAAGAATAAGTTTCCAAGAAGAAAATGAAAATGTGCATCCTATTAGTGTGCTGGAGAAAATTATGGGAACGCTGTTTTTGAAATTACTTTCTAAGCATCATGTGACTAACAGCTCAATTCAGGAAATTGTAGATGCTTTTGAAGAAGTTGCCCGTGTTCAATAAAAACTTTTAAAAATGTGATGCGCTGATAAAGTAGCTGAATATTACTAACTCTGCATCCAAAACAGTTCTGACTGAAAAACTCGGTGAATGTTTACTATTGAATAAAATGTTTGGATCTAACGGATGTTTCCGATCAGCATATACACGAAAAAAGTTCTACAGTGAAAATTTTTCATATGTGTCTCCAGTAGAAGTTTCATTACAGAAAAATAAGGATCACACTGACTGTTTCTATTATTATGTTCCCATCCTGAACACTCTCAAGGGACTTTTAGATGATAAGAATGTTTACAATGCTATGTTCGGGAACAAACATGATGTGCCTGGTTATATGTACGATTACACGGATGGTTTGAAATTTAAGAGAAGTAACTTTTTCAACAAAAATACCATTAATCTTATGGTTTACCAAGATGCTGCTGAAGTTGTGGTTAATGCTCTTGGGAATGCGACTTCACGCTATAAGTTACTGTGTGTTTATTTGATATTAGGTAACTTAGATCCACACTTGCGTGGTCTAACGGATAATGTTTATCTTGTCTTACTTTGCAAGAATAAAGATTTTTCGTATTTTGGTGTTAATACTGTGCTCCGGAGATTCGTTGAAGATATAAAAAGGCTAGAAGAAGAAGGTATCGTAGTTCATGGTGGAGGAGCTGAAGAAACAATATACGGGTCGGTTTTCAGCACGATGAATGATAACTTGGGTGCTCATCAGCTTGCTGGATTGACTGAAAATTTTTCTAGAAACTCTTTTTTTTGTAGAACATGTTATACGGATAACGCAACGTTTCAGGATGACCCTTTCAAATTTGCTGAATTGAGAACTCCTGAAGCGAACAGAATGGACCTTCAGGCTATTAGAAATAACTCTGCTAAAATTCCGCATAGAGGAGTTAAATCAGATTGCATTTTAAATGAACTGCAATACTTTGAAATGTTTGATTTGGGTGCTGTGCCTTGTATAGCACATGATTTATTCGAAGGTTGGATAAATTATGACTTGTATCTTATCTTCAAGAAAATAGTTTCTGAAGGAACTGTTACTGCGAGTTACTTAGAGGGTCGTTCAAATACTTTGTTTAAGCAGCTCAAAATAACAACAAGGATCGAATTCAACTTCTCTCGAAAGGCCAGTAATTTCAAAGCAAAAGCTTGCGACATGTGGCATCTTGTACAAATACTTCCTTTAATTTTCCTTCCAAAACCTATCGATTTTAATAAACCAGAAATTGTAATGTTGCTCCTGATAAAGAAAATAACAGATGCTGTAACAGCTCCAGTAATTTCGAATGTGCAAATAAACATACTAGCTGCAGATTTGCAAGAATATGTGGAATTGAGAAAAACTCATTTTGCATTGCCACTTAGACCCAAACACCATTTTACACTACACTACCCTCGATACATGGTGTACATGGGTCCTTTAATGATCTACTGCACTTTGTTTTGCGAAAGAAAACATTGTTTTTTTAAGCGATGTTTGCGTACTACGCTAAATTTTAAAAATGTTGTTAAATTTTGCAGCGAGCAACATCAGTATTACCAAGGCCTCTTGAACTTACAGACGAATCGTTTCAAAAACGACTTTATTTTAGAAACTTACATAGAAAACTTTGCGGAACTTCCTTACTCCTGGAAGGATATCCTTCGTGAATTAAAATTGGATGATAGCCGATATGTGTATGCCGAAAAGTGTACATACTTAGGATACTCGTATAGTGCAGGAAATTTCATGTTCTTGAACCATGACGATTATGGAGAGTGCTTTTTTGTACTGAATATCAAGCTAGTTATCTACAACAGTTCTTCAAAAAGCATTGACGTTTTTGGGAATGAATACGCAGTACAGAACATTCACGAGCGAGGTGTATTAGAGATAATTATCAACGAACAAGACTTACCCAAGTTTATCTGTAAACCAATTGAAGATTTCATAGATCGGACTCCGATTGACTCATTCGAAGAAAATCATAGAAAATATCTGTTCATCAAACATTCTGTACCACTGATTCCTATACAGGAAAATAACTAAACAATATGGACCAATTAGTTGCATACAAAGTATGCGACTCATCACGCCGAAAAAGACACATCATAATTGCAGCCACAAGCATTGAGAGCTTGCTGGAACATGGTATTTATTTTCACTACAAAATCCAACTCGAGAAACTAAATATTCTTTTTTGTTTTTAACAGGCTCACAAACTTTCAATCGACCTTTTTCTCATGTTGTACTGGAAAACGATGGATGCGAAATATCGAATGATTTGGCATTGAGTGCTTTCAATAGGGAACTGCTTATGTTGTTGGAGACAGGAGAGACGTGGATGCCGGATGGTTTTTACACTGCTGAAAGCCATACACTGGAAAATCAAGAAGGTAATTTATTTTTTACAGAACGTATTATACCACTATCATACATATGCAAACCGCTTATACATGCTGCTGCTAATTTATTCACATAGTATGTTTAAAAAATATATTTATGTTTAGTACTTATATTAATCGCAGATATATACAGAAGATTTATATTTGACTGACAGCATTGCGCGACATTGGATTGGTTTTATAATATTCGATCAAACTGATATACCAACCAAGACTATACACAATTTTAAAAAAAATTCAAAAAATTAAGTGAACGTATACCTAAATTTTGACGTTTGCTATCTAGGTAAAACTTACCTACTTTGATTCAAGAAATATATGACGTAGTATAAATAGTTCAATGTGTATGTGTTTCAAACATGTCCACTTTAATTCTATTAATGAATGAAGAAAAAACATCATTCAGTGTGAAACATAGCTATTCCAAATACAATTGAACAGCTGATAGCAAGCTCATTTACTAATATATAAGGATCTCGATGAGTATCTCCACATTAGAGTAACCGTACCGGTTGTTGTCATTTCAGCTGTTATTGAAATTACGCACAGCGCTCTAATTTATACATAGTCACCCATCAACACCGATCGTTGCTATGACAGTAGTTAGCAGTTACCTCCATCGACCTAGGTGTTATGATGCCTTTAATTATATAAAGTGTTTATAATTATACATATTATGTAGCCTACCTTGGATAGATATTTTGTTTCTTGAATAATCGAAGAGAAAATTAAAATTCATCATATCTTCCGTAAACACAGGCTCAATTAAACGTAAACCAAAAATATATTTAAAAAAAGATGCATTCCTATAACGTAATTCAATCATATTGCTGCTTTTCTTGACTAGTTTTGACGTCAGTTTGCGAGGGAAGACAAAAAATATCCATTATTAAATTGTAGAAGGAATTTAGTAATTCCTAAACTAAGTCTTTAAAATTCTTGTAAAACATTTTAAAAGAGCTTATCTTCGATCGTCGATTCTCTTTGTCAACTTCCTTTTCTATGAATAACACGACTATAAATCCTTTCATACATGTACAATTTAACCAATGTACAGGCTAACCGAATGTTCTTGTGACTAAGGCTGCATGTAGAGCTCCATTTGTTCAGTCGTTAACCAAAGAGAAAGCCGTTGAAGATAATTCATCAGAGAAGATATGCCCATTTGAAATATTACGCGAGAGTTATATTGAAGGTAGTAATGGGCGTTCTCGATTCGGTTGCGAGAGATTCATTCTTTGATTAAGATACATCGACTTTTTTCAATCATTTTAAGTGTCGAGGCGCCCACTGGTGTGATGGAGATGTGACACACATCAATACATCAACTTGAAGTCTTCTGGCGTGAGATAAACAACGACAAGATGATTTTCTTTATGATCCATTTCCGACTTGAATCGGGTATCAGGATTGGGTCAGCATGTTGTGTGTTGAACACCAGTGTGTGTTTTAAACTGTAAAACAATATGGATTGAGGTTTATACTGACTGTAAATTCGGGTATTTCTAGTTGGAAATAGTTCTAACCAACGCTCAAAAACGAAAACGGTTAGTGTTGTTGACGACGGAAGCAAAAATGCACTCACTCTAATGTGAAACCGCATTTGAATCTGTCATAGCGTGCAAACTATTATAAGCAAACTATTTTTATCTCGTTTCTTCTCTCGTTGTTTCCTGTTGGCAGCATCGTGGCGCAGTCATTTCGAATTGGATTTTTCATGCTTAACAATGCTTTAGGTCCAAACTAACATTGAGCGATTCTCTTCGTTGACTTTTTTTTTCGTTAATTGTCTTTTGAAGGATTTACTGATATTTTTGACTTATTGGATCCTTAGTTACAATTTGAGTGTAATGAGTAATTATTAAAAGTATGATTACCTCAAAACAACTGTATGAAAATAATTAATGTTAAAATAAATTAATGGTAATCCGAAGTACACACAATAGTATTGAATAAAGGTAAAAAAGGTAAATTATAAACTTTGAATTTAAAAAATATACTGATAATAGTTGCTCCACTGATAAAACTTAAAATTACTTAACATGTAATGCTAGGTGATGAAATTAATACAAAAGTACTATAATTACTAGTTCTCTACAGTTCTTAGTGAAATTTCAAATAAGTACAGGGTATTTAAAGCATTGTGAACTGTAATTATGTTACAGTTTTTTGGCTGCGTAAAAATTAAAGCTTATTGCGTGTCCCTCGTGTTATGCTATAAATGATATTTCAATTTTAATAACAAAAATTATGAACAGAAATAATTATATTTAGTTGATAAATAGTAATGATAAGGGATTAGAAGTTCCACAATCGAGTTTTAGTTATTTTTTAGCATTGAGTAAATATGTGGGGATTACTGCTCGCAACATCCTTTATTTAGTTTGATATAAGTCTCTAAAGTAAATGACCAATTTTGAGTATCACTTTCACTTTTTTTAAACACTATTTTTTTTTAAACTTTTTTGAGCGTATTAGTAGAACGATTGTGATTGGGGAACTAGGAGAATTTAAAATTTAACACTTCATTTGATCACTTTTTAAAAAATAAAACCTTGAAACACTTTTTCAAATTTTCGCTAGTAATCGCGAGCAAATTCCTTTTAATTCTCCTATGAGCTTATCTTTCGACAGATAGGCCTATTTCGTCTGCTACTTACAGGCTTCTTCAGTGTCGAGTCGAGCACGTCGAGCAAGTGTTTCAAGGTTTAATTTTTTTATTTTTTAAAAAGTTATCAAATAAAGTGTTAAATTTTAAATTCTCCTAGTTCCCCAATCAATTTTGAGTATATTTTCATTTGTTTCTATTGATTATAGGCCCCCAACCAACTGTCATGGATCGGACTGTTATATCTGGAGTTGAGCTTGTTCCACAAATAACAAATGTTATGTCAACGGCTATATTGCAACATGTTAAACCCGATCAAAACTTTTTGGTAGCTGTCGACGACCAGCACAATTATTCAACTGATAATATGGCTATGCAATTATTGGCTAGTGTTGAAGACGATCAAACAGAAGTATCAATGGAACAAAATGTATTGACACAAGATGACGATGATACTTCAAATTCACCGGAAGTAACAGATTACTATGACCACGAATGTAATGAAAATCAATCACCAAATTTTACTGATAAACGTCCACAAAAAGATAAAGTTGATATTCAGAAAAATGTTAAAAAGCACGCATCATGCGAGATGAAGTTTCGCTGTTTCGAAATAAATTGGAAAAAAGTGAGCGATAATGTGCTAGCTAGATTGCATGCTTTACAAAATTACAGGGACCAGAACCCTGAAATTCAAATACCACGGTCGTTGCGTTTGAGCCGAAGTGATGTGAGCAGCCTGTTAAACAATATAGTGGATCAGCTTCGAATTATCGATTCTCGGATCAACGCAAAAACCATGGAGGTGGTTTCTAAGCAAGTGCTACGAAAATATCCATGTTTAGAATTTACTGATGATGACGGATTCGGAAATGGAATGAGCTTTGTTGTCCTCAAACAGAAAATGATCAACCGCAACACTTATTTAAACAGATTCAACGAACTGTGCAATGAAAAACATCCGGTTTCTCACAAAGGTCGAAACGTCAGAGCAGGTACCCTGCAAAGTTATTGGCGAAACTTCTCAAAAGATTGCACTAAAGAAGTACTTTCGAAATTACGCAGAGACGAGCCTGATCTTCTCACGGATGATTTTCTGGCGGCATCACAAGGATTTGTACGATTTAGATTCAGCGAGACAAAGGATTTGAAGCAACTGTTTCTAGAGTATCCTGTATTGAGACGAAGAAACCTAATGAATTTCCATTTCATGAAAGCGACGGGTGTACAGATCAGCGATTTGCGGAAATATTATTCAATGAAATGCTCAAAAATTCTTAAGTACTCAGGGACCTTCAGTCAAAAATATCCACATCTTTCCAAGGACTCTCGTGATTTGGATGTTTTCAAATTTTTGGCCAATATCGTTGGAGAAAATTTGAATGACATTATTTTCGAGAAAGAGGTACGTAATTTTTTATTATTTTTATTTTTACACATAACACTAGTTTTTGGTGGGCTCATAATGTAACATTATTCAAGTTATTTCTAGCAAAATAGTCGATAAAACTATCAAGTGCTCTTACACGTTCTATGTTTTTATAATTTTAGAATTAACACTTTATAATAGAACTAAAAAGGTCCATATGAGCTGTACACTGTACGGGTGAATCTGGTTGATTTGGTTGAAATGAACTCAAAATTGAGTAGTTTTTTTGTAGTCTGTAGAAAATTCCATTTCTAGACAAAATCGTCAGAAGGTCGAAAGTAACAATTGCAAGCAATGTCTTAAAACGTAAATTTACTGGAAATGCTAGGTTGCTAACATCTACATCAACTACCGATAGGAAGGTAATACCTCCCTTTATCTGTTTTTAGTGCTATTTTGTTTGCAAGCAGATCCCAGAAAAGTACGATAAATGTCATTCACTCCGCTTCACTTTACTCAATTTTTGAGTAGATCCACTTTTTACGAAAATTGAGTAACAATTCCTTGAAAGAAAAAGAGATAGCATACAATTGTACTTAAAAATTGAGTAAAGTGAAGCGGGAGTGTTGTTTACAAATGTTACTTTCGACCTTTTGATTATTTTGTCTAGAAAAAAAATCAACCATCGACTTTTGCAATCCGATTCAAGATCGCGCAATTCTATAAATATATTTGTTTTGTAAACATTGAATCCCCAGAAGGATTCAATAAAGTTATCAAAATCTACTTAATTTGATCTACCTGGTAGTAACATCAACTCACAGGATTATCAGTCAAGTATATAGGTAAATTGAACTTAGATATCACGATTGACATGAACGGGTTCGTGATGGTTGTATTAACGAGAATAAATTCAAGCGTATTATAATGAGAAAATTTATAAACTCATACACACAATTTTCAACACGATCAAATGATCGAGCCTAATCAAGACATATTTTCTATTTTCTAGATCGGTACACAGATTGATGATATAACAACAGACTCATCGGGACCCTTGTTGGTATCTATTGGTGAGTTATTTTAACAGCAAATGTACCAAATTATTATATATTGGTAACTCTGCTTTTGATTTCAGACATGGGCCAAGAAAAAAAGATGTACTACGTATACGCCGACCAAACACGACTCTCTGAAGGCACTTTGGACATTATATGCGCGTTAGAAGATCTGATGGCTGTACACTTTGTACATAACTTTAAGTATATAAAAAAAGTTTCAAAATTTTTGGAACTGTTACAGGTATACTTTTTAAAAGTGATTCCAACTTCGGGATCGAAATCCAACGCCTATCGTGTTGGCAATCCAAAGAGTTGTCAGCAAAGTGATTTCGGAACTATCCAATTTCGAATTGAATTGAAGGCATAGAGAAAAAACTATACATAAAGTTTCTGTAAAGATCATCGAAATAAAAAGAATAAAATGAAATAAAATGTGAGTAGCAATCACTAAATACATATTTAAGAGTTTTATTTTATCGAATTATTCATATCCAAAATATGCCAGAACAGACTATTCAATACCCGAAACAGATCCTTCCCT